>OZ005751.1:3576689-3981689 GCA_963930835.1 Spongia lamella | reverse complement strand
CTAAAGGACACTCTGAAGTATGGACATCAGAATAATATCCCTATAATTGTATATCAAGTTGCTTGCAAGTAAATTCGAACACATGACATGAAACACAGTATTTATTTGCCAGCATGTTAAAGTGATAATAATGCGCTAGGTAAACAGTTCATATTTTTCTAGGTTGCACAAATATTAAATCATGGATCACTTGTTTGTTAAAACATGACCACGTGTTTGTATTACAATTTGCAAGCAACCAGAAAAATACAGGAAAATTTGGCAGGCCAAATGTTTGGCGAATTAGGCAAATGGCAGAAAGTAATTATACATAATAATTTTAGTTTGTTAAATCACACATGACTCATTAAATGCACCAAACTGTACCCTTACCAAACTTAATTTCTTGCTATAAAAAATATATTAATAATACAAGCTGTTGTATTGTGTTATTCTTGTATTTTCTATAGTCTATAGCATTTCAGAAACCGGTGAATTCAAAGGCAGTCCCAGACTATTATACTGTGATCAAATTTCCTATGGACTTGCAAACAATGAAAAATGTATGTCACTCTGCTGTCATATAGAACACAACATTTTCACCACGTGTGCTTTGTACAGTATCTGAAGACACACTACTATTCATCTCGGGAACAATTTCTGGAACACTTTAACTTGATCGTGACCAACTGCATCACTTACAATGGTTTGTAGATCACATGATCCCATTACCATGGTAACCCTATATACCATACAGGCTTTGAGCATGAACTAACACAAAATGCTCAACGGCTACTGGAGGTCTGCACACAAGAGATTAAAAAAGTATGTAAAGTTGTTATGGAATAAAGAACAGAAGTATTTGAGATTTACCATGTACTAGCGTGAGGAAGAACTTACATTGATTGAACAGCAGATTAATCCAGCTCTAGACAACAACGCTCATGTTAGTAGTCACATGAGCTTATTATGATGTCAATTGATGTCACTTCCTGTAGGTAGCGTTAGCTTATCGACTGGAGATGGTAGTGAGCAGAATGAAAAATGTTCCTAATGTAAGTTGGCTATTTTTAACCTTACTATGTTACAAATAAGAGTTCAAAATAAGGAATGAAAAGTACATGGACTAATGGCCAAATAATTTTACTATCCTTGGTCATTCACAAAACATTTTTTATTTCATAGATTTAGTGTTGTAAAAATGCCAAATACTTTTTTGTATGTTATCATGAATAACCAGAAAATGTTCAATGCCTGACTGGCTATTTGAACTCTCATTACTCTGAGTGTCAAAGGTTACCAAATACATTAACTATCCTGTTGTGACACGCACTATGAACTCTTGGGGGTAGTAGAACAGTTATTAATTGGCATAAAATGATGCAACTTTTGTATACTATACATACCATGATCCATTGGCAGGCAAGGGAAGTGAAGGGAGCCAAGGTTCCCACAGTTCTTCATGTGCACCGACACAATTTAGTGCAATAAAATATCCAGGAATAAAAGAGAAATTATATCTCAACAAACTCTGCAAGTTACAGATCTATCTATAATTCATGATAAATTCCATGAGCCTTTAAAGTTTCTGGATATTTTGTGCACACTTCTGCAAATTCTGTCACATGTGTAGTAGAACTGGGACGAATATCAATTTTTGATAACCGAATATCTTGACTGAATTTTTAAACATTCTTTAGTACAAAAGAGTAATTTAAATATACAGTTTTATGTAGTTTTCCAGACATCTCCCTAATAGACATGTGACCTAAGATTGTATGTTGTAATATATCATCTAAAATACGGCTTGATATAGTGAAATTAGTGAATATTCGAACATTTATCCCAGCCCTAGTCTGTATGTAATACTGGTTTTCTGGCATGCAGTCACTGCCGTTTCATCATCCTGTACAAGAGAAGAAACTACCCGCATATTACAAGATTATTACTTCACCAATGGACCTGGAGACCATGAGAAAAGTACTGCACACAATACACATCACACACACGCACACACATGCATACACATACATGCGCGTGCACACACACACACACACACACATGCATGCACACGCACACACACACACACCACAGCTTCACTATTATTATTTATAAACTGTAGAAATGTAAAAAGCACATGTATCGAAGTAGAGAGAATTTCCTCGGGGATGTCACACAGATAGTACAAAACAGCATAAAATTCAATGGTAATTTACTGTCTGTGAGTGTGCCATTACAATTTGCACGAATGTCCTATCAGGACCAGAAAGTGTCTTCACTAAAACCACAGAAGCAATGAAGGAAGTTAGCTTGGAAGCTCTGAATGAGGTTAGCATTTCTGTTAGCTTATAGAAAGTGTCCGGCCATAATGTTGGTATGCATTATATAGAATGCTGTGGAATTTGAACAGCTCGAGGGTCGGATATTATTGGCATCACAACAGATGGCAGAAGCACAGGAAGGAGACCCATTGTTACTGGGCAGTAGTAACTCCACACCCAAAATGGGTGGATTAGGAATGTCAGAAGATACAATGGACATCGATGTGGAGACAATGGACACGTTGATGGAAGACCTCCGCACTTCTCCTCAGCACTCTAGTGATGATAGTTTGGGAAGTGATTCAGACGATGAAATGTCCGCCATTGGCACCCCTTCTTCTCTGCCTGCAGATCCTTCATCACAGATGAGCAACACCTCTTTCCCGCCAAGCCGACCTTCTCCATCATCAAGCAGTGGTTCTAGTAGTAGCAGTAGTGAAGAGGAAAGTGAACTAGAAGATGACTAGCATTCTCACTCACTGGCATAATTAAAATCTCATACTTTCATACGGTTTTTATATACATGTAGTAATTGATAAAATTTATAAATGATCAAATTCAAGTCGATGAAAATATTTTTATCCCTCATAAATTATTTAAAAATATAAGATACTTTTATAATTACACATTATATGGTATGGTTAATGGAGTTGACTCTCTGTCATGAAGTTCTTCATCGGATTCAGTCAGTCGGCCATCTTGTGTTGGCTCTTCTAGGCCTCTAGCTTTGTAGCCCATGGGGAACTTGCAGCCATCACCCAAACTATGATCATAAACAGTTTAGATGTTATAGAAATTATTTAGGGTGAAAGTACAAACCTGCTGGCCAGTGGGAGAAAGGCGATGAGCAAGTTGGTACCGAATATCTGCTGCAGGTTCCTTCTCCAGCCGAGATTATACGCATTACCACAATTTCGTCTGAATACAAAATCAGGCGTCCTCCCACTCTCTATCAATATTAATGACAAGCCATTGCATGTAATCTACAACAGTTACCTAGAGTGGTTTTGTTTGTGAGCGCAAGATAAACATGGAAGAAAAGCAAGAAGCTAACTCCGGAGGCAAACGTTAAACACATGAAGAACAGGAACACAGTATTAAATCTAACCCAGGACAAATCAAAACTACGATCACCATGATGAGTCTGAAAAAACAAAAATATAAATGGTGTATAAAATCATTCTACACTTACCCACGCACGAACCACATCATAAATGGAAGTGAGGCCAATGTAAAGGCATAACATCATTGTGTAGAATAAGAATAGGAAAAAGAATTTGTAATTCAAATACCCTACACAATTATTGATCCTGCAAAGGAGAGGTGTAGGTGACATAAAGACAGACATGAGAGGTGGTACCATGGACAATGGTGGTCCATTTTCAATACGCAGCGGTTACACAGAGAGCAGTGGTGACAACGGTCTGGCTTGATCAAGCGACAACGAGGACAATATCGTACACCTCCTACAAAGGCCACAATACGTACATGTCATTTTTATTGTATGGCAGGAATTTGTTGCAAGTATTTTGATTTTGTGAATCTTGTGATCTGGGATGCACTAGCAAACACAACTTTGGATCCATATATCTCGCATGTATCTTGTCATGGATTGTAAGTATTCAAACTCTAATCTGAGGGTAAAAACTGCTTGATTCACAAAAATATTTCTCGCAACAAAAACCCACTACGCGGTAGTTTATAAACCTGATCTGGATATCATGTTTATTGATATTGGAAGTTTTTTAGCCAACTCTATTAAATACTCCTTTTCATCCTCCTGCAAAATATGCACGTTCATATGAAATGAATATTATAGAATGACTAACCGCATCATCTAGTTCCCGTAATTGCTGTTGTGTTAAACGATACTGCATAAAAGTATACCATCCATTATTGTGTGTGTGTGTGTGTGTGTGTGTGTGTGTGTGTGTGTGTGTGTGTGTGTGTGTGTGTGTGTGTGTGTGTGTGTGTGTGTGTGTGTGTGTGTGTGTGTGTGTGTGTGTGTGTGTGTGTGTGTGTGTGTGTGTGTGTGTGTGTGTGTGTGTGTGTGTGTGTGTACGCTTACCTGCTGAGGTATTGGACTATGCTTAGTGATGATGGCCTTGATAAATGATGTGTATTGCAAAAACAACAGTACATGTGCAACGATCATTAGAACAACTATCAACAAAACACACATTGCTTATAACATTAAAAATGAAACAACACAACAAAACTTGCTTCTTAGTGCCAACGGCTTCTCCAGAATTTCTAAAAACAGTAGAAAATAAAGATAATAAAAATTATGCGAACCAAATTTGTACCTCCTTCTCCAGCAGAAGTGATGTTGATAAGATAAACATAAACATAATATCCCCAGATGATTGATAGTGTTACTATGACGATTGGTATCCAAAACAAACAGTGGATACAACTAAACACCAGCCACACGCATGTCTTCACCACACCAGCCATGCCTAATCCTCGCTGGCAAAGAATCCTCTTCACAATCGTTTCTATTTTTTTACTCGCACCACTTCGGTGAAATCAATTTGTGCCCTGTTACCTAAAAATACCAAATAGATTATTATACAGTGAAATGATTAAACTCATAAATGACAATGGGATGGGGATATAACTTGTGAATTATGTTAAGCTGTAACAAATATTAATTTTTGGTTATCGAATATTTTGGCTAAAAAGAAATGTTCAAACGTTCTGTTTAGTACAAAATGGTGGGACAAAATATTGGCAGATACACTTCATTGAGAAATTTGACGGGGACAATTTGACTGACAGCATCTAAGGCCACCTGTACTACTGGAAAATTGAAAGGAAATATTTTACTGCATTGGTTCAGCTTAAGCGTTTATTGTACATTAACAGACCTGTTCTGTTCAATATGGTAACACTTTCTAACACAATATCGAAATCTACACTTCACATAGATACTCAGTGGTCCTATAATGTGATGGGGATCGAGATAACTGTTTGTTGTGTAAACTGAAACCACGGGACTGAACTCTCTAAGGATAGCAAATCACAAAACCGACAATGTATAATATAACGATAGTGTGTGTACTCCTTCAACATATGTGACCAGGCCTGCAAAAATCAACCATGTAGTCACACAAAAATTGCCTAATTTTTTGAAACTTCTGCTCTATTTACACTAGAGCACCAAATTTTGTACCACAAATGCAGAATTTAATGGAGAATCTTATAAAGCTTACAGAATGAAAATACTCCTTTTAGAACTAAAGATATTCATGAATATCTAACTAGGTGTAATTTACATCCACATGGTTGATTTTCGCAGCAGTCATAGAAAGTTCACCACCTTGTAGATTAACAATATATAGGGGAATTTTATGAAATACTCTAATAGTGTATAAATTTCCAATAGATAACTTTTAAATAATGTACACTTTCACATCTCAGATCAAAGGCTTCCAGTCATGCTATACATATCTCATCACTCACTAGTGCGACTTCTCTTTGGAATCCAGATAAATATTCTACGACATGCAGATAATTTTGTTACAAACTCTGACCCACAATGACACATTGGTTACTTAGTAACATAGGGAACCACAGGTGGTCCACAACTCAGTGACCGACAAAATTCAATACTTTGTTGGGCATTTACAATAACCTCTATGAGGCCTCCATTCCAAACATGATTAGTTGCTGTACTAGCCGGCATGTCAAGCGGTGACTTGCACAGCTATATCCTTTATCACACCGAGCATTACTGAATTGACTGTTAATCATATTTTTGGCCATCGTGATACTTACGTTTGGCAAAGCATAAAAATTGCACCCTTATCTGCTGGTGGATATGCACATCCAGTCAACCACATGTGGCTTCGTCACATGATCTAAGTGCTCATGATATAAGACACAAATGGCAGATTTAAAAGTTTGGAGCACATGTATACCAGATCCAAGCCATCAAAGTTTTATAAAATTGTTAATAATCATTGATTATTAATGTTGATGCTGTACTTATATGATTTCTAATGAGCTAGAAACATAAGTGCAGATGTAATAAGACACTGCATGAGTAGCCCTACATATCACACTAACGTTATGTTACTCCACACTATCTAATATGGCATGTACCACCATTGAAATACTAATGTCAATGGCATGTAGAAGTCTTAATGTTACATTACAAGCATCATTTGTTGTATCTGCACACAATTGCTATATTGGGTATGCGATACATGTATTATAAAACCGCACGATATGGCCTTCACTGCCAAGATATAACCACACTACACTATGGATGGAAAAATACATTGCACAATAATTTAAAGATGTAATAACTTGTAAGATAAAAATCATATATTGTTGTTGTGCAATAGAATGTTAAACGAAAACGAAACAGAAATGATATTAAACGAAAGCGCAAACTACTTCAACTACTTAAGTTACTTACGTCGTCCTCAATTATTCAACGCTGATGATAGTAGCTGTAACAGCTTGGTGTAGTCCACTGCTCTGCGCCCCAAGTTGACAATTAAACTACGCGCTACATGCACGAAATATTAAATTGGCACGCGTATTCTATTTAAAGCATCCCAAGTTAAAAAGGAATTCGGTTCGCTAAGTTCACATGTTTAAAAAGTAAGCACTAAGTGTTAGTGAGTATTATACACACACGTATACAACAGGTTTGATTCAGATACGGAAGTATCTGGTATTAGCCAGACGAAATCGTCGGTGGCTAAAGCAGTGCGGGGGCGATTGCTAAAAGACTATCCTCCAATAGAAGCGTACATTGACGATATTGTACCTAAGAAGGAACCATTAAATATCGTAAAATGGTAAGTGCTAATACTATCTCATGTTTATTTTCTAATTTATTTTCAGTCATGAGCATATTGAATTGTTGGCTGCTAAAGGAGAGGTACTGTTCTTTAGACAGAGAGATGGTCCATACATGCCATGTCTAAGGCTGCTACATAAATGTAGGTTAGCTTATAGCTTGAAATTTGTGTGCGTACGCTTGTTGATACATCATGTTGTTCATGTAGTATTATTTTGTCCTCTAGTCCTCAAACAATCAGGCTTAAACTAAACGCCTACAGCAGGGAATGTATTTAATAAATATATAGAAAGCAACAAATTTCAGTGTGCACAAATTTATGGAATGATATAAAACTAACACTTTCTGTAAAATTAATGGCTTGGTATTATTATATGCTGTAGTTGTTCTCATGCATGGACACACACACACACACACACACACACACACACACACACACACACACACACACACACACACACACACACACACACACACACACACACACACACACACACACACACACACACACACACACACACACACACACACACACACACACACACACAGCACACAGCACACAGCACACAGCACACACATTGATGCAATTTGGCAGTACACAATAACCACACTGGCTAGGCACTTACAGAGACACAGTGGGCACTTAGGAGACAGTTAACTAAAAATTATAGTGATAAATTTTTTGCAACTTTAAGGTCTTTGAAACGTCGACTCCAATATTTTAATTATTGCAGATCCAAACTTACTGCCAAGGCTACAGGTTGATAAAGGAGCTATAAAGTTCATTCTTAGTGGTGCTAACATAATGGCACCTGGTTTGACATCACCGGGGGCTCGCATGGACATTGATCTACCTGCAGACACAGTTGTGGTAAGCAAACACTTTGTAAATAGTTACAAATAATATTTATTACATGTTTCATAAGTTAGCTCTAAATATGAAAATGCATTTTTGTGAATTATTTTTGCCGTCAAGAACCTACATTGGTTAAAATTTAAAAAGGGATTCATATAGATATTACTTGATAGTAGACAATGACATGAGCAAAATAATATGTTACACTTATATATATTTTATTTTATATTTAATTTATTAATTTATTTTTGATTAATTGATTGATTACAAATTTTGTAATTACAAATTTTGTAATTAATTACAGATTAATTATTTTTTATTTTTTTCACAATAATTTTATGTTGACTGTCTACTGTGATTTTTCCCCAAAGGTATACTACTAAAATAGAAATGTAGAGTTTTTAAATCAGACATGTGCCAGATTACTTTTGTCTGGGAAGTTGACATGTGCATGTGTGTTAAAGTAGTAGCAAGGCATTTACGAGGAGGAGCTATCTACTACATTATTAAAAATGCATTTACCATTTTCATTCACCTAGTCTAGGTATGGTGACTGTTCTATTAGAGTATATTGATCTTTTCATAAATACCTAGTTAAACACTTAGTTCCTATTGTGCTGACATTATGCTTGGTGCTTTAGCTACCTATTATGCTTAAAATAATGCTGGAATAATCACCGGCTTCCTTTATAAAGTATCAGAATCAGTATCAATTACTAAATGATACCATAAGATAGGGCCGATACTATTGTATCAGTATTGGTGCATTACTAGTTGCTATGTGGTCCTTAGTGATGAGTCTTGTTCACGTGACTTCTTCATAATAGTAGTAGATTAGTGTAACTGATATAGCACCTGGTTTTTAGATGGTAAAACTAAGGCTGGGCAAGATTACAACTATGTACTTACTATACATACACTGAATGTATAGCACAAAACATCGTAACATCAACTATATGGTTAACTAAAAATGCAATCAGTGCTTTCTTCAGCTGCTTTGGTAGTTTCTTTAGTTTTTACGTGTTTGTGCATGGTACTAATTTTTGTAATTTTGTGGAATATGAAGTTTTTATGAAATTACTGTATTTACTTGGTTAAACACCACACCTTGAGTGGTAGCCGCACTTGATTGGTGCCACAATGGATTTCCAAATTATGGGTATAAACCTCATCTCTAAGCATCTAGTAGTGGTCGAATTTGAATAGTCGCCGCATCGATTTTTCAAACTAAGGTAATAAATGCCACAGTGTTTAACCAAGTAAATACGGTAATATCTGCAGTTTTTTACATTTGTATATCCTTTACCTAAACACTAAAACTGTTAAAACGTAATAATCATATAGGAATTTATTTTTGCCAGTTATTACATTGTTGTTGTCTAGGCAATAATGGCCGAAGGAAAGCAACATGCTCTCTGTATTGGCATCACCAAACTCTCCACTGTTGACATGTGAGTTATCATGATCTACATAACACAAAAAATCATGATGGTCAAATTCTATAGCATGCATTAATGGACTTTCACAAAAATGCTTTCCCATTTTGTTTTATATCTGGTGACCTGACATGAGAAAAACAGGCTTATATATATAAAATACACATGTTCATATGATGGTAAGTATCTCCTTGACCATTGAAGATTTTCAAAATCTATAAGTTGCGTAATATTCCCCGCATAAATGGTGAAAATTCTGTTGTGTAGAAAGTCTGCATGATTACACAAAAGTTGAAATCCAAATATGTAGTCAAGTTTAGTATGCAGTTTTTCTCATGCCAGGTCACAAATAAGTGTGTAGTAGTCTGAAAGGGCCTAATATTTTTTAGGGGTCTGATATCCACAGAATCTCATACGTTTCTGTTAGAAATCAACAACTAGAAATCAGAAATCAAGCATTTCCTACCGTATGGCCTAAAATTCTCTTTGTGGAATTGTAAATTTAGTAGGTAGTTTTGTGGATTGCTGCAGCATTGAATTGTACTGCAGGAAAAATCTCAAGGTTAAAATTCTCATGTTACAATCCCCCAAAATCAAAAAATTTTACCCTCGAATATTTTAGTGTCATAGATTTTAAAGTTCTCATTGATTTCTGGGACTTAGAAATCAAAAAAATCTTATACAAGATTTCAGACCCCTTGTATGTTTTCCAAGTGACCGTTTTGTTCAGGTAATAACATTAATTATTTTGATTCCTGTTATCAAGAGTTAATAATATATATATAGAGGAGAGTATCCTACTCCCATATACCCTGTAGAAACGTGTAGCGTAAAGTTATGACGTAACAACACTGGGTCTTGTGTTATGATGTTTGTGAAGCCCCAAAAATGTCTGTAGCAACAACGAGCTAGCGCACACGATGCCATAGTAACAATACAAAAACTCGTACTACGCGATGACTTACGGTGTTTCTCTTTCAAGTAAGTACTGGGTTAGTTTTGTGGTGCAAACCATATAAATAACTAGCCTGATAGTCTGAACTTAAGTTGTGTGCTAAACCATCGAGCATAATCGATTTTAACGATACCATGTTCAGTTGTTGACGTCACTCGTTATACAGGAAAAAACGGATAAATTCGGAAATGTTACATCATAACTTTACGCTACGTGTTTCTACAGGGGTATATGGGAGTAGAATACTCTCCTCTATATATATATTATTAACTCTTGCTGTTATGTATGAATGCTTCACATGCAGTCGGAGTGTCAACAAGGGCATAGCAGTGGATAATATTCACTATTTGTGTGATGGACTGTGGGCTATGAAATTACAACATAGATAGCAGTGACCTTTACAACAGTGCACAAATTAATTGGAATATAATGCATTATTTGAAGATTGTACATTAATATGACAATAATGAATTAACCAGTGTTAACACAATTGTGTTCTACTGTACATTTCAACTAGCTCGATCCAGATCTCTCTCTCTCTGTGTGTGTGATAATGTGTATCCCATATTATCTTGCCCCAGACCTCCTAGTAGCAGTTGGCAGCCCTGCACAGGTTGTGATACATGAGACTGTGTAGTATCTTTTAGTCCCTTGTATAAAGTGAAGCGATTTCTAAGGCATGCATATTGTAGAAGCATAAACTCAACCTCTGGACCGTCACCCTTCAACTTGAAATTCACATCAGAAATACTATGACAAAAATGATGTGGGTGAGTAGTCCCGAACCAGACTGCATTCTTTGAGGTGGTGCTTATCGATGCAGTCCCTAAAATAACTACTTTTTAACACTGCACAAAAGTTTAGCTAATGCAGACATCTTGAGTTTGAAATCGTAAGAATCAAAACTACATTTATCCCATGCAACTACATCGCCCACTTTCATGTGACGGCTAAAAATGACTAATTGCATGCAATTTATTTGGGCACACACTAAACAAGTCAGCCCTCTGTTAGATTTTAGCTAGTACTAAATTATGTGTGTATGATGTGTTTTTTAACAGTTTTATGATGAATGAATACTGCACAATTTACATTTTAGCTTTATCACTGCACATTTGTGCAGTGATAACCCCTTATTTCAGGCACTGTATCGATGAGAGGGGGAACTTCTGGTTCACGAGACTAGCTATATAGTGGGTTAGCTGAGGGGTAAGCAAAAACATACAAACTTAGTCTAATTTATTGGAAAAACTGAGGGTTTGTAAACCTTTATGTGCGTATCAATACATTCCCCCACTATACCCCCCTGGGGCTATAGGGGGGTTCAACATAATTATAATGTCAAATGCCCCATGGTGGGGGCAACCAGTTTTGGCCAAATACCCCACAATAAGCATCAAATCTCATGATCGTAGGGGATTTTAATGTCCCCAGGCAGATCTCCCACTATAGCCCCACCCATCAGTACTCAAGGGGAGTAGACATTGCTTGGTAGTCCAGCCATAGATACTAGTCTGGGCCTCTGAGGTAGCCAACCCTTTTATGTGGTTTTCTCCGGATAAAAGGGTCAGATTCATTGATTGGTGCATGAGCCCATACCAAATAAATCTTGTGTGTTTCATGGATGAGGCGGGTCACTTTCCAATTAAAAATTTAAATCACATGATCAAAGTCATGCGACGTAAACAGGATTAAAGAGACTAGTTTGCTATTATGATCATGAGTGCATAGATAAGTGTTGAGTTAAAGCGAGGTGCAATTGTTGTGAAGAATAGTTATAGTAGTGGCTAATAGTAACCGACATTTTGTATGACTAACCATGTGTAATCATGTAAGTTGCATGGCTAATATTTTTTCCCAGCCTGCCGGGTCACAATGAGAAGGTTGAAACAAGATTTATTTGGTACGGCCTAACTAATGCATAAAATCAATCTATAGTAAAATACACGTTATTTATCAACCGTGATGAGTTGATTTAACAGCTGGTCTATTGAGCAATGACAACAACAATACACACTTACATGTTAAGTAAACAATTAATTCGTGATCTCGTTCGTGATCCACGTCGCGAAGGTCCTATAAAGTGAAACAAGTTCGATTGTGGTATTAGATTTCTGCTGACGGTTGGGTCCTTATACATGAAGCCTTATTTGGCTAGATGCTGTGATGAGTAAGGATACCAGAGATGATAACAAGACTAGGATAAGCTCAACTCTTTCGCGGATCGGATCGCCGCCATTGGTAATGATGGGTTCGGACCAGTACAAGTGAGCGTAACCAAGCGACGGTGGCTGCAAGCATATGTATGAATATGTGTGTATGTAGCATTGAAGATGAAGCATGGGCAGACACCATGGATCCAAAGACCGGCTCTGTATTCTATGTGGATCCCGTTGGTGACCCGGAATCTGCTGCTCCCAAACCACCGGAGAGTCCACTGTTGGTGCATCGTGTGCGCACGAGCTCTGCCGGGGAGCCCGCCCGGGTATCACATGACCGGTCACCACGATGGGGCCTCCGCAAGATGTTGACGTCTGTGAGCAGTCCATCCAAGCGGGCGCACGATGACTTTGACCTCAACTCCATCAGTGAACCTGATCTTAGGAGCTCACCAAAAATTTCAAGAAGCCGTCACAAACATGTCAACCCTTTCACCACAATGCATAATGGTTCGATGGAGCCATGCATTGTCCCAAACACACCAACTAGCCCTACACTCTCTGTGCATATTAATTTGCAACAGTTTACAAGAGAATGGAAATCCTGCTGTCTCAAAAACCTTGGAATTATCCCTGTCAAACTAAAACTGTCAAGCTCTGCAATAAGTTTAAAAAGTCCTTCAAAACATTCTGGTCAAGATCCAGTGGTAGTTAAGGAATTGCTACCCGAGAGTTTGGCAAGTAAGAAGTTGTTACCAGGGGATCATCTAGTTTCAGTTAATGGAATTGAAGTAAATCAGAGTAATGTGGAAGTGATATTAGCAAGGGTGGGGCTGGCATCGCCTGAGCTGGTGCTGCAAGTGTTAAGGGAGAGTGGCTCGGGGCAACTGGGTGGTAGTGATAGTGAGTTGGTTAAACTGTTGTCGAGGAAGAGCAGTCACTTATCTGTGAAGCCGGTAAATCGACTACCCCATTTGGTGATGTATCTCACACTCAACACTGCAGAAGATGATGATGAAAACAAGGTACATACGTACATACGTACTTGAACTGTCACTACGTAGGTGTATGGGATGAAAACATTAGAATTCATGATCTTGACCAATACTCAACAACCAGTGGAATGAGTGGATACTTTATTGCGTACATTACTGTGTATGGTGTACAGACTACTAAATCACACTACACGTACAGTATAAGTGTTATCAATATGTTGATACCGGCGGATTTAGGGGGGCCAAAGGGCTGTAGCCCCCCCTCCCTACACCTGCCACCTCAGCAAATACAAAAGGATGGATGTGTTGTTATAAAACACTAATTCTTGCAAATAGTGTTATTTCTGTACATTTCAATCCATAACATTCTAAAGGGTTACACCCATCACACCCCCTGCTACTGCTTTGGTTAGTTTGTACCCATAAAGTTTCTATATTCTGGCTGTGTTGAATTAAATACACTCCAAATCTTTTTGCATTACATAGGTGGCATTTCTGTACTCTACAAAGACATAGCTTCTGGGGGGCTGCATCCCCCAGACCCCCTGCTTCAGAGACTCTAGATAAACCCTGTCACCAGTCCTTGTAGGCCAACCATTTGTACAGTATGTGTAAATTTAAAGAGTTGTATAAAATTCATAATCTCATAGAAGAGGTTCCATCATGGAACTACCATGGTTACATTGTATTTGTCCATCTACAATGGCATGATGCGTTATAGAAATGTACATTATTACATCATAATCCATCCAATAAATCTGCGTAAATTCTTAACAGTGTCAACAACAGTCTAGCAAAGTTTACCAGATGTTTTTATTTGTACCCACACATAAAAATGACTGGCCACCAAATCTAATTCAGTACAATAAATCAGGTACGTGCGTATATGGATCCAAGGCCTTTACTGTATACATTGAAATTCTGACAATCTTGAGTGTCATGGTGTTACATTTATACATATAGTTATGAGGTTACCGTGTTCTCTTAAACTTAGCACACATATTTATCTTACAGGACATTCTGTATATGTATCCCAATACAAGGGACTCGGCTGTTATGGACAAGTTGTATCATTTGCGAGCGCTCTGTCTTACGTTGACAGATGTGATGACATCATCGGTTGCATCAGGTGACTGCTCATGGTAAGCTGCCACCAGTTTCTAGCCCTAGCCAATCTCTCCAATACATTTGCTGTCTCTAGTACAAATGTTAATGTCGATGGACAGCTGATGTCATTGGTTACCATACAATATGGCAAAGAGATGATGCTGATGGCAGTGCCTTCACTCAGGTAAAGATACATATACAACTTGTATACATGTATGCAAGTATTAATGTGGATGAGGTACTGTACATATAAAGTTCTTAGTTTTTTGATATTACCGTGTATGCAGCGTATTTCACAGAATGCAAGACTGAAAGGATTTCACAGTTGATTTTTTGCTGATCGAGTTGAATACATTGTTTTCCTTAAGCCACTGCTTCTTTTCGAGGATTAAAATTTGCTCTCAGCAAGCTTACAACGAAATCCACGAATTTTACGTCCCTCAAAAATTTCCATGTATATGATAATGTGTTGCATGATTAACTAATTGTACGCAGTCATATAAAAATTATGTATTACACATAAGATATTTGTAAAATCTCTGCAAGAACATGACTACTACCACAGGACAGATAGTAAACATACATACATACCGTATTGCAATTAACACGCCCCAGTGAAAATCTTGATGGATATGGCGCTAGCCATAGGAATTCGTAAAAAAATTTCCTTTCAATAATTCCAGTAGTATAGCTAATTCAGGTGGCCTAGGATACTGTCCATCAATATTTTCCTCATCAAATTTCTCAATACATTTTGCCCCATCAAAAAAATTGTGCTATAAGGTACGTATATAGAAGAGCTATTTTGTGATGATGAAATTCTAAATATTGGTGTATCAATACCACTTTTTTCCAATACTGTATGAAGCCAAGCTTATCTGCTGATACTGATACTAATACACTGATCTGTGTGTATACAATTTCTCACTAGTAAAATACATTCTACAAATGTACCTACTCTTAATAATCATTAAATGGTGAAAAATAGTACAAAGAGGTGCTATATTGTAAAAGCCGATACTTTGTTTTTACCAATCAGATGCCTCTAGTATCTACATCAATACCAATACCAGCTTTGGTTCATTCTAAATCCTTACTTATATATTATTATGCATAATATTATATACTTGCAGTTGTAACACATATGAAATCAAATCTCTGGCTCGTCAAGTGGAAAAAGTTCTATGTTTTCTCTACCGTTCTCCTCAAAGGTTATCACTAAAAGATTGTACATGTACTATTACTCCTTTGTCCTCATGCTACAGTGCATTTTCCTTGTCAACAAACAAGCAGCAACTCGATTATTTGTTTGGTTTGTTATTTGAGCAACTTTTCACGAGATCGCCGTCCCCTCAATCATTTCATTTCTGTCCTATGATGTTACTGCCTATCAATCTTAAAGTAAAGTTGTACATTTTATTTTTGTGTATATTAATTTAACTGTTGTGTTGCTAGGTGAAATTGTCATGTGCACTTACCAGCTTGGATTCTGCTGATTTTAGTGATCAAGGAGTCTTTACGCACACACCGATGTCTTACAGTTCTCTAGGTTCCTGTATGTTTCATAAGGTAACTATGTCATCTTCTTGTTTAAAGTAACCAATCATTTGTAGGGTTGTTTACTATGCAACCATCTTCCTTTTGATGATCTAAAAGATGTAGTACTTTTTTCAATGATGCACTCACTACTCAAGGTCACTAGCATGCAGAAGATTAGTCAACTGGTTATATGGCGAAAGGTATGTTTTACCATAAATAGTATGTTTTACTATAAATAGTTCCATATGTACATATAAGGAATCTTCTACAGGTGTACTTGCAAAGACTACAGCAGCAGAAATCTGATTGTAAGAGTTGTTTTATGCTTGCTGTTGGACTGGGACACACAATAGTATATCAGTTGATGGAACCGTCATCATCAACAACAGCTAGTCAGGATGGCATTTACATGTGAGTACGTATATGAACGCTGACCTTCATACGCTAGTTGTAAGGCAATATTGCCAAGTAGTAAGGTTCAGACCCAGAAACAGAAATTTTCACAACAAATGTGTTTATCTTCATCATGTGCATATGTTGACAGGTGATTTTAAGGTGGCCTGGGGGCACAGGCCCCTGTTGAAAAAGTTGTGAAAATGTTGACACTACAGTATATGTTGGTGTTGTACATTTTAGCAGTCTAGTATGCCACCATATTTAAGGAGGAAACTTTACAAAATTTATAATTTCTGAGTGAAGTAGTTTCTTGGTCTCCTGTATTAGGGACCTTATTCTAACTAAGGCCCTCCCCTGTATCCTAATTCATTCTCCCACTAGACTCTGTGCACTATGGTTATCGTCTCTGTATGACATTCCCGAAATTCAATCACTTAATGTTTTCAGAGTCATTGTAGACAGAGAGTCCCTCATAATTAGTTTAGTGTTTGTTACTCCATTGGCTGTCTGCATTCCATTACATGTGTATTATCAACTTTGGAATGATTTTTGGTTTCAATCTGTTAGACTGCCAATATTCTAATATTCAGTTGGTGTAACACGACGATTTTCCATAGGGAAACAGATTTTAATGGGACAATTTTTTTTGAGGTTTAAAGACTCACATTTTGTGGAACAAATTTTCAAGTCTATAGCTGTAAGAAACTTAAGGGACCACTGAAAATTTGTATACTTAAAATATTGCTCTACATACGTAAATATGGTGTATGTATGTGACTTGTTATATCTCTCTCATAGCAATGCACCTGATGCTGTTAGCATTGATAAGACACGTTCACTGATTATGGAATTAGATGCTAAAGGAATTCTAGAGGAATGTGAAACATGGTATGCCATATCTTCAACTCTGTGTGCTTATTAACTTGTGTATGTACATATGTACCATTAGCTATACATCTGGGAAAATCCCTTGCTTACAATCAATTGACGCGGCCTTGCTGTCTAATCTGAGGGCTGGGATAGTGAAGCGATCTGCAAGCATGAGTATTTCTGATTTTGAAGAAGTGGCTAATGTACCACAGTCACCTACAAGATCTAAAGCAAGTTTCATTGGAATTGGCAGCAAAAGAAAAACACTTGGAGGGAGTTTATCTGCTGGAGCAGATTTCCCAACCCTACATTCTAAACAACCTTACATGTTAGTGAAGGAATACTAGACTTGTTGTAATGTATGTGTATTGTATCTCAGGCTGACCACTGGATTGGACAATGTATTGTTTCATTACGTCTCCTTGGACTGGGTTAAAGGTGTATTCATCAGCCCCGCCCACATGTTGACTGCAAATTCTCGTCTACATGAGGCAATGATGGACACTTTTGGTAAAACCTGTACCCATATACAGGAGGCCTTGTTAGCCCAGGAAAACCAATTACAGGTAAACTACGTAAATAATGTAAGCACATTAATCTTGTATTGGTGATTGCCTTACGTATGTACAGACATGTGGTTATAACAAAATGTCTACAAAAGTTTGCTGTACCATTTTCTTACAAAGTTTACAACACACTCTTTTTATTCGTTGCCATTCTTGGCTGCAAAGCATTTCTGCTTTCATTTTTCAGTTTTGAACCTTACTAGTGTCCATCAATATTAATAAAAACCACTGGCATGTGTATCATCATTTTGATGTGTAGTCCTATTCAATGGGTATTGCGATAGTTACTAGCAAAAATCACGATATCGATATTTATTTAATATCGCGATATATTGCCAAAACGGTAGTATTGCTCAGCCCTAATGCATACTGTGTTACTTTTGAGAGGGACATTTTCTGGTTTTGTATTTTTTGTGCAATCCGCCAATGCAAAATCAAATACTATTGAAAACACAAGAGACACGATCACCCATCCGTGAATTATTTTTGCCTCAAAAATAGCATGCTAATAAACACAAGTATTAAAAAAAAATATTTTGCTTAAGACAATCATGAAATTTGACTTTGACACCACTCAATGCTAATCGTATTTTGGAGGTTCCAGATACAGGTACAGTGTTAACTAGTGACATTCCCTTTAAATCTATAAATAGAAAACCCACTTCCGCTTGGCACCTTTGCCACAGTGAACATCTAGCATGGATTATATTGATTTATAGCCAGCAAGCATTATATTGTTGCCTAGAATATCAAACATGTGTGATCACAAAGTATGCTTTATACTTCTGGTTTCTGGAAATTCTTACCAGGCCTGATCAATCTCTTCCTGCTGCTCCTGTAGAGAGGGAGGATATACTTATATTACAAACAGTAAACATCTGTAAACTAGTATAAAATGTATATATGGTGAATCTAAAAATTGTGTGCTATAAGCTACAGTAGATTTTTATGCATTTAAAAGTACCAGTTAACAATGGGTGGGAGTCTACTGTACCTTGTGTCCTCCATCTCCTTATACAATCCATCCTCCTCATGTGGACGATGTCCCCAGGAAATTGTGAGGCTATACTGTTGGGTATGAAAAGCTTAAGTGATTATTATATTAGATAGTTTTATGCTATAATGACTCAGTGATTTTTGGATGAACGTTTTATTAGAATTGAAATATTGTATAACTTTTGGTTGCTGCCTATCACGAGCTATGCACTGTGACAGCCCCAGGCATTAGTTAACATAAGGTTTATCTACTGTTAAAGGTCAACGTCACTAGCTCTGACAATGAATCAGATGGAGAGGATGTCACTGCACAGAGACCAGTATTAGAGCAAGGAGTGTTAGTGCAATGTCCTGTGTCTGCTGTAGCAACAGATAAACATAGCAAGAATATTCCAAAACTCTCCTATTGGATTGTTGGGTTAGTAAATTGTTAGAGCAATGGTTTACTTTTTGTATGTGATACTATGTGTAATTGTAGAAGGAGACTGCCAGAGAGCGGTAAAGAGTTTTACGTCTGCTTTCAGGACACTGTACCACAAAATGCTGTTGAATTAGCCTTCAGACTTCATTTTGGCTCAGTTGACTGAAATTTAATTTGTACATAATTCATGGCCTGCATACAATATGTACAGTTATATAGCTATCATCACTTACTTCATATGATCGATGAACAGCTGCCAAATGAGCACTGCCTTTGTACAGACGTAATTATAACCTATTTTGCTAATGGCATGTAGTAATTATGTAACTAGCTAGCTACCGCATTAAATAACTATACAACCAGTGATGATACATAGCTTTTATAAATCTTCAAATGGCATAGCTATCATTCAGTAGATCTATAGATGCCTTATTTGTTGAACAATTCAAGGAAAGTATTAATGTGTAAAAATACAAATTAACACTAAAACACTTTACTCTTAAAAGTCAGTCAGAATAGAGTTTATATAGCTATGTAACTGAGCCTACAAAAGCATCCAAATTTATGACTTTAAAGACACAACTCAGCCTGTGGTTAAAGGCAAGCAAATAGAGTCTCGGTATATAAAGGAGTAAGTTTTGAATTGTTAACTAGTTAATGCACAAAAGAAATTATGAATGCATATAATTGGAGACCTGTTTTCACACATAGCTACGTACGTATGTGACTCTCCAAGCAAAAACCAGCCTAGTTCACACCTCTACTTTTGCCTAGTTAATTATAGGCTGATGCTCAAAATTCTATGCATTATTCTATTCAGAATTTCCTTAAATCTGTCTGTATTGTTCACACATTATTCCACATTTTGCTCTATTAGAGTAGCATGTTTGACTGTTCTATTAGAGTATATTAATCTGCTTTGGTCTCCTCAAAATTGATCATACATCAAACGATCAATATGGGGTCTAGCTACTTTTGGGAACTCCAGTGGAAGGACCAAGGAATTAAAGTTACAAAGGCTATCAAGATGAACTTGTTTGAATTGAGAAAATGCAGGTGTTTCTTTCCAATAGCTCAGTCTTACTCCCAGAGTTATTTTGAACAAAGCAGATACGTATATAGCTTAGCTGAGTTATCAGGGACACCTAGTAAATACACTAGGTAGCTATATATCTTTTTCATTCATTCACTTTATGGTTTTATCATTGGAATACGGTGAGCTATATATATAGCTAGCTTTTATATATTTCAGTTGCAGTAGCTATAGTCTACTATTAGTAAACTACATGTCATGTTACTTATTATGTAGTTCTTTGCAATTATGTATTAATATTATTATGGAATGATTCCAAAGTACCTGCAACATCTATAGCTAGCCACTTCATATAAAAACAATTCTTATAACTATAACAGTAACACTGCTACATATAATATATAGCTAGTCATATAACTATTTCAGCAATTTCTTCTTAATCTTTTCAGCAATACCCTGGTATTCAAGTAAATACAAAGCATCAATTAATCTAGAGTAAGTAGGATTTTTGTCAGTTTCCAACCACTTTATAAGCATATCAAGACACTTATCAACATTAGGTTTAGTCGTAGACTCAATGTTCTGAACATGTTCAGGCTCTAGTAATTGAAAACCTATTCTCCTCCAATTAGATGCTAAGTAATCTGTGATTTGTGAAAGCATTTTATGTGTTGGTCTTTCTTTCAATTTGGCTAAAAAGTTAATTGAATACATGTACACAATAATGTAATACACATACGGAATCATTACAGATATACTTTATACATACGTACATAATAAGCATTAGTTATACCCTAGAATGAGTATGGTATCCTTTAATTCATAGGCAGTGGAAATGGGGAGCTAGGGGGCTGAAGCCCCGGCTCCTATTTTTACTGTCACTCCATATAAATGCAGTTTTTAAACTAGGTGCACAGCGGCCAAAGCGCACCTGATTTCTTGAAATTACTTTTGTCCGGGAAGTCAGTATGCATGTTGTGTGTGTGTGTGTGTGTGTGTGTGTGTGTGTGTGTGTGTGTGTGTGTGTGTGTGTGTGTGTGTGTGTGTGTGTGTGTGTGTGTGTGTGTGTGTGTGTGTGTGTGTGTGTGTGTGTGTGTGTGTGTGTGTGTGTGTGTCCACCCCCAGGCTATAGATGAAATGAAGCCTGAATAACCAATCAAACAATTCCTACTGCTTTTCAGTTTCTTTATATGACACGTGCTATTGATATTATTGATGGGCATGGCTTAGGAGCAAAGTGCATCATGAGTTATTGCCACAGAAGAGCAAGACGATGCTGTATTACCTGTTCATTTCACAGTAAAAAAGGCATTTAATGTACATTACCAACAAGACGGAGTGCTTCAGTTTTAAAAGTGGGCGTGCCATGCGGGTGCGAAGCTTATCTATAGTGTTACAGTAAGAATTTCGGCTTTGTACTAGTTATCACCAAAGTACTGGATAAAATTTATATGAGTTGCTATGTGTTCCTTAGTGATGAGTCTTTGCTCACGTGACTTACTGATGATGTCATTAATTAGTATTACCATACATTGATTAGCAGTTGATTAGCAGTGGTATAACTTACACAGTGTCTGGTTTTTAGATGGTACATACGTAGCTAAAACATCAACATGTTCTCCATACAAATGTGTCCTGAGAATTTGAATAGCCCCCGCAGTTCTGAATAGGTTCCTCCACCACTGTCCTTTAATACACGAGACAGAGGCATGGCGAGGTCAATTGTTAATAACAATGATACCATACAAGTGAATTGAGTATAACTTGTTTATCTCCCACACATGCAGACAGAACAAAGCTTGTAAGCATTTGTAATATTTGACATAAAACTTCAAAAATGTGTTAATATGTACGTAGCTACATAAGTTATGAAATATCGGCATCACAGCTAAACAGTTTTTTCAAATAACCGCTTGTATATACTATCCTGGGTGTCCGATTAGCTATATCCCGCCACATAAAGCCATACGATACATTTATTACTGGTACCTTAGCGCTGCCTACAAAATTTTGAGTGTATGAATTATCATCACCCAACATGAATTATTGGTGCCAACATTCATTATCATCTTAGCTGCAATATAGCTACATTTATTATCGTCATGTAAAGAGCTCATTAGTACGTAGTACATCAATCTAAATCCCAACGAAAGGATATTGGAGTTGGCAAATGATAATTTATACAGTTGGGAAAGAGCAAGGTTCCAGCAATGTCTTATTCAGAAACAGTAACAAGTGATATGAAAATCAGGACTGTTTGTCAACAAGAACAGATTGCACAATTAAGACAGGTAGCTACCGTATTAATTTGTCAACAAAAATATGATATATGCTCAATTGGCACGTTAAACCTGAAGAGATCCAGCTAGCTTTATATATAGCTAATATAGGAATGTTTAGGGCTGAACGATAGTATCGATAGTGTGATATATCGTGATAGTAAGTCACTATCGGTATCGTGATATTTTCTAAATGGCTATCACAATAGCTATTAATTGAATTTTTAGGGTGGTAAAGATACCATAACTACACAAACAGTTAGGTTAACATTTAGTAAGCTTTTCAGCTGTTGTTTTTTAGACAAGTGTAATTTGTTTGCTAAACAAAAACAGCCTGACTGTAAAAAAGTGCGAGGCCAATAAGAAGCAGCATTGCAAATGGTCACAAGTGACCAAAAACTTTGATATCAGGTACGTATGGCCAAGAAAACTTATAACCTTTTATTAAGAATCTTTTTACTTGAATGATATTTTTACTTGAATGATATACAATAGTTTACAGGGCATCTTCACAACTATGATTGGCTTTGTCACTTGGCCGCCTTTTTTGTACCATCATTATTTGTAAAGGTGGCCAAGTGACAAAACCAATCGTAGTTGCGAAGATGCCCTGTAAACTATTGTATATCATTCAAGTATATAAAAAGATTCTTAATAAAAGGTTATAACTTCTTGGCCTTACATACCTGATATCAAAGTTTTTGGTCGCTTGTGACCATTTGCAATGCTGCTTCTTATTGGCCTCGCACTTTTTTACAGCCAGGCTGTTTTTATTTAGCACATCACTGCTTTCTGTACGTAAGTAGCTATAGCTACATACACAGATTGTTAGCTAGGTCCTGACAAGAAACTTCATACTGGTTTTATACCAGAGTATGACTGTAGATACGTCAGTAAAATATACTGATAATGTATCTACACTAATAATATTTTTCCATTTTATAGATACGTAGATATGGCAGGCAAATGGCAGCAACTATAATGATAAACACATGCATGTATATAGCTATACCCTTGTTTTTGTAAAATACTTTGTTTATACTGTATATGGTGCACTGAGGTGCCAAACAATGGCCAGGATCATCGTGGATGGCATGTATTTGCTTAGTTAGTAGCTATATTATAACTTAACTCCCATGTCACAATTTCTTTAAACTTTTAGTGAATATTTGTGTATTTGTGTATCAATTTAATTTGTGTATCTGAAATTTTATGCTATTTTTCTCGGAGTTATGGCAACTTTTGTACTGCTGCTTAAAGTTTCTCTCCAGTACACTAACGTATTTGTTTAACCCTGAAGGTTGCTTGACTTGTACAGTGTACATAGGAGAAAAACTGGTGCAAGTTTGATTGAAATCAATGAAATGAGTTATTAGACAGCCAAGTCTGATGTACAGAATGAAAATCTGAAAATAGAAATCCGGGGTTCACACAAGCCCTCATATAAAGTGTGCGATGAAATAAAGAAAGAAGAAAAAAATGACTGCCACGTAAAATGTTTTTTTAATGGAAGGATGACTTTATAAGGCTGTAACAGAAGACTGACTGAACCAATTTCGATGAACTTCGGATTACTGATTCTACATTAAATGCATGAAGGTACTAATTCTCGAGTAACAAACGAATCGGGCGGGAAGGGATGGTTCATCAAGCGTGGCCACACAAACGAGCGCCATAAAACTCGCAATGGCTGGTACTCAGGAATGGTAGCACCGATTTCTTCCATCGTCGGTACATTGATTCTATAGAGTAAGAACGTACTAGATCTGTGATAACTAAGCGATAGCTTTCATGGTGGCTTAGTTAGAGTGTTTGCAAATTTGAGTGCAATGCTACGTGTAAATAACTCACTCTGTCGCCACGTACTGCTGCTTCTTCTTGGCCTCGCGACTCACTATCGTGAGTCTTGATGTCTACTTACAAGCTAGGCTATTTGATGAAATACATATATACTATCATAATTGTAGCACTATTGTGCTACCTAAGTATACAATGGCAAGTAAAACTGTAAAATGTACCTTTTTGGGATATTAATCACTATCGGGATAGTTGCACTGCAAATATGTTGATAGTAAAATTTTTACTGTCGCTTAGCACTAGAAATTTTGATAGTTTGATACTCTTAGCTTATAATTTTATATGGCTATGACTACAATTATAAATATGATATGTAGCTACCTAATTCATAATGGTGAGCTACCTACGTATACTAGTAATACTACCTACATATTACAATAACTTTTCTACTGGTAGCTAATATAAGCAGTCTAAGAGTAAATTTTGTTGAAAACCCATAGCATATTTATATAACTAGCTACGTACTTGAGCTATATCGCCTTATAGCTATGTGTTGAAAACCAATGCTATCATCTCTGTTTAACACACCCACTGGCTAACCAAGGTCTATACTCACAACATGTGATAATTAAGTAATAAATGATGAAATTATTATGCAATCCATGGGCACTGTCCATCTCTTTGTGACCATGCACTTCCTTATGGTAATTGCGTAACTATGTTGAGCATTATACAATAATAATTTATATTGCATTACAACATTTAAACTATAAATATTACCAACATACCGTCCTCAGCAGCTACAGAAGGGTCAACTTCTAAAATTTGTTGAGGTACTCCTTGTGGCGGTTGAGTCAGAACTACATGTTCTACTGAAATAAGAATAATTAATCTCCATTGTTAAATATATACATATTTATCTCCTGGGGCGTGGGCGAATCAAAGAAGCTGCCACGGAGATAAGCCAGTTAGTCAGCAATTTGATACTGCATGTGTTCACGTAAACAAAAGTTATCTTGAAGATGTGCTAAAGAATGTGTTTCGTTAGTTATGAATGTAGCTAGCTGGGTAGTTGTGTAGCTACCCAGCTGCAATGGTGTTTGAGCAAACACATGCAGTAGCAAACTGCTAAAGTAATGCTTTGTTATTTGCTAGTTACTTGTTCCCTTACTGTATGCTATGATCCCTATACTCCATTTTTAAATTCAAAACATAAAATATATTTTAAAAAATCACTATGGTGCAGTGGATGTGACCTTCATACATATTTATTGTGATAAGTTTTATGCAGTGTATATCTGTTATTAATTATATTTTAATTACAATGGTGTAGAAACTATGGACCTCCAAAACATACCTGAAAAGCTTAACATTTAGCTACTACAAACCGGTTATTTAAGTACCTTAGCAAATGATAAAAATTGCTGGTAGCTACGTATGTAGTTAACTTTAACAATCACTACGAAAATATAATTCATACGTACGTACCTTTTGCATTCAGTTGCATTAGTAAAACCATTTCCTACAAAAATACATACAAATTTAATATTTGTTTGAGAATATCATTTAAGTAATTTAGGTAGTCTACTGATGAACTTATGCATGACCATACATACTCATGTGTGTAAAGTACTCACAAGTTTGAATTTGTATTTACCATTAACTGTACACATGATAACTAAATACTTGTAGCTATACACATGCATTGAATATACGTACTTCCAAGGAACTAAACCAAACTTTGTGTGAAGGCGTCAGTTTGAGCATCTGGTAACGACAGTCAGCTGTATCTGGGATGCGGATGATTTGAGGTAACAAAGTCAAATGTTCAGTAGCAAGATTTGAACAGCTGCATAAAAATCCATATCGTAGATCAGTAATTTGCTTATCAAATTCTCCACAAAGAGACTTTATAGCGGTAGTTACTGCATCTTGAGCTTCAAAGAAAGCGTCAGAAGGTTCAAAATGTTTTGTTCTAACTTGTATTTCTATGCAGTACACTTTGTCAAATAGTGTTAAGTAATGAAAACCACTATTCATGCGAAAAGTGACCAAATTATCATATTGCTTGAAATTTTCAGTACCTGGCTCATTGGGATAAAGAATCCATTTCAAATTTTCTTTTTGCAACTGCACGACAAGCCAACAGAACATTCCTCTAGGAACAGTATGAATGTTAAATTGAATATGTAAAGGTTCCACTACACAGCATTTACCATTTGAAATATAAAATATTTGCTTTCCAAATGTATTTTCATGTAAAGTGCTTTGTTCAGAGCTACACTTGAAGGTTGGGAGAGCAGTTGGCATATAATAAGCATTAGTGTTGGTGATATGTGGTACACAAACTTTTAAGTAAACTAGCAAGTCTAAAAAATATTTTCTTCTAATACCCTGAGTATCCAAATCGAATGCTTTTAGCAAACTTTCATGAAAAATCCCTTTATATCTAAAATCATCGAGTTTTTCATCAAGGATCGTTTTCTCGGCAAATTCACAAGTAACAAGTTTCTTTAAGTTATTATATAACCACTGTGGATCAGTTATGACAAAATCTTCCAAACAGTCCACTTCAAAGTATAGTAACACACCAAGCAAATGATAAAACCTTAAAAATTCTTTGATTTCTATTTTTTGATCGTCAGGCATTATTTTATCTGCAATAGCATTAATTTCGTTCAATGATAAACAAACTTTTTTTTCACTGCGAAGTTGCAACTCTAAAATAAACCATGTGAAAGGTATTTCATATGGCTGTTTGACTTGTAATACATCACCAAAAATTTTTGAACGAAGCTTTTTTGCAACCACGTGCTCGTGCTGATTTTCCTCTGAAAGGGTCTTATCGAATGGAATTAACATTTCACCTTCATAATTCCAAATATGTAAACTGTTGTCACTATTAATGATCCTTATTAAATCATTACATATCTTATTACTTAGAGCGATCATTTCATCATCAAACAGTTCTTTATTATTCTGCAAAGATTGTTTTAACAAATCACAAAATGTACCCAAAAAGCATACTATGGGTTTACTAGGTTGATCTGCATTTAACTGCATTATCTTAGGAAAACAGGCTTTTCTTTTAGAAGATTCTTTAATCAAAGACAATAAGCATTTCAGAAGGTATGCATTACTATGATTTGTTTTATATTTTCTGTAATTTCTTTTATTTGGCATATCCACTGGTAGATCAAGGCATTTGATTCCTTCTGATACATTCAACACAACAAAAGTGATTGCTGCAGAATCATTAATAGCAGATAACATGTTAATAAGCTCAGGTTGACAATCAATATCTAGCAGAGTAAGTATGTTCCATGTTTCTGACAATTCACCTTCGGTGACATTTGCAAATGAAGCAATCATCATTTGTTCTACATCTACCATTTCACTTAGCATATCTGTCTTTTGCAATGACAAATCAGATTCAAAATCTCCTTTTCCTTGACGAAAAAGATGCTTAACCAATTCTTTTATTTCTAACCGATTGTGGAGGTCAATCCACTTGTTTTCTTTTATGATAACTCTTTCTGAGGTTAGTGATAGTTCAGAACTTTTGTAATCATCAAGTTTTACATTTTTAAGGAAATTAATAAAATTTGTTTTACCAGCTTGAGGAGCTCCACAAAAGAGAATTTTTGCATGTCTAACTTTAATTTTAAGATTGCTTTTAGCTTTGAGCAGTATATTTGCTATATGGAAAAACATACACATCCATGCATAGCTACGTACGTATGTATATTTGGATAAAGTGTTATCAGTAAGTTTTACAGTATGTTTGTAAGCTGAAGTGACTATTACAGATAAGTGAAATAAAAATTAACTACAAAACATGAAAGTTTTCCCAAAAAATTATGATACACTTATATATTGGCAAAACTTCCTATGAATAAAATAAACAAAACTGTAAAGTAAAAAGCAAAAATAAAAGCAAAATGAATTATCATTAAGTATGGTAGTACATAATAGTAGCTAGGGATCGTTATGAAAGTGTATGGATTTTGAAAATATGTGCCTTGAAAAACAACCTTGTTAAAAACCAGAACACGAAAAGCAACTACAACTCTATTGGTACGATACTAACAATGCTACTCCATCCAAACTACCAAAATGTTGCTAACTCGGCCTGCTTTCAAATTTTAAACAAGATATTTTCATTTGCCAGCCAACCAGCCTGCCTGCCTGTCAACAGGGATCGACCTAGCACCTAAACCGCTGGGTGTATAGCCTTCAATCTTTCTGAAAATAAGTGTTATCTCAAACCTTTGCTATTCAGATTGTCATACTCACTCGGCACCATAGCCTATCCTTTTTTCTGTCTTCTTCATCGATTGATCTTCCTCAACCGAAGAGGCATTGAAATTTTACAAAGGTGTCAACACTCCATGCAAGGTGTTAATATGTAACAATAAACACCCTGGCCATGATAGGTGCATGCTTACTGATACAATGCATCCTGCTTGATCCTGCTAATCAACGTATAGTGGAAAGAAGGAGCTGTATGGTTATCAGTCCATCTGTAGTCTTCCATAAGCCAGACCAATTTACGCACCAGCTGCTTAGTGTAAGTGCTGGATGTTAATTATATGGCCATATTACACAAGGCGCTTATGATGGAACTTCAATAAAACAACCTATAGTAACTATGTATGTATTCGATTTGACTACAAGTAGAACAGTCCTTCCTTTCACAATACAAGCCATTTTGCTTGGTACCAGGACAAAATGAGTCTGTTGTAAAGGTGGGCGTGGCACACACATTTTAGATTACACAAATACCAATTGCTAAGAAATACTCATGGCCCAAAACTATTCTTAAGTGCTTCTAAGCCTATAGCTATAGCTAGATACTGAAATATAATGCCAGTTTATGGAATGCCAGGCAGATGGTATAGCATTGTGGGGCGAGCCAATTTGTGCAAGGCCATAGGCATATACAAAAATTTCAGTGCATTTTTAGCTATAGCTGTATAGCTTAGTTTATGCATGGTGTAAACTAAACGAAACTAAACAAATTATAAGGTAGGGAGACTAATATGATTTAGTACTATAATAATTCTTGCATTCCTTTGACAGCTCTCGTTCGTTTTCCTCTTCTCGTTAGCCTCCTCTCTCATCAGTGTTCTCTCTAGCCGCTCTTTGTGCCGGCTACTTATTTTCAGTCTCTCTTGCTGTCGCTCTAGCCTTTAGGAACACTATTGCGATGCTTCTGCGGGTCTATTCATTTTGATTTTCGTAGCATTTCTTCACCTTTTGCAGCATTGCTGTTTGGTTTAATTCACAAAGCCATAGAACAATCAATCAATCAATCAATCTAGCCAAAACAGAGGGTTGTCAGCACGATTGCTTTGTTTCTATCCGCATTTGTTTGAATCATGAACCATGGAACCATTCTCTAGCAAAACAGTAGGGGGATCAGCATGTGAGATGATCATTGCTGTTTCCGTTCGTGTTTATTTGAGTCATGAACCATGGAACCATTCTCTTGCCATTTCTGTTCATGTTTGTTTGAATCATGAACCATGGAACCATTGTCCAGCAAAACAACAGGGGGTCGGCATGTGAGATAATAGTTTTCCGTATCTGTTCATGTTTGTTCGATTCCGAGTTGCCGCGACCGTTTCTGTTTGTGTTTGTTTTATTCATGAACCATGCAACCATTGCCCAGCAAAACAGTAAGGGGTCGGCACGTGATGATCGTTACCATTTCTGTTCGTGTTTGTGAACCATGGAACCACTGTCCACACATAATAGTGGGCGGCACGTGTGATGATCAATTCTGTGTCTTCTCGTGTTGGTTTTGGGCATGAACCATGGAATCATCTCTAATCGCCAAATCGTATGGTGGGGCTCGCTCAGGCTTGCCCCAATGAATAAGGTTAAAAAACTATATATCTAGCACTGAGCCATACTACAATATGCTATAAAAAGTAAACAAACTAGATTATTAAACAATTTTGAATTTAAATAGGCGAGTAGGGATCACAATAAAAAGTAAGGAAACAGTAGGTTGTCACTCACCACCCAGCATTGTATACCGCATGTGTTTACTCAGTTACGTACATACATGCACAAATGAAACACATTCTCTAGCACCTCTACAAGATTTAATCCATACTTTGGCAGCCAACATTCAAAACAATACATCACAGCCAAAGTAGGGATTAAATCTTATAGAGGTGCTAGAGAATGTATTTCACTTGTGCATGTATGTACGTAGCTACCCAGATACAATTGTATACTTGAGTAAACACATGCAGTATACAATGCTGGGTGGTGAGTGATAACTTATTTGCTATAAATACTTGTTTCCTTACTTTTTATTGCAATCCATACCCCTCTTTTTAAATTTTAAATTTTTAAAAATCTAGTATTATTGTAAAATTTGATTTCACTAGTACTGCTACTCTTTCGATTTAAGTTAGTTGTTAGGTTGACCATGGTGTGACAACCATGAGTATATTTACGCATGCATATCGCTATCCTTTGTTTGAAAGTGGTACAAAATACAGGTTTGTGAACCATCGCTGTATATGCAATAGATATAAAACAGTATTCAAGCCCATTTCTACTACAACACCTTTATAGTTCATTAACTAGATATCGGTCTCCATTGTTGCATAGATAGTATATACCTCCAGAGAGGCACATACTATCTACTTAGGAATGATGGATGTATGGAAAGTTTGGTGTAATATGTTTTGATAATGGAGACTGATAGGATCACGTGATCTTGCAGTTGCTTACATTACTAATTGCTTTGAAGTCCTGCATCTTAGTTTGATCATGTCATAGCAAGCTAGAACTAAGCAGGGATACTAGTGCCATATAAGCTGGCAGCAGGCCAGCATTATATCCCTGCTGGTAATACCAAACTTCCCGCCATCCAACTTAGCTACTATTCATATCTATTATCCACATAAACAAGTCATTGTATTTAGAAAAGTAGCTTACTAATCATCAGTAAACCTTCGTATTTTCTAAACTCAACACGTAGCTAGCTACAGCTCGATCTTTGTTGAATTATCATGGTAATAATCGAAAGCTTTAATATACCATCATGGGTACCGGTATATGAATATATCAATGTTAAGTAGCTAGATATTAAATTGTAACTAGCTAACAAAATTGAAGCATTATTGTATTCACATGCCCTGTTGCTATAGCTGTAGCTACGTACATAGCTTACATCTTATCAAGCCACTCAGTTTAAGCAGTGAATTATCTGACGTGTATTACAATATCTTGTATAATGTTCTCAGTTTTGAGAGTAGCTTTAATATAGAGTTAGGTCAGTTGGTTCTGTTGCACCTCCTGCCACTCACCTGTGAGTATATGATAACTATTGTACGATGTGTCCCTAGTTTCAAGTCACTTAGCTACTGTTTACTGAGCCATTACCCTATAGCTACTGATTTTTCAAATCAGCAAGTAAAATTCACTAAGTAAATGAGCAGTTTACCATTTTATAAGAGCGAACTATGTAGTGTTTGAGCTTTTAAATCCGGCTGTTGTGCTTTTTAGCCTATTATCCTCATAGTTATGCTTGGTGATTAAAATTATGCTTCTGTGATGGTGTCATTTTAATTGAGTGTTTCGCTTTGAGTTTTCTTCAAGTACCTCCACGTTATGAATTCTAGTGATTTGAGCGTACACCTTTTATCATTGCGTTCAACACATACATATTGATAAAATGATCACCCAAAACTTACTAACACTTCCAAAATGCCAGCTGTGCATGTGCAAAGTGTGCTAAATTATCTTTTATGCTGGTGTTATCCTTAGCTTGCTGATACTCCAAATTATACCAACCCAATTGGACTAGACTAGTGCAACTGAAAAAAGTAACTTGCTCTAGTGGCCATGTCCTCAACTGGTGACTTATCAACAGTTATGAAGCTTAACAGCTACTTTACACTAGCTATTCCAATCGGCTTATCACAAGTGCATCTACTATGCATGTACCTGTAAGATATACATCGAGCACAGCAATGACCATTCACCATGACAGTAAATAAATCAGTAATTCCCACTGGGAATTTAAATTAATTCTGCTACTAAAGAATAATGTAGGTATCCATATGGCTTGCAATTGAGCCTTATTGACTTATAAGCTGTCCATGAGTTAAAGTATAGTGTCAACTGTCAACATTAACTACTTTGCTAAACAGGGCAAGTTAGCTCTGAAGTAATATAACATGTTCTCGGCAAAATTAACAAAGCTGATGCTCTGCTGTCATCTAATTGATTGTAGTTAAATAAATGCTTAAGCAGTTATGAAGTAAAGTCCAGCTGACTTATCCAGTAAACATATAGCCAATTGCAAGTGGGGCTAGGGTTATTATGGTGAGGAGATATCGTGTTGTGGTTTATAAAACGATCTTTGCATGGCTGTATAAAACCACATGTTATATGGTGTTGTATGCCTGCCTTTCCAATTATGAAAAATGTCATTGGAGAGTGTAGCTACTGAGATATTGTGTAATTCCTTCTACTATATATACTTCATTTGATTTCTTGATGGTAACATTTCATTAACTCTGCATGACTGCCTTTGATGTGTTTCTTATCAGCTACGGCTAGGGGGATAGTTTAATAGACAAAAGCTGTTGTTGACTGTGCCTCTCTTTCCTTTTTGCCTATGGAGTTGTGTTTGGTTTGTCCATTCCAGTGCACAGCATAAATTCAAGTGCTAACAATTACTGAGGTGTTATTACGTATGTAGCTTTGAATACGTAGGGTCTAGCTTGACAGCCACTGTGGTCTAGGGCAGGACACCAGATTATTTCCAGCTCCACCACTGTGCTACCTATTGTGTCGTTGCTATGTGCTGACTCACCAGCGGTGGTCTGTATGAACACCCCTTAACTTCAATGCTAGGGGGGACTAGTAGTTGCTCACAATGCCCTTGTGGTTGAATGCTGAATGCTACCATATCATGGATGCATGCGATATTCTTGAAATGACAACTGCCTTCAGTAATCTGTTGTATCCTTTTTATTTTATTTTATGGCATCGATGTCATACATATACTCCTGCTGTATATCAAATTTCTATTTTTATGAATCATTCTAGGTCTAGTGTTAAGTCTGCGTTCAGAAGAATTCAGCAATGGTCATGCACAAAGGCGGAGATGCCAATCCTTAAAGTAGAATAAAGATTGAATATGCCTAGGTTAACCTTATAAGACTAAAATAAATGTGTTCCCACTACCCCCAAAAAGCATCTACTTGCAGACTTATCGCTAGCTTACCATGCCATTTACGTTTCAAGGGCAGGGATGTGCCCAGATTTAGGAGAGTGGTGCCACATAAAAATAAAGGGATTATTAATCTCCACTCAAACTATGTTTAGGATTCCTTGCAGATGCTTTGTTTGTGCTTGGAGTAATTGACGTGGCTAGCTGAAGTGCAAGAAAGCATTTCATTCATGGTGATATTTCAGTATTGATTGATGTGTTTGCAATGGTCATATTATCAAAGTGGTGGTCATTTTATATGAGCAGTGGTTACTGCCTACCACTGTGGCTTCACTGTCTACCCATACACTGGACGACTGTATAGACATTACATAAACAACCCCTGCATGGTGTTTCAGAATTCTGATGTGACATGCCAGCTGCCAATAAGTTGGCATGTTTCTAGCTGTTGAGACTTTGACTCTAAATTTAAAGCTTGCTGCAGTATTTCTGATTGGGCTATACAAAATTTGCTATTCAACATCTAAAATTTTTTGCTGAGTGACCTCCTGCATCTGTAAATCATCTGGCATCTTAAATTTGCCGATTGACTTCATGATTGTGTGGGGCTTCCAGCATTGAAGCTTGCTGATCAAAGTGCCCATTTCAAGATTATAACACCCAGCATTGGTCATGATTGGGACTGCAGCAACCTGGGATTTGAAGTGTGCTAAGTGACTGTATGCTGACCCACTGGGACTGAATGTTGACCAGTAGGCATCAGGTTAATGTTGCTGCACTGCAAAATCTCTTCACTGGGACTGAGCGTCGACCAATGAGCACTGGGACTGAACATCAACCAATGAGTTTCAGGTGCATGTTGTTGCACTGGACAATCTTCCTAACTGGGACTGAGCCAGAGCGTCAACCAATGAGCACTGGGACTGAACGTCGACCAATGAACATCAGGTACGTGTTGCTGTACTGGACAATCTCCACACTAAGACTGAAATGTGAGACAATGAGTATGTTGAATGCACTGGAAAATCTCTTTACTGCGGCGGAGGAGGTGACTGCTGGGACCTGACATTCTGCTGTTAGAGGGTGACTAGACGGCTAGTGACGCCGGTCCATTTGATGTGTATGGGCGCGCGTTGTTTGATATACCATAATTTATAGTAAAAAAGTTTGGCAGTAAAAAAGTTTGGCGAATTTGGCGAATTGCAGCCAATTCGCCAAAATTTTTTCCACCAATGTTCACGATGAAGCACGTGATCATACAATTTGTATCGCGGAACGTACACGCAAGTTAAATAACTATGTAGCTACAAGGTACGTAGATTTTCATAAAGCATCAGCTTTTGAATGATGACTTATACGATTATTAATGCAACACTGAGTGGTTGAATCCCATCAAACAATCACTACGTGTGCAAAACAATACTTTTACGCGCTTGCATATGGCATTTATTGTAGGTGCTCGTCTCGCTTGTATATTATGGTAGTAGCATTTGGTTAGGGAAATCCAGTTGGGGTAACTTTATTTCACGGTATTGTGCTGGATCACCAATTAATAATTTATTCTCGAGCGCTCGCTACGAGCTCAATAAGAATTTCAATAGTTTACGGAGTCGGAGTCACGGAGTGCATAACTATCATGCACTAAAATATGCAGGTAAGCCTTGGATTCGCCAAACTTTTTTTTGCCAATGTTTCAAAAGCACTATTTTGCCAAACTCTTTAACCGCCAAAGTTTTTTACTATACGATAGGCGCTGTGCACCATAATTGGAGATACTGCTTAACCTTCCACGAGCCTGCATCACTAGCTTAACTAGCCCTGGGACTAATCTCGAGGAGGCATTGGGTGGTATCAACGATGGTCCGGGGTCTCCTTCCAATGAACAGGTACTGTACCGCCACCTCGACTGCCATGAAAGTAGCAGATTGCTGATAGCAGTAGAAGATGGGGTATGCAGAATTGATGTTACAGCTCCTGCGATTTGCTGCACTGCTTCCGGTTACAAACTATCCATGAGCGATGAAGCTGTGGTAGGCGCCAACTGGCACATGACTGAACCGGACCGCGCTGTCACAAAGGATGTGGGGCTGTTCCTTCTTTGGCCACAATGTTGAAACCAAAGTCAAAGTACTGGAACATTAGCTGGCTGGAACCATCTTGCTTTCGTAAAGCAGTAACTGAGGCCTGCCAAATTCCGCCCAAAACCTGGTTATGGTAACACCTCCCATGGCTCACACAATGCATGGAATGTGTTGCGTAAGCCATTCTGCAGTAGCTAGCCTATTGACCTGCTAGTTAATCCTGTGTTAAACTTGTACAAACCTATACGGTGCTTTAAAACTGTTTTGCGTGAGATGGCACAGTAATCATTAAGAAATTATCACCCAAAGATTCAGGACCATTAAGAATCTGTATCGCTGTAGACTATTCGCCACAATTTGCCATGCAATTATAATGTGCGGGTGGCAAAGCTATAACTACCAGCTTCTTTGTGGGTTGCATTAAGTGCGTTAAATAAAATAGTGCAGCCAAAATATCGACTAACGTTGTAGACACTACATTACGTTGTTTACTGATGTGTTGTTTTCACAGTCTTCTGTGGTAATCCCTCCCTTAATTGGATTTTTGTAGACTGTCCACCATAGTGTACCACTGTACTGTATTTGCCACTTCCTTCTGTATGGAAAACAGCGTAAGCCATGGATTATTGGATATCAGCACAAGCTATTAGTTATTGATGGAACAAATACAGTGAGTATTCAAACAAACACGTTCGTTTGTACCAAATGGTCTACAAGACTTCTAGCTGATTGTTGGCTATAAGCAGTGCACATCCTATCACAATGTTTTAGCAAGCATTTTATAACGCAGGTAAAGTTATTCCATTAACTGCTGACGATGCTATATGGCATCCCGGTGGCATAACTCGCCAGGATATACCTCTATTGATGCGCAACAAGTTTCATTGGGCATTTCAGCAGCCAGTATGCTTATTCCAGAAAAGTCATGCCTCTCTGTGGTGGTTTACTAGGATAACTGGGTACCTTGCGTACCATTGCGCGAATCAGCCTGACAAAAATTTGCCGATGGAAAACAGTTATACTTGTGCGGTACGGAAAATACAGTACTCCGGGTGGGGTCTCGCAGGGCTGCATTCAAGGGAGTGAGGTGGGGGCATTTGCCTCCTAGGTTTTGGAAAACTCTATGTTACAATTTAAAAAGATTATATAGTGCAAATCTGACTATTAAGATAAGCCCCCCAACCTACATTTTGAAAATTAAGCTTCAATTTGCCCTCCCCCTAGCTGCATTTTCTATATTCAGCCCTGTCTCATGGGTAAGTAGAAACACCGGACACAGCAGGACGCGGACACGGACGCAAACTCGGACATGGACATGAGTAGTTTCTTTTTTGTACGTGAGGATGTTGCATTTTACTGGCGAATTACATGAACACATTTTAAAACTTGTGCTAGCTATTTACCCGAGTCGAGTGAAACTGCACATCAATAACCGTTATTTTGGTGCAGGGCATTTATCGCTTGCAGTATAAGCGCCTGCGCCAACAGTGATGTTTATTATACAGCACTAACTTCCTCACTGGATGCTGAATCCGGATCATTCAATCGATTCGGATTTAGCATAATATTAAACATCACTGGTAATTTATTTATTTACCAGTTTAGACCATTGTCGCCGCGGGTGTTTATACTGCAAGCGATAAATGCCCTGCACCAAAATAACGGTTACTGACATGCAGTTTCACTAGACTCTAGATTTGACTCGACTAGGGTAAATAGCTAGCACGAGTTTTAAAGTATGCTAGTGTAGTTCACCAGCAAGATGCAACATCCTCACGTACAAAAAAGAAAATACTTGTGTCCGCGTCCAAGTTTGCATCCTGCCGTGTCTGGTGTTTCCACTTACCCCTGTCTTGTGGCAAACACAGCACATAATTGGCTATGCCTCGTACAGTATTTGCCACTCAACCTCACCTCTCATACTGTATTTTCTGTACACTCACGGTGGTGCTTTAACTAGTACATATATACGTATATATATATATATATATATATGTCAAGCACATACCCTTGTGCTATATTTTTCATACAAACTTGCATACATTACATACATAAGTATGTACACATGTACATTACACAACCAGCAAAGTTGATTGGTAGCTACTAACTTGGCATTAATGATGTATCCTTCTTTTCATCACTTTGCTTATTATGTACTACATTTTCAGTTGCTAAACTCTTTTCTGGATAAACAGTGATGTTCTCCTATAATTCAAAAAGACCATTATTACGTAACTGAAACCTAAGTTAAAACCGCCATTGCTACCTGACACATACAAAAATATTAAAAAGTGTACTTGTTTTGTTTATGCATACCAGCTATTTAAAAACCATCAGAGCCACCAAATATGGTGGTTTTGGTTTGATAACTAGCATGCCATAACTTAGACAATCTTTAATTGCACATTTTATTAGCCAATAGCTATGTCCATCCAAAAATCACTCCCCTATGATGCCAGGTACTGGGATAACCTATGATTTCGTAGACTATTGCACATTTGCTACATAATTACGTACTATAAAATAATTTTGTGGCTAAGTTGAGTTTAAGTATTGAATTGTTGGTTATAGCAGTCAAGTAACCTGATACAGTGATTTTGTAAGTTATAATGGCTGTATGCTGAATTTCTATGCAATGGTGTGACAAACCAAATGTACATATTGTGCATGTATAATACAAATGGTTGTTCAAAGTGTCTGGAATCGTTTTATATAAATCGATTTAATCATACGGACAAAAGCTTATCTTCTTATCTTTCCATGATTCACTTGTACACCTATCAACATTGTTCATAAAATGAGTGTAATAATAGCAGGCACATTGTTCATATCATGCAGCTATCCAAAGTGTTTCTCATGGATTACTTAGGTGGTGGTCTATTGAAAATATTTCAGTTAAATGCATAGTGCGCTTTTAAAAGGTAAAGCCAAGTAGATCTACTTCAATAATTATAGTAAGGGTTTTTTAAATACAATATTACTCATGGAACCATGGAACGAAGCAAGAAGGACTTGTTGCCAAGTACTGAAAGCGTGCAACAAATATGTGCACGAACTAAATTGACAGTGATAGTGGTGAGCAAAGGTACGTCCATTTTAATAACTGCTCGACACAGGGCTATGAAATTCGCTACACATTTATGGTATGAATATGCTCAGGTCCCTGTAGATTTATTTTTTGAAAATAGGGTACCTATCCCTTTTGAGGTGACGGTTTGCTTTAGTACTTCGCCACCTTTTGTATCTTAAAGACTTTAGTATAATCTCAAAATTCAAATCCACAGTGTTGTGTAGCTCAGCAAGAGAGACTAGTTGTGCAAAGAACCAAGCCATTGCTCAGTGTATACACTGATTAAGCCATATGAAGTGTAATTACAGTATTGTAGCTCCTTCATCCGTTAACCTGTTAGTGGTGAAAAATGAACCGCTATATTGGAGAATAGGGATGGGCGATATTGATATTTTGGCACACGATTATTGTGAAGCAAGCATATCACGATTATTGAATTAACTGTATTTGTATCTAAAAATGTGTCAAATTACCTTTAAATGTGTCCAACACTCCAAAATTTATCATAGTACGTACCAATTATCATGATATTACACAATTATTGCCTCTCACAATTATTGTTAGTGGTTAAAATTGGACGATATTGATTATTGACAAAGGAAATATCACGATTAATAGGCCAAACCGGTTAATTGCCCATCCCTATTGGAGAAGAGTTGTTTGCTTACTAAGAGAGTGGCTAAGGTACACGATAAGCCTTGTGATTTGTTGAATTGGAGGCAACAAAATTTTTAATTAAGTGTGTGGGTGTATCAGTGTACCGCCACCTTAAATACCAACTACTAGACAGATGCTAAATTTAGAATGGAGGGGCGAACCTAAGAATGCATACAGATGACATACTCACACATGCACAGTAGCTAACTGTAAAATAATAATCATTATGCATGACTTACAAAATACTTATATAATACAGTGAATCTACAGTAGCTACATCTGAATGTCTGGAAGGATACACGTACCCTAAAATCATTTTAAACAGGGTTCAAAATAATGAATTTGTTATGCATGGCCATAGATGCCGGACAAAACCCATTTTGTGTGGCAGTTTCATAACTTGTACAGAAATTAGTTGTTACACATGACTAAAAGTATTTAGCAATTTATAAAAGCACTATTACAAATTAAAAAGCTTATAAAAAGGTTACTTTTGTTCTTAAAACTACTACTTATTTTCTCTCAGAGTTATTTTCTTGATAAACTATTTCATAAATGCTTCGTAACAACTGCATTCGTTTATAAAACAATGCGCTCGATAGAGTGTGCACTATATAGAATTATTACACAGCGCGTGAGATGAACACGTGTTACAATGTAGTTCTCTACATGGATACATCTGCAGCTGCTTATAGGTTAGCTTGTAACTTACCTTTTATGGATTTAAAGTACAATTTTCTTGTTCAGCACCTACAACCGGACATAAGTGTTTTTGAACGGTTAGTCGCAATTTTTGTACGGAAAATGGCCGACTGCCGGACGTTATTTTGAACCTTTTAAAATTATTATAAATGTACGGAGGTAAAACGTAACATCTTGCATGAAAACTGTGTTTGAGCAAGAGAGGATACAAGCAAATAGTAAATGAATAAGTTAAAGGCATAGATTACAGCATTTCGTGTGACGGTCCATGACTCCATACCACAGCATGCCACAGTAATGGTATACTTTAGCTATTTACATTGCAGCTAATTTACAAAGAAAATACAGTGTTTGTGTGCCATTAGTATACTTTGTTTGTGTTATGGATAACATTGATCATCAAATGTTACACTAGATGCTAATGTAATGCTTAACAAGCTCACATGATACAAAAAATCCAGTCCATTTCCAGTCCAGTCCTTGTTTTAGTAACTGCTCTGTAGAACAGTACGCTACCCTATCACATATTTTAACTATGTACTACATAATGGCAATTAAGTGTTTCTACTGCTTGTAGTATGTTAGTGACCCACATTATACAGGTAACTATAACATAAACACACCTTCAGTGGTTTAATATTCTCAGACAATTCTACTATTGAGGGACGCTTGAGTGGATCATTATCCAAACAGGCCTCTACCAGTGGTTTCAACACCTCAGCTTCTCCTCTCATCTTGTCCAAGTGCTTTTGACGACGCTCAACCTCAGTAAATGCTCTTGGTACCCGTGTCACTGGATCGAACTCAGTCAAAACTGTAGTTTCGGGCCATTGTCCATTGACAGTGTGAAGCATTATCCCACCATAGGAGAAAACATCTAGAGAGATATCATATTGTGGTTTATCTGTGAATGCCTCAGGGGGCATAAAATCTACCGTTCCTGGTACTTTAGTTAAATATTTCATTGAACTTCGGTCATTGACATTTAATATTTTAGCCATGCCCAGATCAGCAATTTTCGCGACTGGAAGTTGTAGCAAATACTTCAACAGAACATTATTGGGAGAGAGGTCACGATGAATTACTGGAGGATTACGAGTGTGAAGATAGTTCAAACCTTCCGCTACATCGTGTAGAATAGACATTCTTTGTTTAAAGCTGATATTTGGCTTCACTGCATAGGTGGTCAGGCTTTCATCCATCAACTCCATAATCAACACCGGAAATAAATATAGAGGAGGATGATATTTTCCAATAAAGTATACGATATTAGGATGGTTGAGCTCCTTGAGGTGGTCACATTCACGTTGGAAGCTATCGTGAAGTCTTCTTCTCCCTTCTGGATCCATTTGCGTCAACTGTATGAAAACTGAATGAACTTCCTTAGCCGCACACAGGGATCCACGATACAGTGCCTTAAAAACCCTTCCATACGCGCCTCTCCCCAGCTCTTCACCCATCACCAGCTCTTCACCTTGCACAACTTCAACTTTTGATTCGCCATCAAAAACGGGAGCTTTCGCAGGAGCTGAATTTCCCATGCTGTAGCCTGCAGACTACACTTAATAGGGTGTGTGCGACCATAGACTATATATGGTGCGACCGCGATCAAAATTTACGTAAATGTGCGGATCGGTCAAACGAGGGCGGCGATAACTTTCTTGGATCTGCTATATAGTCTGGCATAGCCAGACCTGTAACGGAATATTTGGACCCCCCTTGAAATAGCTATTTTATCCCCCAATATAACATGTGTGTAGCTAACTGAACAATTGTAGTAACTGTACCAATCTCACCAGACCAACTGGCCCCCCTATTCCCCTTGTAATTATTTATTCCTGTATTTATTCATTTCTGTAATGTAGTTAGCTAGTTAGTAGTTAATTTATTTAGTTAAGTAGTTAGTATAGTCTAATCTACCAGCTACTGGCAGATCTTGCCTTTAGCTGTCAGCACCGGCTGTACGATTTAGTTGACTCATGCAGGCTATTGTATGTATAACTGATCGGTATACTTAATTTACAGTGCTGTAAAATGATGAATTATTATTATTATTATTATTATTATTATTATTATTATACACACACATGGGTACATACAAACATGCAAGTACTGGACACATACATATAACTAACACACACATATATATATATTAAGTACATACATACATGCAGGAATACAAAGCAGACGTAAGGAAAGAAAAACTAACTATACGAGGAAGCTAAGATTAACAAAACACTTACAGACAAAAACAAAAACAAACGAAAAAAAACACAAAAGCAAAAATACATACACAAAAAAATAGCACACAACATATAACTAGCTATATGAGTTTATTTATATAAGTTAGGTCAAGTCACTGATGCTAGCACCGTCCTCCAAACCAAGGCATCTCCACTTTGAACGAGTGCCCCTCACACACAGTCCAGTGGCACGCAATATCGCAAACGCCAATCTGGCACGAACCCAGCACAGAACTTCAGAGTAGTTCCTCTCCCATTTCGATGACAATCCAGTAGCAATTCTCTTAATAAAACAACCAGCTTCAGAACCAGCCAATCCATCAACTGAAAAGCAAAGGGGGGTAAAGTGAGCACGGCGAGCAGCAGCAGCAGCAGAATACTTATGCTTTTTCTCAGTCTCAGCCCGAAACAAAATGGACTCAGGTGCATGGCCAAGATAGGACTGGGCGTCAGTGTCTGTGACACGGATGTCAAACAACGCCTCAGACTGTGGTGACCATACACCACGAATACCAAGATCGGCAACAAGGGTTCCATCATCACCATCTTCAGACACAACAGGTTCCCGCTTAACTTGTCCCCATAGTAGAGCAGCCAGGTCACCGATAGCATCACGAATCTCATTATGCCGCTGGACAATAAGTCCCCCTTTCCTGCAAATCAAAAAGTGATCCAAACTAGAGGACGCACCACAACCATCACAGCGTGGAGGAACACATAGAAGAGGCTTCCTATACCGAACAGCAAGGGCATCCCTAAATTCTTGACCAGTCAAATCATAGTTGTCCTTTTCAATGGGCATGACAGACAGCCATGCAGACAAATCATTGGTCCTAGCACGCTCAATAGCACGCCGGTGAAGAGGATCCAATTCAAGACAAATTTCGGAAAACAACGCCTCGTGGTTAGTATTAAGTTGCTTCCGGTAATGTCTTTGAGCAACAAAAACCAAATCATCATGCACACTGGGTTCAAAGGGAGTGGCAGAAATGATGGCACTTACAATTATTATTATTATTATTACTAGCAGCGATGACATACAACCAAGTACAGTCATTACGAATCAATCACCAGCAAATTAGTTTTAGTCGCTGATATTAAAACCACAGGTCACAGTATAGAGATCATATAGGCATAACAGTGCAGTAGGTTATAGATTATTTACACTCATGATGTGTATTCTCGTCTATATAATAGAGCTAGTAATATTATATATATAGTAATTCGCATCAGATACACATGAATGATGAATCACTACTCAGTGATAAAATTCAGAGAATACATGCATAGCTTACAACTGAAACAGACTATAGGGCTAGTTGGTAATAAAGTATATAGCTGCTATATAATATTGTATTTATTTAGCCAATACAAACTAACTTACCACAAAGGTCGTTTGGCATGGCTTCTCAGCCACCGAGGGGTCAGTAACGCGGTGAAATTTCGTCGATGCCTGTAGAAATTTAGTTCTGAAATTTGAAATTTGACTTGAAATTTTGAAATTTGTATTGAAATTTGAAATGAAATTTGAATTGAAATTTGAAAGTTGAATTGAAATATTAATTGGAGTTTAGAATTTCCGAAAAATAGTGAAATAATTGTATTATTTGTTGTAATTAGGCAAGACCAATTCGAGGATCAGACCAAGTGCAAAGGAGGACACATTATAGTCTTGTGAACCAGACCACCCACTTTCTTCGTGGCGGCGCTTATAAATTGGAGATTAGGAGGGGCGCTTATAATATCTAATCGTTAAGTGCCACTCAGAAGAAAGTGGTCTGATTCACGAGACTAGACACTAGTCTCGCGTGGCCAGACCGCTTTTTTTCCTTTATAAAGTGGATTGTATATTATATATAAATAGTGTCAGTATGAGTATGACTGATATCTTAACTGTAGCTTATCAGTCACGGCCGGAGCTCTAGTATCCGGGAGTCGCCGGCACTACAAACGTAGCTACTTCAGCTTCATGATTCTTGTGTAAAATTGAGAGAAACAAACTAGTTAAGATGGCACATGGCATACAAGCTACATCTCGGGCCGGGCAGTCTCGGGTTGTTTTGACATTTGAGCCCCGAGTTTGAGGCACTGAAAGCGCATCAAGTTTCAAGCTATAGCTAGCTACTCGCTAACCTTTAACCCGAGGTTCAATCTCGAGATTGCACATACTTAATACAACCAGATTCAAGCCAGGATTCAAGTATGTTTTTAAATTCAAGAGGTGAACGACCAAATTTCTGAAATTCGAAATTTAAATTTGAAATTCAAGGAAATTCAAGCTGAACTTTGAAATTTATAGAAATTTAAGCTTAAATTTCAAATATCGTCGACGAATTTGTCTCGTTGCTGACCCCCCGTCAGCCACTGCTAATTTGCCTGCTGAAGCCATTAACCAACGCGGAAGCGCTTCACACAAATGAACCACACTAGCACACAATACTATTGCTATACACTACAACCAAAACATTAAACTTACCTTTGTGCAGGTTCACCACGTCACGCCGATATTATACGGAGTTATCCGAAACTCCACATGGTCACTTGGAATAGGCGTTTATTAGAATTTTAGCGATTTTACAAAGAGAGGGAGTTGAGCAAAACCCTATATATTAAATGAACGCCATTGAATAAGGACCCGATTAAAGGTTAGTATATGCATCTAGAGTGCGTAGTTTCGCTGTTTTTTATAAATTACCTAATACTTAATTACCTAAGACTTATATACGCCCATTTTTGACGTCACTTTTAACCGCAATTTTTATTATTCTTAGTACTTGGTTGATAATTATTATAATTATACACACCAAAAAGACGCAAAGACAGGGTATTACAACAAAACAAACAACAACAATTATTATTATATTAATAACAAAGAATACAACAAAGCAAAACAAAACAAAATAACTAGCTATAACAAAAAAGCACAACACACTAAAACAATACAAGTTACATGAAATGTCAGTCAGATTCTGAAATCGACGCTCCATCCACGATGCCCAGAGATCTCCACCTTGATCGCGAACCCTGCACACATAGCATGGTAGCCCGAAGAACAGCAAATGAAAGTCTTGAGCGAACCCAGCCAACTACTGTACTATATGACCTCTCCCACTTAGCGGACAGACGATCAGCCAGGCGGCAAAGAAAACAATCTGCCTCAGACCCGAGCATGCCATCAATCGAAAAACACAAAGGTGTGAAACCAGCCTCCAAATACTTACGTTTTTTCTCAGCCCCAGCTGAACCCAACACAGCTTGCGGTGAGCGACCACGATAAGAAGGAGCTATTATTATTATTATTATTATTATTACTAGCAGCGATGACATACAACCAAGTACAGTTATTACGAATCAATCACCAGCGAATTAGTTTTAGTTACTGATATTAAAACCATAGGTCACAGTATAGCTATACTTTCTGAGATCATATAGGCATAACAGTGCAGTAGGTTATAGATTATTTACACTCATGGTGTGTATTCTCGTCTATATAATAGAGCTAGTCATATTATATAGTAATTCACATCAGATACACATGAATCACTACTGATAAAATTCAGAGAATACATGCATAGCTTACAACTGAATCAGACTATAGGGCTAGTTGGTAATAAAGTATATATATATATATATATATATATATATAATATAGCTGCTATATAATATTGTATTTATTTAGCCAATACAAACTAACTTACCACAAAGGTCGTTTGACATGGCTTCTCAGCCACTGCTAATTTGCCTGCTGAAGCCATTAACCAACGCGGAAGCGCTTCACACAAATTGAACCACACTAGCACACAATACTATTGCTATACACTACAACCAAAACATTAAACTTACCTTTGTGCAGGTTCACTCACGTCGCGCCGATATTATACGGAGTTATCCGAAACTCCACATGGTCACTTGGAATAGGCGTTTATTAGAATTTTAGCGATTTTACAAAGAGAGGGAGTTGAACGAAACCCTATATATTAAATGAACGCCATTGAATAAGGACCTGATTAAAGGTTAGTATATGCATCTAGAGTGCGTAGTTTCGCTGTTTTTTATAAATTACCTAATACTTAATTACCTAAGACTTATATACGCCCATTTTTGACGTCACTTTTAACCGCAATTTTTATTATTCTTAGTACTTGGTTGATAACTAGCAGCGATGACATACAACCAAGTACAGTTATTACGAATCAATCACCAGCGAATTATATTATTATTATAGTTTTAGTCGCTGATATTAAAACCATAGGTCACAGTATAGCTATAGTTTCTGAGATCATATAGGCATAACCATAGATATTTAACTCCGGGATTGGAAACTGTCACGCGATGAAAACAATATTTCTTTTAGAACAGTCTTCGAATCTTACATGTGACTAAACCAGAGTTACTACAAGTTCTTCACACAAAATATGATGTCTTGAACACGTACCGCACGATTTTTCTCCCATAAATCGGATTCTAGTTCCCACGGACATTCCTCACCTACAGCATGTATTGTACCGTTTTTACGCATTTCATAGTTCGTTCAAAGAGTTTTAACTGAGCCACTATCTACTTCGTTAAGAATAAGTATGCACCCCACTTGGTCTAAAAATGTACATTTCACTCTTGGTCAAAAGATGTGGCACAAGACGAAAAAGTGGTTTTAACATCAAAGGAATTTGTGGTACCGATTACTCACTTGTTTCGAATTGTATCCTGAGTTATCAACACTTTATGCCCAGGTATTTACCCTGGCGTTAATAATTTCAACATTCTATCATTGACAACATAACTATATCGAGCTAAAAATTAATCTGTGGGTGAGGAGTGTCTGCGTGATGTCACAGTTTCCAATCCCGGGGTTAAATATCTATGGCATAACAGTGCAGTAGGTTATAGATTATTTACACTCATGGTGTATGTGTATTCTCATCTAAATATCGCTAGTATATAGTAATTCACATCAGATACACATGAATCACAACTGATAAAATTCAGAGATTACATGGATAGCTTACAACTGAATCAGACTATAGGGCTAGTTAGTAAAAAGTATATATATAGCTGCTATATAATATTGTATTTATTTAGCCAATACAAACTAACTTACCACAAAGGTCGTTTGGCATGGCTTCTCAGCCACTGCTAATGCGCCTATCAATCGTTGGCCCCACTATCCCCCCCTGGGGCACTGGGTGGGGATGGGTCGGGATTTGACAAAGTCGGTGATCAAATGCATCACCCTTTGGGCAGGTCAGGCAATCAAATCCCTACCTAATCCTTGTTCCTTACAGGGGATTATGTGGGGATTTGACAACTTCAAGGGTCAAATTCCCCACCCTTGGGGCTCATCTTCCGTTCAAAACCGAGGAAAATCCCCCTGCCTTTCCCCTATGTAGCCCCAGGGGGGGATAGTGGGGGAAAAATTGATAGGCGCATAATTTGCCTGCTGAAGCCATTAACCAACGCGGAAGCGTTTCACACAAATTGAACCACACTAGCACACTATACAATACAACCAAAACATTAAACTTACCTTTGTGCAGGTTCACTCACGTCACGCCGATATTATACGGAGTTATCCGAAACTCCACATGGTCACCTGGAATAGGCGTTTATTAGAATTTTAGCGATTTTACAAAGAGAGGGAGTTGAACAAAACCCTATATATAAAATGAACGCCATTGAATAAGGACCCGATTAAAGGTTAGTATATGCATCTAGGGTGCGCAGTTTCGCTGTTTTTTATAAATTACCTAATACTTAATTACCTAAGACTTATATACGCCCATTTTTGACGTCACTTTTAACCGCAATTTTTATTATTCTTATGCGCCTATCAATTGTTTCCCCCACTATCCCCCCCTGGGGCTACATAGGGGAAAGGCAGGGGGATTTTCCTTGGTTTTGAACGGAAGACGTGCCCCAAGGGTGGGGAATTTGACCCTTGAAGTTGTCAAATCCCCACATAATCCCCTGTAAGGAACAAGGATTAGGTAGGGATTTGATTGCCTGACCTGCCCAAAGGGTGAAGCATTTGATCACCGACTTTGTCAAATCCCGACCCATCCCCACCCAGTGCCCCAGGGGGGGATAGTGGGGCCAACAATTGATAGGCGCATTAGTACTTGGTTGATAATTATTATTATTACAAGCCTGCGGACTACATAACCATATACAAAACCAAGGTATATAACCATGCAAGGGAAAGATACCTGCTTCATCAAATATCACACATTTTTGGGTAACTGATGTGTGATAGGGTTGTTATCAAATTACCAGGGAACCCAGGTGAGTTAATCTATATATGCAAAATGTAAGTTATGTTGAAGGAAAACACATCCCTGGATCATGGACATCTTCAAGTACTGTATACGTCGAAACATTCGAGGGGGAAAACTTTCGCGGTTCATCAACAATGTGCATTATGTAGGGAAAACTTTCGCGGTTTGCAGCCTTAAAGCCCACGCGCGCCTCTGCAATACGGATTTTAGAGTGTGCGCAAATTAGAATAAAGTTTGACACGCGCGCTGGGCGCATAGTCTCGCGAGCCAGACCACTTTTTTTCTTTTATATTTGGGACGGGAAAAAAAGGGTCTGGTATACTCACCGTTAAAATCCTGTGTAGCTGATCCTACCCAGTTTGAGGTAGGCGACGATTGGCTGGCGGTCTGCAGTAATAGGTGGCGACGACCTACAAAGAACCTGAGAACACCGTCTGTGACAACATACAGTCGAGGTGTAGCGCTCAGGTTCTTTGTAGGTCGTCGCCACCTATTACTGCAGACCGCCAGCCAATCGTCGCCTACCTCAAACTGGGTAGGATGCTACACAGGATTTTAACGGTGAGTATACCAGACCCTTTTTTTCCCGGATTCCAGATTATACACAAAGTTTTGTAGCAAAATCGTTGCAACAAAAGGTTATAATTTTGCTATAAAAAACTTTCAATAAAAGGATATGTGATTGGTAGGTATTCTATCTATAGTGGTGATGTTTTGTTTAAAACTTTCTGATTGCTGCAATTACAGCAAACTAAAAACCTTATAACAGGCTTTAGCCGAAAAAACCTACCTGGATGCATTAGTACTGCTGTACTTAGGCTGTATCTTTGTTAAACAAAGCGAAAAGTATAATATTTCGATCCACAGCGAATTTTAAAAATTTCGAAATTTACCTGTATTTCGTCTGCCAGCCAGCCTGCCTGCCTGGCTGCCGTAAGACCCGGTTCCGCTAGGTGTATGGCTCCAGATTTTTCACACAACAAAGGTAATCACGTCAGATTTACGAAAATGTTGTTCCGATTAAGGTTTGTCCACTGCGCCATAGCTTGTCCTTTGTTCTATCTTCTTCATTTGATCTTCCTCAACCGAAGGATGACGAAATTTTACGAAGGTGTCAACATTTCATGCAAGGTGTTAAAATGTAACAATAAACACCTTGGATATATAGGCGCATGCTTACTGATACAATCCGTAACGCGTAATGGAAGAATTCAGTCTTTCTCTATAGCCTTCTATTCCATAGCCAGACCAATTTGTTTACACGCAACTGCTTACTCCGGCTGCTTATCGATCTTCTGATTGTAAGCGCCGGATGTTAATTATAATATTAAGCGCTTATAATCGGACACCATTAACGACCTAGTAGCTGCGTATTGAATTTAAAATGGTCTGGCTACGAGTAGAATATAGTCCTTCCTTCACAGTATAAGTCGTTTTACCATATAGATACTTGGTATCGTGATGAAACGAGTCTGTTGTAAAGTTGGGCGTGGCGCATACGTAGCGAGCCATTGTAAACTATGTAGATAACAATTGCTAATTCAGCTAGCTATAAAAAGTAAACAAACTAGATTTTATAAAAAATTTGAATTTAAAAAGGGCAGTAGGGATCGTAATAAATAATGCTAAACAAAAACACCTTGGGTGTAAAAAAGTGCGAGGCCAATCAGAAGCAGCATTGCAAACAGGTGCGACCAAAAACTTTGATATCAGTTGAGGCCAAGAAGTTACTTATCAAAATCTTTTTCACTACTTGAATGACATACAATAGTTTATAGCATATTTTCACAACTATGATTGGCTTTGTCACTTGGCCACCTTTTTAACACCATCATTATTAATAAAGGTGGCCAAGTGATAAAGCCAATCATAGTTGTGAAAGTATGCTATCAACTATTGTATGTCATTCAAGTAGTGAAAAAGATTTTGATAAGTAACTTCTTGGCCCCAACTGATATCAAAGTTTTTGGTCGCACCTGTTTGCAATGCTGCTTCTGATTGGCCTCGCACTTTTTTACACCCAAGGTGTTTTTGTTTAGCATATCACTACTTTTTTGGAAACAGATGTTAGCTATGTATTACTAGCAAGCAGCAGAGAAGTACTGCATGGCAGAGGCGTAGCTAGGGGTGGGCATGGTGGGGCATTTGCCCAACTGTCACTGATACAGCGTTAGAAACTTCTGTTAAAATACACTGAGAGGAGTGGTATCAGCAGTGTTGTTATGCTGGCGACAAGTCACGTGACAAAAGTAATATCATTTACAAGGGTCATATAGAAGAATTACTAATGAAGCCTGCAGCCTTCAACATGTATGCAGACTGGAGCTTTGAGACAGCTGGATATCAAGGTTAAGCAATGCATGTATAAACGTGTGCCAGGTTATAAAATTAAGCACTTGTGTGAAAAACAGGGTGCCTCCTTACTGTTGGCCTTGTGTATACATGCGATCTTATGTAGTTGCAAAATTTATTATTATTTCAAACATTAAAATAACTAATATATATTTTCAATGTCTAGTAGATGCCCATTCAAGTAATCCAGAGGCACGTGAGCTCGTATAGTCTTGATCATCGCTGGATAGTTTCCTGGATCTTTTGATTGAGTACCTATAGCTTCATGCAGCAGCATTTGTTATACATTACATCATAGCTAGGATAGTGTGCATACACTTTTCAAAAGAAGTAAATGCTCACATGAAAGTGGGCATATGTATTCATTAACATATAACAATATACTTAGTTGCATGCTTGAACCGTTGCCCGACCATCAAGAAATGGCTGGCTACGCTCCTGCTGCATGGGCATAACTTGTACTTGCTTAGCATACAATATTGTAAATTTAACTTTGAAGCTGAATTTTGAAAAACTCAAGCCTACAATTTTTTTTAACTTTCACTACAGAGTGATACATCAATATAGATTGTGTATCTGAAAGTTTATGCAAATCATTTCAAGGGGGTCCAAGTTATGGCAACTATCAACCTGCAGTGTAATAGCTTTTCTCAAATACATTCATTTACTTCAGGCTGAAAGTAGTAAGACAGGTAGAGCATACATAGGAAAAGTGCTGATACAAATTTGGCTGAAATCCATGAAGAAATGAGTGAGTTATTAGACAAACAAGTGAATGTACAAAAAGAGAGTTTGAAAAAACTTCCAGGATTCATACAAGCTCCCGCAAGCCCACGAAAAAAGTGTGCGATGAAAATGAAAGAAAGAAAGAAAGAAAGAAGAAGTATTAGAAGAAAAAAACGACGGCCGCGTCAAAAAAATTTTTGTGGAAGGAAGGATTTTATAAGGCCGTATCTGAAGACTGGCTGAACCGATTTCGACGAACTTCAGGTTATTGATTCTTCAAACAATGAAGGTACTGATTCTCGAGTAACGGGCAAATCGGGCGGGAAGGGATGGTTCGTCGTACGTGGGCACACGAATGGCGCCATAAAACTCGCAATGGCTGGTACTTAGGAATGGTGGCGCCGACTTCCTCCATTCTCGGTTTATTGATTCTATATAGTAAGAACGTTGTGGGTCTGTGATAACTAAGCGATAGCTTTCATGGCGGCTTAGCTAGAGCGTTTGCGAGTTTGAGGGCGGTGCTACATGTAAATAACTCACTCAGTGGTCGCGTATGCTGCTTCTTCTTGGCCTCGCGACTCACTATCGTGAGTCTTGATAAAAAGTAAGGAAACAAGTAGTTAATCACTCACTACCCAGCATATTGCATGTGTTTACTCAAGTATACAATTGCAGCTGGGTAGGCGTTCATATATATACATGCACAAATGAAACACATTCTCTAGCACTTCTACAAGATTTAATCCCTACTTTGGCAGCCAGCATTCAAAGTTAAATTTATCTTGATTTTGCTAAGATTGCACATAAAAATTATTTGTAGTAAACAATTAAAACAAATAAGACAGTATGTGCCTATGAGGTGTGACATCATTTAAATAAACATCAGCAATGAAGTCTGCTGATGTCATTTCACTATAGCTCCTAGAATTAAAATGTTTTATTTATGTTTACCTGAGGGTGGGTTCAAAAGCTTTACTATCTTTCATGCTCCCAGTGATATAATGTGCTAAAATGGTATTTATAGACTGAAAAGTCTCAGCAAACCAGTGTTTATTTTGAGTTATATGTGTACCTTAACAAGTTGGTTATTTTATGATATCAATTATGGAGTAAGTACAATGGGCAAATGTGTGTTGCAATCCATTTAACAAACCTGGATATTTATATAAGAAGAAAAACCTGAGACCAATTTTACCATGGATGCTTGAAAAGTTTCCCTCTATTACACAAGGAGGTAGGATTTGTGACAGTTGTAGGATATTAAGCTGTCATATTTCGTGTGGACACCAGAGACAGGTCATAAAGCAGCTAGCTATTCCCCACTAAACTCTATAGATGGGTCTTGATATACATTGTACTCTGAGGGCCTTGCTAGTGTGGGTTACTGAGGGTGTGGTTATTTAATAGGGGCATGAATTTTCTTAGGATAGCGGGTTTTGTGGGGTTTGGCTGAGAGGGCTGGCACTCCACCAGATATTATGGTGGGTAACACTGTCAGACTTCAGTTTGTTCTTCCATAGACCTGGATCTGGATGTCTACACCAAAGGCATGATCAAAAATGACAGTTACGTCTACCTGGACCATCTGTTAGCTTTTGACACCTGTAGACCAAGGAGAGATATTTCAGGTTTAGTAATCGCTTCAGAGATTCACTCACCGCTGTTTGCTCAGGAGTTGAAAGGCCACCCAGATCCAGCTTACATTGACTGCATCCTTCAGGGAATTAGCAAGGGCTTTAGAATTGGATTTGACAGGAGGAAGACCCTTCACTCAGCCAATAGTAATCTTCACTTGGACAAACCAGAAGTAGTCTCTTGTACCGTAAGCGCTAGTAAGTCACTCAACTTATATTATAACACAACTAAACACAGACTGACTATACAGATAGCAAGAATACAATATATAGGCATTAGCTAAGATAACATACAACTACAATGATGTCATACATCATTACAAATACATGATTACTTATAGCTAACTAATATTGTTAGTGTCACATCACACAACTTAGATACTTCAATTGGAATGTTCAGCTTCTCAAATATCGCCAATGATTTGTCTTTCTGCTGCAGAGCCAAATGTGGGCTCTCAGCTACTAAGATGAAATCATCCAAATAGTGGAGACCTTTTGGATAGGAGCTGAGCGGAGACCAAACGGTAATACTTTGTCAATATAGACAGAACTATCCCATGCATTGCACACCCAGTAAATGTTGATCCTCTGGATGTATTGGCGCCATCCTGTAGGTCTCCTTTACATCCGCTTTCACTAAGAAGGAGCCTCAGCCTGCGGAAACCACCAATGATGCCAGGTGGTCCAGATAAGCGTATGACAATGATGACCTATCAGTGTCAATGTCATCATTCACACTTGCCCCTTGGGGAGATGATAGGTCAACAATCAACCTATATTTCACTGGCTTGTTTTTCTTAGGGATGACTCCTAGCGGGCTGATGTGTACCCCCCTTGGTAGAATAGCCAAGGGAATTTTCCATATCTTACCAAGTGATACCTCCCTTTGAAGGTACTCATGGTGTCAGAAGTGGGATGGCTGGCACAATACAGTTATAAGGGCTCCAGAGGCTTTTGATTTTAAAAAGCCAGATGAGTGGCTAAAGTGGCACAAGAGATATGAACAGTTTCAAGTTGCATCTGGACTGTCACCAGAAAGCAAAGCTAGACAAGTCAGCACTCTCCTGTATTGCATGGGAGGATGTTCTAACATCTACAAACATCACTACAGATGAAAAGAAAGACTATGAAACAGTTCTGACAGTTCTGGGTAAATTCAATGAATACTTTAAGGTTCGCAAAAATGTCATTTTTGAGAGGGCTAGGTTTAACCACAGAAACTAACTCAAAGGGGAATCAGTAGAACAATATATAACTGATCTCTACAGACTAGCAGAAACCTGTGAGTATGGTGACATGACCTCCCAGATGATAAGAGACCGGCTAGTAGTCGGCATCCAAAATCTCAAACTTTCTGAGCAATTTTAAATTATTATTATTATTTATCTGATTTGTCAAGAGACTGGGTGGCACCAAAAGGCATAGCCTGTACGAGGGTGCTTCCCACAACACAAATACAGCACAATGGACCCTAACTTGACTTTGGAAAAGGCAAAAAAGCTATTACACCAACGTGAAGCAAGAGCACCAGGCAATTCTTCAGCAAGCTGGAAACTCAGACAAACCTCCAGTTATTGAACAAATCCGTCACAAGAAAAAACCCAGTCACCCACCCTCTAGAAACACACCAACACAACAGCAGACTAAATGTAAGCGCTGTGGAAACAAATCACATACTCTCAACAAATGTCCTGCAAGAGAGTCTACATGCCACAAATGTAAGAGGAAAGGCCACTACAGTAGCCAGTGTTTTTCAAAAACAGTACTTGAAGTCACAGCAGGACAACCTGAAGAAGACATAGATGTGACCTATCTCAGTGCCATCGTGTCTGAGAAAGACTCCTATTGGACTGTCAACATTGAAATCAATGGAAAACCCATGATATTCAAACTAGACACAGGAGCTGAAGTCACAGCTATAACTGAGTCAATGCTAGCCAAATTAGGCAATGTAAAACTCAGTCCAGTCACAAAGTCTCTGTGTGGGCCTGACAGAAAGCCACTGAATGTCATTGGAAGATTGAATGCAACATTGTCCTCTTCTAACCACAACTGTAACCATGAGGTATATGTCATTCAACAGCTTAAACACAATTTGTTAGGCTTACCTGCAATTAAAGAGCTTCATTTGCTAGCACAGATAGACCACATCAGTTTAAATCACAGCTCAATTATCAACCAATACCCTAAAGTATTTACTGGCCTTGGTACATTCAAAAAGGATTTCAAAATCACCATCAAACCAGAGGCAAAAACCATTTGCAATATACACACCTCGCAAGGTTCCATCACCACTCCGTCAGAAAGTGCAGGATGAGTTAGCCCGAATGGAATCTCTTGGGATCATATCTAAGGTTGATACACCCACACTATGGTGTGCTGGCATGGTGGTGGTTCCTAAAAAGGACAAGACAATCAGAATATGTGTTGACTTGAAGCCATTGAACACAAGTGTCCTGCGAGAAACACATCCACTTCCCAAAGTAGACGATACCTTGGCTCAATTAACAGGTGCCAAAGTTTTCTCCAAGCTAGATGCTAACAGCATCCTTCCTCGGCATTGAGGCAGACACAGTATCCCTTCAATTACGTCTCCTAAAGGACAAACTTACCAACCTGAAGGAAACTCTAAGTTACAGTGTGCAGTGTAGGACCATATCTAAGAAAGATCTCCAGAGACTGACGGGTCTCTTGCAATTTGCTACCAAGGTGGTTCGACCGGGCAGACCATTCCTAAGGAGACTATATGCAATGCAGACTATTGGTAGCCACCCAAGCCATTTCATAAGACTGAATATACCAGCCAGAGCAGACATAATGTGGTGGTATATCTTTATGGAGGAGTGTGTCCTTGCTATGGGATCTGGGCTTGCAAGTACCAAATGTGCAAGTATATACTGATGCTTCTGGCAATTGGGACCGTGGGGGCTTTTCTTGATCCCATGTGGTTTCATCTGGAGTGGTCGACCAGGCTATGCCCTTTATCAATTGCTGTGAAAGAAATGTGCCCAGTGATCTTGGCAGCAGCAACTTTTGGTCAGCGATGGGCTGGAAGAGTAGTTTGGTTTGTGGTGGACAATGAAGCAGTTGTGGAGGTGATTTAGGCCACTTACAGCAAGGACCTTCATTTGATGCACCTCATTAGATTGCTGGTATTTTTGCCTCCAAATACAACTTCTGGTTCACAGCGACTCACATTCAAGGGAAACTCAATGTAGCTGCAGATGCTTTATCCAGGAATAATCTCTAGTGGCACTACTATCACAAGACATCACATGGACCTCCAAGAACTCGATCAGGCTGTTCAGAGATACTTTACAGCAGGTTTAATGCCAGCCACTCACACGACATACTTATCAGCAGAATGCCGATATCTAAACTTTTGTAGCTTTTCCTTCATACCCCCAACTTCTGAAGCAACACTCTGTTATTTTGCAGCATGTCTGGGTCAGCAGGGGCTGGCAGATACATCCATAAAAACCTACCTGTCTGGAATACGCCAGCTACAAATTGCTCATGGCTGGAAGGATCCAGGAATTGACCAGATGCCGAGACTACATTAAGTCCTAAAGGGAATTAAAATAGAGCATGGGAAGAAGGGGAAGCCTTCCCATTCACACCTACCAATTACCCCTGCCATTCTCAGGAAGCTCAAAGCTGGCTGGCTAGGGAAAGGGAATTCCTCCTTTGATGCAATAATGTTGTGGGCTGCCTCCTTAACAACTTTTTTCTCATTTTGCCAGTCAGGGGAAATCACAGTGGAGAACAAGACCAACCCCCAACACCCATATATCATTTAGTGATTTAGCAGTGGACAATGCTGCTACCCCATCAGTGATCTCACTAAACATCAAGTGTTCTATGACAGATCAAGGTAGAGTGGGTTGTCAGGTGGTGTTGGGTAGAACTGGAGATGATCTTTGAGCTTTAGTGGATTATCTGGCGAGGAGAGGAAACAGTTCAGGAGCTCTTTTTCGGTGGCAGGATGGGACACTTCTGTCCAAGACGAGGTTTGTGGAGGCAGTCAGACAAGCCTTAACCTCTGTACCAGCCTTTATCTCTACTAGCATATACTAGTGTACAATTGTAATAGTGTACCAGGCTGTATCTATAATAGTATTTACTATTGTACTTACAAGACTGTAGCTATATTTACTAGTGTACACTAGTGTGGCATTGATATGTAACATTGTAACAACAGTAATTACCGTTACACTAAAAGCATAATGCTTTTTGGTCCCATATCTTGCCACATATGCTTTACCAAGCTGTAAGTTACTTCAGGCGAAGATATACGTGAGTACAACTTGTTATTATGGATAGGCACCAAAATTAACTGCGAAGTATTGCTTATGTGGGTGAATGGGCAATGTGTTGTCTAATCAGGAGAATTGCTGTCCCTCTAGTCCAGCTTAGGTGACATAACCAGCCACAAAATAAAGTCCTATACCATCTTAGGTACTTCAGAGCAGATATGCATGTGGTACAATTAATTAAATGCCTATTATCACATGAGATCATGTGATCTACCATATTCAGTATATTACTTAGGAAATCACGTGCATGTCTGTTCTTGTAGTCTACAGCACAACTTGTCTATTCTCCCACCTCAACTAGTTAGTATCCTAGCTAGGTGTTACATCATAATATGGGTGATTTAGTAGTAGCTTACAGAAGCCAGAGAAAAGTTAATCTAAGATTAACTGAAGGTTAAACAGGGTTAACTTTAAGGCTGTACTTCCTGCACAGGTTTGTGCCGGCAAGACCAGGATCTAACATTACACCTACAGGGGGGATGGAATGTGTCAAAAGTTATCTGTCAACAACTATTTGGCGGGAACCTGAATGTCTGAGCAGAGTGTGTGGTAGCTCTTGCTAGGGACTCCATGAAACATGCCATTATGTAGCTACACATGTGTACATTGCACATGGCAGTCAAACAACTTCACCTTGACATAATTATTCATAAAAATCCTAAAGAGTACATAGTCATTGCAACGATAAAGTTTTTGTACTTTAGTTATGTTACTGTCCATACTATGCTAGTTCCAAGATAGTAGCTATTAGTTTTTGTTAATCAATTTCTGAATAGCCTCTTGGTGACCATCCATAAGTCCTTTAAAGTACTGGACGGTCTTCACTTTCAATTCTACTGTAGCTGCATCATCACACACAATAATGGCCTTCTGATGTCGTTGGAAAGCTGATACGGTCCACATATGACTGATACCCTCTTCAACTGCCTTGTAAAGGGCTAATGCCTTATGTGAACTTGTTATCAGTATCATCACCTGATAGTTTTTAAGTAAACACATATGCTCATACATATATCAAGACTCACGATAGTGAGTCGCGAGGCCAAGAAGAAGCGCAGCAACAAAACCACTGTGTGAGTTATTTACACGTAGCACCGCCCTCAAATTCGCAAACGCTCTAGCTAAGCTGCCATGAAAGCTATCGCTTAGTTATTACCAACCCACAATGTTGTTACTATGCACATAGGATCAATAAACCAAGAATGAAGGAAATCGGTGCCACCATTCCTAAGTACCAGCCATTGCGAGTTTTATGGCACTCGTTGTGCGACTACGCACGACGAAACATCCTTTCCCGCCCGATTCACCCATTTACCAGAGAATTAGTACCTTCATTGTTTGAAGAATCAATAACCCGAAGTTCATCGAAATCGGTTCAGTCATTCTGATACAGCCTTACAAAGTCCTTCCTTTCACCACAAAATTGCGGTAGTCATCTTTTTTGTTTCATTTTCATCGCACACTTTTTTCGTGGGCTTGCGGGAGCTTTCGTGAACCCTGGAAGTTTTTTCAAATTTTCTCATTTTGTACATTCACTTGTTTGTCTAATAACTCACTCTTTCTTCATGGATTTCAGCCAAATTTGTATCAGCACTTCTCCCATGTATGATCCACTTGTCATACTATTACACTGCAGGTTGGTAGTTGCCATAACTTGGACCCCTTCATATGATTTGCACAAACTTTCAGATACACAATCTATATTGATGTATCACTCTGTAGTGAAAGTTAAAAAAATTGCGGGCTTGACTTTTTCAACATTAAGCTTCAAAGTTTAATTTACAATATTATATGCTAAGTTATGCCCATGCATATACACATACCTACACACAAATCAAACCAGGTTACTGAACTGCTTATTATTATTAGAATAAAAAATTTAAGTAGGGATCGATCTCAGTGCTCCAAAAGTAAGGAAACAAGGAATAAGATTTTGGCACGAGAGTAGTCAGTAGGGATCGATCTCAGTGCTCCAAAAAGTAAGGAAATAAGGAATAAGATTTTGCCACGAGAGAACACTGGTTGAACACTAAAGTGTACGCAAACACTAGAACACTAGGTTCTGGCATGAGATATTTTATAAAAGTTTAATCCCTACTTTTCGCAAACCTACTGAAATGAGCCAAAAGTAGGGTCCGGGTTGATCTTCAATCCTCCCCACATCCTCCTTTATTGTTGAATGATTCTATCATTCTTGAAACTAGTACTGTTTAGGTTCTTGGATTTACATTTGACTCATTGCTCACATGGGAGTCACATATTGTGAGGATGTTGAATCATGAGAAACAGAGAGTTAGTCAACTTTATCGTTGTCGTTCTCTTCTTACTAGTCAAGACTTGTGTTTGATGTACAAATCTTGGATTCATCCTACATTGGAGTATGGAAACATTTTGTATTCTGGAGCAGCTTTAAGTCATTACAGACTCGGATCAAACACACCTGCTGCTCAACTTTTCACTCTTCACTCCATTGTCGTAATGCTGTGATTATTGGATTGGTCTGCCGTCTCCTTGCTGGGAGGGATGAAGAAATTTACAAAACTTTTGCCCACTGTTCCCTGGTACTGATGACATTCACCGTCGATCAAGCCGTCTTCATGCCTGGGATCCTGCAGAACACTCGCATTTCATTGATCCATGTAATTTTCGGACACTTGATAGATTTAGACGTAGTTGGCAAGTTTTGGCTGTTTCTACTATAGACAAGATGCTAATGACACGGAATCAAGATCACGTAAGCTCACCAGTTCAACGCATGCATACACGAGCGAGGAACGTCACGAAGGGACGATAAGGTAATATAGCAACCATGTTACGATGAAAATCCCGGACGACCTGCCAGCACCCAATGGCCAATACTATAAGTAAGTCAAGGGAGTTACAGCTAGTTACTTATCTTACACTAGGGGAGTGAATTAAGTAGGCACCTGTAACATTTTTTGTGTATTCTAGGTACGAACAGTTTGATTCAAAACTAGAATAATAAAATTCCAAATTGTTTGTGTGAAGTTACAAATTTTGAAAATTATATTCACGGTAAATTGTGCATGCATGCATGCATGCATGTATGTATGTATGTATGTACGGTACCGCTCTAAGGTAACGTCGCACTCACTTCCAAGTTTTTGTTGAGTAAACAGCATTACTCGATCGAGTTTCGTGTACTGAAGCGCTCGCAGCATGTGAAGTGACGAGTACTCGAAGTAAACTTGAGTGCATGATTTAGCATAAAGCTACGTAAGTACTGCATTTACGTGACAGGCCTTATAGTGACAAAGCGCAAGTAGATGACGGGTACTCAAGACTTCACGAGTCAACCTTTTCCTTTAGATACTAGAATGATAAAAAAATTAAAAATTCAAAAGGTAAGTAGGGATTGAATTCAATAGTGCTACAAAAAGTAAGGAAACAAGGAATAAGATTTTGGGACGAGAGAACATTCTGGCATGAGATAATTTATAAAAGTTTAATCCCTACTTTTGGCTCACCTCAGTAGGTTTGTCAAAAGTAGGGATTAAACTTTTATAAATTATCTCATGCCAGAATGTTCTCTCGTCCCAAAATCTTATTCCTTGTTTCCTTACTTTTTGTAGCACTATTGAATTCAATCCCTACTTACCTTTTGAATTTTGAATTTTTTATCATTCTAGTTTGTTTGCTTTTTATACATGCTAAGCATTCATAATAATCTTTCAGCAGGCACACAAATGTTATAGGCGCTTACATAATAACTATGCTTGTTTACAGGCGCTTGTTAACAACGCACTTACATGGCAAAGCAGCTGTATGATAGCAAATAAGGTTCGAAAAACAGCAAAAGCTATTTGTCCAAGGCTATAATCTCGAAGTTCACGATGTAGTGCCATGGTGCCACTGTAACTAATGGTGCCACTGTAACTAATTATATCACCTGCAAGCCAGGTTTTTGCGTGACATAATAAGCAGAAGCCGTAACAGGCTATTGTCACCTTCAAAGGTGAGATTCACACCTTGCTAAAGGAATATAGAAGAACAAGGAAGGGAAGGAAGGATAAAAGGAATCGCCATGGCGCAGTGGGTAAATCGTCTTCGGAACAACATTTTCGTAAATCCGCCGCCATTACCTTTATTGTGTGAAAGTTCTGGAGCCCTACACCTAGCGCAACCGGGTCTTACGGCAGGCAGGCAGGCAGGCTGGCAGGCAGGTAGGCAGACGAAATACAGGTGAATTTCGAAATTTTCAAAGTTGACTGAAGGTCGAAATATTCGACTTGTCGCTTCGTTTAACCAAGGTACAGCATCATTACAGCCTTACCAATGCATTCCAGTCGGTTTTTTTGGGTAAAGCCTATTGGAAGGTTGTTTTATGAAGTGCAAAAAATCGGGAAACCATACAATTTCTTACCAATCCCTACTATTAAGTACTACCGTACTTAATGATACTATGTAACGTGCAATAAAAGCCTAACACGCAATTTATCGAGCTCTATTGCCGCATAGATAACAATTTTATATTGCTCGAAAATATTAAGATACACCTATGTGCATTGTTCTTTTGTTGTGTTGCCTTCTTTGCCAGTAAAATGATGAAACTAATCCTATTTTAATCACTAACAAATTGAAGAACAAGCAAAATTGATGCACTGAGACCAGTACAGCGACTACATTGTAAAATGTGTAACTGTTTATGCACATGCCCAAGTATTATTCTATTTAAAGCATAGCGTATGGTTCTAATAATAAATCTTGAGCAAACATCCCTAGTGATTCGAACTTTGTGCGAACGTGAGTATTTTCAAGTTAGTAAACCCTCGAGTGTTTTATCCCTCGAGAGTCGCTCGAGAGTGATCAAGTTCAGTGTATCGGGCATTCGAGTGGCGAGTGTGTAAGTTGCGAGCGAGTGCGACGTTACCTTAGAGCGGTACCGTATGTACATATGGGTATGTATGTATGTACATAAGCATGGATGACCTTTGAATGGTGTTCTCGATGCCATGCAAGTACTTCCCTGGGTGCGTGCGCCAAGCTTGCTCATGTACGTAAACATAAAAGTTTTAACCCACGAAATATACTACGCACACATGTGTTTTATATAACTCGAAATTAGTAATCACACAAAGCCCTATTGTTGAGATATAGCTACCTTCGAGTAACAATTCATCAAATAATCTGAAATATCAACTGTGTCACATTGTTGTAATCGCAAATCCTGCTAAATTTTGATGCCCAGACTGACTGAGGAACATTATTCATTTACACTGGCTTGGAATGCAATTGAAGCTCAGGCCACACATACCTTCTGCAATGTAGCAACGTCCATCGCTAGCTAATCAGCCTCTAGCCAGGGTATGAGTTTGTCCAAGTACCCTACTCCTGCCTGTAAAGTGGTGACTCTATACTGAGTTCCGATAAACCTCTTCGGTCGAATCCATCATCCGTGGTGACGTGTGTAGCTAGATGATTACCTGACTTGCCAGTCACTGATGAAACATTTCCTGACTCTACTGCACTGAGTTCTATATATACCTGGGCCACCAATACCATTATTAATTGCCTATATAGCTATTTTGCTCTTGGAGATTTCATATTGGCTGCCTATAGTCTTTTGTCCCATGGTCACTTCTAAGTGCATGCCCAGCTGCACTATAGAGTTCTTGTTGTTGAGCACTGATGGTTTAATCATAGCCCCGGCTACATGTTTCTTATTTGGACTGTATGCATAGCCTCCCCTCTGTGCTTGTGTACTGTCTATTTAGTTAGCTAGTGATTAGGCATAACTTTCGATCCAGCTATGCTGACCTAGCTATGTCTAGATCTATGACGTCGTTTCATTTTGCTGGTTTGCTACTCTTGTGTCCTTATACTCTCTTAGCAAGTCTTAACGTTATTAGATTCATCTCCCTCGTTTGCGACCATTGTTGTAGTCAATGCTGACAGTTGCATGATTGTTGACTGCATTGATTAACGGAAAACCAAACTCCTGAGGCTGTCTCACCACCGAGTTACGTAGCTACCCTGGTTTGTAGCGCATAATTTGCTGCGCTTTCCTGGCCCTCTCTACATCATCGATTTGTTCAGTGAGAAAAGAAGGTAAACCTTCCATTATTTAATGGCAGTATACGTGCATAATTGTGTCTGCATGGACCCCCAACCATAACTTGGTGTTTACTGGATACTCCCCTCAGTATAAGTATCTAACTATCTTGTCATTTGCAGCCAGCCACCTGAGAATTAAGTACTGTTATGGTGGTACTGCCCTACCCTGGCGATGGTAGCCACGTCCTGACTGTTGACTTACTATATAGATAGGCCCCGTTGGTGCCTATATGAGTCCTTCCGTTCTACCACGTGACTACCAAAAGGATACTCTGGTGCCACATGACTTACGTGAACGCCCCAACTGTGTTGTCATTCGTGGCAAAGTGCTCACTTACATATATACACCCACATTTGCAGACATTTACTCCAACAAGTCAATTCTAGGGTTTTGACGTGAGACAGCCCCTTCCTTACACAACAAGTTGTTTCGTTCAACTACATGACTACCAAGTTCACCAAAGGATACTATGGTAACACATAACTAAGGTTAACATATTATTTATTGATTATGAATGATAGTGGATACTTGAGTATGGGATCTAACATTTCCGAGTCTGTTGCCAAGGACCTGCCATTGATCAATTTGTTGAGCGAATGTGGTTGCTAAGTTGCTACGATGATTGCCAAGGACCTTCTGCCATTACTTGACTTAAGTCAGATTCTATTTGTATTGTGATACATACTTCCCCATTTTGTGGAGCTCTCCTTTATGGAGGTACTGAATTGAATTGAACATCTTCATTATTTGTGGTGAGGCATGCTCACATATACACTGATATTTGCAGACAATGCTATGCATTTACTCCAGCAAGCCGATTAGAAGATTTTGACACGAGACAACCCATTTAAACAACAAGTCGTTCCATTTGACCACATGACTACTAAGCTCACCAAATACTCTGGTACCGCGTGACATACGTGATTCATGATGAGGCGGGACATTTGCAGACCATTTGCTCCGGCAAGATGGTTCAAGAATTTTCAATAAGAGCAACCCCTGACAGTGACATGTGCAGTTAGCACCACGTAAATGAGTTGCTACCCATTGACATAGTCACACGCGACTATGTGATTAGTATTTGCCGAGACACAATGTTCCCCTCTCTAAGGCAACCCTGTCATTATTCTCGGTGTAAAGGTGGGATAGGCTCACATTTTTAGTGAAACTATACATTCACTTCAAGCTTGACACTATACATATGAAGCCGTTCAAGTTTCAAGCAACCACAAATTATTGATCTTACGGTACCGCTCTAAAGTAACATCGCACTCGCTCGCAAATTTTTGTAGAGTAAACAGCATTATTCAATCGAGTTTCATGTACTGAAGCACTCGCAGCATGTGAAGTGACAAGTACTCAAAGTAAACTCGAGTGCATGATTTAGCATAAAGCTATGTGAGTACTGCATGTACGTGACTGCATGTACGTGACAGGCCTTAGAGTGACAAAGCGCAAGTAGACGACAAGTACTCAAGACTTAATTCACAAGTCAACTTTTTCCTTTAGATATACTATGTAACGTGCGGTAAAAGCCTAACACGCATAAAATATTAATCTATCGAGCTCTATTGCCGCGTAGATAACAATTTTATATTGCTCAAAAATATTAAGATACACCTACGTACGTGCATTGTTCTTTTGTTGTGTTGCTTTCTTTGCCAGTCACAAATAATAAAATGATGAAATTAATCCTATTTTAATCACTAACAAATTGAAGAACGAGCGAAATTGATGCACTGAGATCAGTACAGCGACTACATTGTAAAAAGTGTCACTGTTTATGCACGTGCCCAAGTATTATTCTATTTAAAGCATAGCGTATGGTTCTAATAATACAAACATCCCTAGTGATTCGAGCTTTGTGCAAACACAAGTATCTTCAAGTTAGTAAACCTTCGAGTGTTTTATCCCTCAACAGTCGCTCGAGAGTGATCGAGTTCAGCGTATCGAGCATTCGAGTGGCGAGTGTGTAAGTTGCGAGCGAGTGCGACGTTACCTTAGAGCGGTACTGTATGTAAAATTACGCCATTACGTGAAGCCCTTACCTTATAGTGTTCACAATAATGGCATACAGCAGTAATAAGTGAATAAGCGGCTGAAAACAAAGAGAATCTTGTTCGCCAGATGTGTTGTTACAACGGAAATCTCCTGATCAGGCTAACGAATCGTCTACTTTTCAGTTATGAATGCAGTGAAGTACTTTGAGAGAGTACCAAAGTTAATGTTGGCTTTTAAGAAAAAACCTGTTGCAATGTGTGTTTGGAGGCATTGATCTACACTATTACTATTGTACTAATACTATTTACATACGTACCTCCTTGGCATCCATAACAGTACCCACACCCACTGTTAAGGCCTCTGTGGGTACTAGACTTTTATCACCTCCAAAGAACCTACAATGATACATAAGTATATGACATCCCAAAATCAGTAGTATCTTGATAGAAAGTCATAAAAAGGTAATACTACAAAAAGTGACATTTCCTTTTACAAAGTGTGTACGAAATGTACAGGAAATTTATTACCATACAATGGGAAACTTTGATGAAGGGAAAATTTGACAAATATGACAAATCAGAGTGAATTCACCAAAGTTTAACCAATCAATATACCCAAATAGATACCTTATAATGTCAAGCAATTCGTCAAAGTTTATTTCGTCAAAGCTGTTGAAGTGAGGATTCGTCAAAGTTTTCCTTTGCCAAAGTTTCCTGTTGTACGGTAACCGACGTTTCAGACACATTTACAATATCTATTGATAATGGAAATTTCTATTGTAGCACACAAAATATGAGATGTTCTTATTCATTGAGCAGAAATTTTCAGTTTTATGCCACAAGTACTGTAGTATACAAAAACTGATACATTTGAAACTTCACTTTCCTTCACCTATACTGCAATACATTTAATTTGGAATGAAGGCTTTGCACTTAATTAAACATCACACCTAACTCCTCCTATTTAATTCAATGGATGCTCAGTAGTCATAGAATATGAATATACTATGGTGATGGTACAGATAATATACTATCCATGATGATGTTGATAATTACAACAATGATGTGGTGTGGTGTGATACAAATATGCTAAACAAAAACACCCTGGATATAAAAAAGGTGCAAGGCTAATCAAAAGCAGCATTGTAAATAGGTGTGTGTGACCAGAAACTTTAATATCAGCTGAGGCCAAGAAGTTACTTATCAAAAATCTTTTTAACTATTATGAATGACATACAATAGTTTACAGCATATTTTGACAACTATGATTGGCTTTGTCACTCGGCCACACTTTTGTACCATCATCATTATAAAGGTGACCAAGTGACAAAGCCAATCATAGTTGTGAAAATATGCTGTGAAAATATGCTGTGTAAACTATTGTATATTATTCATTATAGTTAAAAAAGTAACTTCTTTGCCTCAGCTGATATCAAAGTCTCATTGAAACAAACACCACACCAAAATACTTTGCAAGTGTGTTCCATTTTCATTACATCTATAATCAAGTTTTTATAAAAATAATATAGCGAAGACGATAAAAATTTCTGAGATTGGCTGAATCACGAATGTTTTCTCACAAACTATGCCAAAGAAGGCGATTTCTTCTGTGAATAATTCCCAATATATAGTATAAGAAGGAAATAACACATTTTGGGTATTGGACTTTTGACATTTTGTGTACAGGAAACTGTGCTCTATACACTCTAGTAATTTGTGCTTTGCTAACCTGGCATTTGCATCTATTGTCTCCTGAGATAGTGCCTTAACTCTTGTCCTAGAAACCAATGATGAACCTGGTTCATTGAAGGCGATATGCCCATCAGGACCAACACCTTTATAACAATACTTTCATCAACAATATTTTCACCAACAATACTCTTTATTCTGCTATACCTCCAATAAAAAGTTCTACTCCTCCCACAGCTTTTATCTTATCTTCAAAAGCATTACATTCTGCTTCCAAATCTGGTGCATTCCCATCTAATATGTGCACATTGTCAGGATTGATATCAATGTGCTTGAAAAAATTGGTCCACATATAGCTGTAATAACTCTCCGGATGATCTCGGGATAATTTCGCATACTCATCCATATTAAAGGTGACCACGTGCTTAAACGATACGTCTCCTTTATGATTGTACTCTATCAATTTCTTGTACATACCCATAGGAGTACTACCTGAACGAAAAAATCGCATTACTGGCTGAAATCTTATTAAATTCGCAGATTTTTACCAGTCGGTAACCCGAGGACAAATGGTCTATCTGAACTCGGATTAAAATCGTTAATCTTGTTCTTTATATACGTTGCTGTCCATTCGCTGACCTCGTCGTAAGTATTTAGTATTATCAGCCTCATGGTATCCACAATGAATGAATGAATGGGTGTGTCAAAAATGGCTTTGATATCCCGTTTAACTTTCCGTAAAACTTCGAACAGCAGCAGGAAAGACGGACTGGGATCAGATTTTCAGGTTAATCTTCACAGAAAGTTAACAAACCACCACTTGACATGATTGTAAACTTGTTTGTACTGTATGTATGCTGTAAAGTTAAGCTAAACAAAACACCCCAGTGTCATAGTGATGCGTGTTTCCGCGAGTTTCGTGTTTCCCGCACACATATCCCTAGGAATGCGTGTTTCCCCGCACATATATTATCTCTGATCTATCACTAGGGATACGTGTTTCCCATTAGTGATGGGCGTTTCTTCGCACGTATATCACTAGGGATGCTTGTTTCCCACTATTAGCGACTTCGGGCGAAATTTAAATGTATTCACATAAACTTTTTATTAATAAATACATTTGTAGAACGCTTTCACGACTCTAAAATATTTAGTTTTTGAAAATCCATTAAGAATTCACGGGGATATGGGCGATCATATTTATGAAAAAAAGTAAAAATTTCTCCTTATGTTCACATAATTAGAAAACAAAATGATGGCACAAATTATGTATACATTGCTGCAAATAATTATAATTTGTGAAATATCTGCATTTTCCACCACACTCTAGGTCAGAATTCTGCCCACACTGGTCGGCAGTAGTTCAAGGTGACCAGAACCTCTTAAAACCGACCAATATACCTCTTAAAACTGAGTCATTAACTGACCAGCTTGCATTGATGCATGCATAAATAATCTTACACACATCAGTCAATGTTTAGGCCACCATTCTCAGTTAGGCAGAAGCCTGATAGCTATAGTTTCTATTATAATGATTAGCATGATCATCGGTCAGACTAAAATTTCTGAAACAACTGTAGCTGCTGCAGAGATTATTCAAAATACATGAGAAATCCAATTCATCATGCAATGAACACGCATGCGTGATGATGGCGGCTTCGAGTTCTGTTCTCGGTGGAGTGAAGGGGAAAAGAAGGCCATTGTGGAAGTTTCCGTGTCTTATTTGTGCCAAGCCGGTTAAATGTAACCAGAAAGGTCTGTATTGTGACTCGTGTAATCGCTGGTGTCATTCTCGTTGTTCTGATGTGAGTGACACGCAGTATGCCTGTCTTAGTGAACTTGGTCCCGAGACTCCGTGGTATTGCCATGCCTGTACCCTCCGTCAACTGCCATTTGCCGATTATAGTTTTGTGAGTGACACTGTCAGCTCTGTTTCTGATATTTCATATGATGAAGAGGATCACCCACTCCTCTGTAATTCTACGGTTGTGCTATGTCATATTAACATACGTAGTCTTATGCCAGCTTTTGATGAGCTTAATAACTTTTTGGTCAATTTTCAGCGTCCTGTTGTTTTGGGAATTACAGAGACATGGCTCAGCCCAACAGTTTCTTTTAATGAGATTTCAGTTTCTGGATTTTCAGTTTATAGATTTGATCGTGATTCTAGAGGTGGTGGTGTTTTGGTTTATGTGAGCCATTCTTGTAGAAGTTGGCGTCGGTTTGACTTGGAGGATTCTGATGTTGAGGCTGTTTGGGTTGAATTGCGTATTATGTCACATCCTGTACTTTTATGTGTTGTTTATCGTTCACCATCATCTGATACAGGTGTTTTTGATTGTATTGCTAACATGTTGGAATTAGCACACAAGGAAAATAAAGAATTGATTTTAATGGGCGACCTCAATGTTAACCTGTTGGGTACAGGTTCCTTGGTGTCTGCGTTGTCATTGATTACTGAAGAGTACTGTTTGACTCAACTGATATCTGAGCCTACTCGTTTGACTCCTACCTCTGAGACTTTGATTGATGTAATTTTTACCACTCATCCTGACCAGTTTGCCAGTTCCGGAACTTTTCCTTTTTCTAATAGTGATCATCTGTTGATTTATGGGGAGCGTACTGTTAGGATTGGGGTATCGCAGTCTTACACCAAGGTTCGTTGTTATAAAAAGTGTGATCCTGAGGCTTTTCTTGCAGATTTGGATGATGTTCCATGGCATACTATGGAAGTATTTACCTCTGTTGATGATAAACTTGACTGTTGGAGGTCCTTGTTTACTTCCGTAGTTGATGAACATTTCCCACTTCGCTCTGTTCGTTTGAGAAATCACTCTCTTAAGTGGATGAATGATCGAGTTGTTAAATTAATGAGGTCTCGTAACTACTTTCGTACCAAATTTAAGCGTACCAAATGTCCCTCCGATTGGAATAAGTTTAAACTACTCAAGAAGGCAGTGATCAGGGAGCTGCGGAGGGCTAAAGCTGTCTATTTTGCTGATATTGGCCATACTATTTCTGGCAATCCACGCAAGGGCTGGAACTTGTTGAACGCTGCTGTACGACCTAGGCAGAGGGGTCACATTGGCTCTATCGTTACTCCTTCTGGTGAGTCTATTACTAGTTCTGCTGATATTGTGCACTCTTTTAATGACCATTTTTCAGCTCTTTATAATAGTTTACCTTCAGCCTGTTCCTGTGTACCTGATTTTGATATTGGTTCCAGTCATTTTCATTTTGTTCCAGTTACTGTTGAGGCTGTTTTAGATGGTCTTAACTCACTTGTTGTTGCGAAAGCTACCGGGCCTGATGGACTATCTGCGCGTATCCTTAAATTGGCAGCTCCTGTGATTGCTCGTAGCTTGTCTACTTTATTTAATGTTTGTCTCACTGAGGGTGTTTTTCCTGATGATTGGAAGCTTGCTGATGTCTACCCTGTGTTTAAGTCTGGTGATAGTCGCCTACTTACCAATTACAGGCCAATCTCTGTACTTTCAATTTTGGTCAAGGTGTTTGAGTCCCTTGTTCATCAGCAGATATATTCATATTTTTCAACTAATAATTTGTTATCTCCAGCTCAGTCCGGCTTTTGTTCTGGTCATAGTACACAAGATTTGCTTATTAAAGTAACTGAAGACTGGAAATTTGCTCTTGATAGTGATGAAATTGTTGGTATCACATTCATTGACCTGCGTAAAGCATTTGACTCTATTGACCACTCTTTGCTGTTGATTAAGTTGCGTGCTTATGGTTTTGACGATATTTCCCTTAGGTGGTTTAGTAATTATCTTTCTCATCAACAGCAGAGGGTTGTTCTGGATAATGTTTATTCTGACTGGGCTGCTGTACATCGTGGTGTTCCACAGGGGTCTGTGTTGGGACCCCTGCTTTTCATTGTTTATATGAATGACCTCCCCAATGTTATTTGTAATTCTCATCTTCATTTGTTTGCCGATGATATAGCTATGTACACCTCTGGTGCTGGTCCTGTCTCAGTCCAGGATCATCTTAATTTTGATTTGGCCTCATTGTTTGAGTGGGTGAGTTCTAATGGATTTGCAGTTAACGTGTCGAAATCCCAGTCTATGTTGCTGGCTAGGAGGCATCGTCGTCATCAGTTATCTTCCATACAGCTTATGCTGAATAACAATGTTCTTCAGATTCACAAGTCTGTCAAATATCTGGGCATTATTGTGGATGAGAGTTTATCCTGGTCAGAGCAGATTACATATGTGCGCAGGAGGAGCTTGTCTGCCCTGGCTGCTATTCGCAGAGTCAGTCTGTATTTATCGTCTACCATATTGATTACGTTGTATAATGCTTTTGTGCTACCGTACCTCACTTACTGCTGTGTGTGGTTTGGCATTTTTGTTCTAAGTCAATATCTGATAATCTTCAACGTGTTCAGAATTATGCAATGAGACTTGTTCTTAAGCTACCACCTAGAACTAGTAGTCAGTATTGTTTTTGTGTACTTAATTGGATGAATCTGTTTCAGCAACACTGTGCGTTTGTTGTCTCTCAAATCCACAAGTGTGTTCTTAAGGTAGCTCCTGTTTATTTATTATCAATGTTTTCATCCAACTTGTCATTTGGTTATAGTTGCACTCGGGGTAGGGATAGACTTCACCTGTTTCGCCCAAACACTGATTATGGCAAGAATACATTACAGTTTAAAGGAGCTCAACTGTATAATAGTTTGCCTGACTCTGTTCGTATGTTATGGAACTTGACTGCCTTCAGGTGCGCATGTGTTGCTTGTTTTTTAGTTAGTCGATTTTTGTTGTAATTTATTATTGTCTTGTATGTTGTTTCTTTACTCGTATGTGTGTTGTAGTAGTTAGTATACTTTGTTCTTGTATTTGTTAGTTTTGTTCAGTTGTTATAGTTTATTGTATGTTGTTTGTCATTGAGGACCTGTATGTAAACCTACCTTCTGGTAGATACAGCCATCCTGTCTAAATTAATTATCAACCAAGTACTAAGAAAAATTGCGGTTAAAAGTGACGTCAAAAATGGGCGTATATAAGTCAGGTAATTAAGTCTTAGGTAATTAAGTATTAGGTAATTTATAAAAAACAGCGAAACTACGCACTCTAGATGCATATACTAACCTTTAATCGGGTCCTTATTCAATGGCGTTCATTTAATATATAGGGTTTTGCTCAACTCCCTCTCTTTGTAAAATCGCTAAAATTCTAATAAACGCCTATTCCAAGTGACCATGTGGAGTTTCGGATAACTCCGTATAATATCGGCGTGACGTGAGTAAACCTGCACAAAGGTAAGTTTAATGTTTTGGTTGTAGTGTATAGCAATAGTATTGTGTGCTAGTGTGGTTCAATTTGTGTGAAGCGCTTCCGCGTTGGTTAATGGCTTCAGCAGGCAAATTAGCAGTGGCTGAGAAGCCATGCCAAACGACCTTTGTGGTAAGTTAGTTTGTATTGGCTAAATAAATACAATTATTTATATACTTTATTACCAACTAGCCCTATAGTCTGATTCAGTTGTAAGCTACGCATGCATTCTCTGAATTTTATCAGTACAGGGCCGGAGGAAGCAATTTCACATTGGTCAGGCAAAATATAAGCAGCACGTGAGGAATCTCAATGCTAAGGTGGCCCTTGAGCATCATGATGCTTCCCAGGAAAATTCAGTGATTCTCTAAGGAAAATTGATGCTGTGAGATTAAAATTGAAGCTCTCAGATTACATCTGGTGGTATTTTGACTTCTTTTCTTCATAAATAGACATCTATATGCAATATTCTTTCATCAAAAATTTGCATACTTCTTCATTTAGCATGCTCGATAATTAATTTTAGAGGCGCCTAATTCGGGAAGGCATTGTTATTTTAAAATCAGCCAGTAGTTGCTTTTAGTATTGTGATTATAATAGACCAATGTATGGTTTTACTGCTTTTACACAAAAAGTAAGTTGTATTGTTGTTGATATAAACTATCGGTGTATATAAACAACAGTAAAAAGTTTTGAGTTGTGGGTTTCTGTAACTTTGGTCCGGCAGTTGCCGGGTCTGCCGGACCTGTTCCGCCGGCCCTGCAGTAGTGATTCATGTGTATCTGATGTGAATTACTATATATATAATATTACTAGCTCTATTATATACACGAGAATACACATCATGAGTGTAAATAATCTATAACCTACTGCACTGTTATGCCTATATGATCTCAGAAACTATAGCTATACTGTGACCTGTGGTTTTAATATCAGCGACTAAAACTAATTCGCTGGTGATTGATTCGTAATGACTGTACTTGGTTGCTGCTAGTAATTACATAATTACATAACCTATTAATAAGAAAAATAATCTGATAAATAATTAATTAAATAATTCACAGCCTTAACCAGAAACGCTATCCTTTAGGTAACACCACCAACTTTAAGGTCTTGATGAAAGAAGAAAAATGATAAAAGATGATGGCAAAAGACCCTTCCCCTGCTGAGATATCCGGACTTCTTCAAAATGACGCCATTTTGCCTCCTTCACGATAGCAAAAATGCACGTAAATGGCTCGTAGTGAACTATCCGTAGTACCTACCACCTTGGAGTATAGTTTAAATGAATCGCTGTTCTATATAGAATAAAATGGCTTTTGAATTGAATCTGTACGAGCTAGCATACACAAGTTATAGCCTCTTTTGTAATGACATGCAAAATATATGAAGTAGCTGTTAATGGCCCAGATGACATACAGTTAGAAATGGCCCTATAAAAGGTTCCGTGTCACTTGTATGAAGCTGAAATAGAGTGTAAAGGATTCATTATGCTGCAGCGAATCCATTTATGCATGTAATAAGCTAAACAAACCTATAGCACTGGAATTGTGAGCCCATCTCTATGGCTTGTGAGAGGACTTGCATGTGCGAGATGAGAAAATGTTTACAACAAACTAGAAAAACACACGTAGCAAACGACTCGCGTGTCCCATGGCTTTGCAATATGGCTTAAAAGATTCGCCTTGCTCTACTGAATGGATTGATGTGTGTTACAAATGCACCAGCAAGTTAGTTTAAATAGCATGGAGCCATTTCATCGACTATGCGTGCCATCAAAACAGCTCGAAAAGCCGACACAAACACAAGTACTAATGCTTGCCTACTTAAGCATATGGTTTATAAACTAAAGCCTTTTAAGTATAAAACGAAAGGTTTTTACTTGTAAACACAGCCTAAACAGACGCTTTGATTCGTCTCCAAGTGTATGAATAAACGGAATTCCGTGTTACATGTGTTGCTAACACGCATACGTTAGCAGATGAGAGGACCCGTTTTTGGACCAGGAAATTCGTTCTCAACCTTCTGAGTTTACTTCATGTATCAGTGAGTAGCTTGTTAGGATATTACGAGGGGTCCGCCACGGCCCGAATCTAACCTTACACGAGATTCAATCCCTTCGAATCTTTCTGAATCTCGGTGAATCTTTAAATCTCAGTTGAATCTGTCGAATCTATGCGAATCTCTATTGAATCTTAGAATCCTTGTGCGAATCTTGAATCCTGTTCAAATCTTCCGAAATCTTCAAATCTTTGGCAATTCCAAGTGAAATTTTTTATTATAAATCTGTAAATTTCCGGATATGTATAGTATTCCTTTCAAGCTAATTTGATTTGCACCTGTTTGTCAGCGGTTGCTGGTAGAACGGTTTGAAGAAACCAACGATTTAGCCACTATAGAGCGTTTTCATATCCATGGCAACGAAATGACAAAAATATCACCCGTAATTTACCGGTTATTATGCCGTATTTACGCCATATTGTTGAACCAACCTATCGAGCGTTGTATTGGAGTCTCACTCGTTTCTTTAAAGGTGAAGGTGCGCATCATGTATGTTATTTCTTTCTTTGTATAATAAGCATTTTCCATGTTTACAATGCTAAAGTTTGATGAAATAAGCGTTTTTCGGCGTTTTTGTACTTTCCACCACAGCTTAAGGGCGCTTGCGCATTGAAACTGGTTCAACAATATGGCCGATTTAACAATGTAACCATGGTTATTTTTGTGTTCATTTTCGTTGCTATGGATATGAAAACGCTCTATATCTCGGACTCTAGACTACCAATAAAGAATCTCTCCTCATACGTTTCCATGAAAAGGTTAAGAAAACATCCATTAACCCATCCGTTTCAAAGCTGTAATTTGATAACTGTCAAACTAGCAACAGTCCGTTTCTTTGATATTAAAGGAATAAAATGTTGTAAGAATACCAGCATCAAGAATACCTTTCACTTCAAAGGTCATTAATCGTCGCCAATATCCCTAGTCACGTGTGATCTCGTGACTGGTAGGGATGTTGGCAGTAGCTCAACCTTTTATATCAAACTAATCTCTTCTTGCTGGCTTACTGGCAATGATCATTCCTTTTACTCACCTGGATTTGTCTTGCTGCTAAAAACCTGCTGTCAACTAATACGTTTTAGGAGAAAGCTCTAACATGTGTGATATACTTGCAACTCACAACACCTTTGCATTCAAAGGTCATCAGTGGTCGCTAATATCCCTAGTCACGTGTGATCTCGTGACAATCTGGGATGTTGGCAGCAGCTTAAACCTTTTGTATCAGTGGTTCTTTCCTTGCAAGCTTGCTAGCGATTATCATTCCTTTTACTCCCCGTGACTGGTAGGAATGTTGGCAGCAGCTCGAACCTTTTATATCAAACGGTTCTTTCCTTGCTGACTTACTGGCGACGGTCATTCCTTTTCATAGTTACTCATCGTGTTCCTCAGGAAAAGCTCTAACACGTGTGGGGAATGCTTACAAGTTCGCAACACCTTTGCATTCAAAGGTTATCAGTGCATCGCCAATATACCTAATCACGTGCGATCTCGTGACTGGTAGGGATGTTGGCAGCAGTCTCAATCTTTTATATAAAATGTCTTGCTGCTGACATAGCTATATCTTCAGTTGGATTTATTGCTACCTATATGGCTATTTGTATCAATCTGAACATTATTACTTAAATTCAGCAACATATATAGCTATAGCTACTAAGAATTATATACATAGGTAACATTATAATGAAATTTATTGGAATCAACAGTATTAGCAAGCTAGCTAGCTAAGAATTAGCTATAGCCATAGGTAGCTTATTTGATTATAACATATACTGCATGTTTGATAATCTGTCACATGAGCTGTCACAGCAATTCACGTGAGGTCTCATCATGTGTGCGGAGGTTTTTCTTAAAACATTTAAGATTTCACGTTTGATATTAAAGGACAAGGGACTGCTAACAAACCAGTGAGTAGGTTCATATACATTTGAAATAAACGTCTCGCACTTCGTTGGGAATTACCCCAGGGACTACATGACGTTTTCATTCAAAGGTTTAACCACGTCGCAGACATATCAGCTACCTTCAACCCTTTTACACAAAACGTGTTTGGTGTAGCTGACAACCTTGCTGCAACCTTTGGGTTCAAAGGTTTAGCCGCGTCGCAGACATCCCAGCCATATCTGCAGTCTTTCATATAAAACGTTATGGTTGTCGCTGTTAACCCGTCACTATATACTGCAACCTTTGGCTTCAAAGGTTTAACCGCGTCGCAGGTATCTCAGCTACCTCCAGGCTTTTATATAAAACGTTTTAAGCGTCGCTGCTAACCCCGCGGCAGCTTCGACCTTTAAATTTTCCGTTGTACTCCACGCAGATTTCTTGCCATCTATTTAAACCTTTCCATAAAACTTCCAGCTACTATATTTTGTTTACAATATCCACTCCCCGCAGTAGGTTGGTGACCGGTTCGTGACTCGCCATACAACCATGTATATTTTGTGTCCATTGCATATGTATATCTACTGTAGATAGTGAGTTAATGTGCCAATCATGAAAAAGGCCTAACCGGCTTAATATAATGTTTACTAGGCTTTCTTACTTTTGGGGACAGCACCTTAGTACAGTCCTTTGGGTTTCTTTGTGACTGATCCCTTCAGTCCCAAATGATGCATTAGATGGTTATGCCTAACCTGTAAGAGGTAGCAGGTTTAGTTGTTTAGTTGCCAAACAAACATCTATATAATATATATGCATGAATGGTCCATGGCTGTACTGTTCAATAGAATCATTTCTTCAAACATACACACACACATATGCACACACAGACACGCACATTCATATGTCACGCACACATTCACATGCACACGTACGTATATACACACACATTCACGCATACTCCTATTGTTGGCCACTATACCATACAGGTAAAGGCACAGGTATTTACGTATAGTGTGAAGATAATTCGACACAATTTCTACATTTTATTTCATTGCATTTTCAGTATAATGTAACCGGCAGGCACACAGAGTCTTTGTGAACGCATGTGTGAACTTTAAGCAAAGAACAGAGTGGCTTTCTGACATTTCAATGTCAGTTCAGTTCAACATACGGAAAAGCATGCAATCTGACCATCATGATATTTGTTTTGGTTATATAATAAAATTTAATTGGTTATTGATATGTATATACATACACGTGTGTATGTATATGTGTGTATTATGGATGACACAAAAGATTATAACCACAACATGACTGATAACCACATGATGATGACTGACACACACACACATACACACACACACACACACACACACACGCACACACACACACACACACACACACACACACACACACATACAGCTCTGCTGACCATGTGGCATGCATGTTTGATAGGAATCTAGGTAATATTCCTTAATTCCATATAATAATTATTATACCTACGTATGTATTTACAGTACTGTAAAGCAGTCTTTTGTGGATTAAAGGTTTTCTGTTACCAACGTAGATTGTGATTTTTTCGTGGTGCTTATATAAGAGAAACGTTGAAAATTATTTTTATGAAATTTTATTATTTTATAAATACAAAAAAATTTCACCTGAAAATTTAATATACGTATGATAATTAGTGACATAAAAAAAACCAATCTACGGTATATAGTGCTAATTGTGATCAGGGAATTATTGACAAATTTGACAAATTTTTACCATCCAAATTTTCTTTCGATAGCTGTTTGCATGTAAGGCTGATCCGATTGGTCAAAATTATGTATGCCTGTCAAATTTTTGCATCATCAAAATTTTGCACTATACGTATATAAACTGTCTTGAAACAAATATCCATGGTCGAAAGTGATACATACGTACGTGGTAATCTTGAAATTGTTATCCATAAAAATATATAAGTTTGTCAAATATTGCCTTTAGGTAGTCTTAAAAAATTTGCAAAGTAATGTACTTGTGTCACCATGGTAATGTACGCGTTTGCACAATAATATACGTATACTGTATCACCATGGTGATGCACATGTTTTTACATTAACATACATATACTGCATGCATTGCCATAGTGATATACTGTATTGCTATGGCAATGCATTTATTTTAGTGTTGTACCGATTGCCAGATTTTAGGAGTATACCGATATCCAATTATTTTACATTCCAGACAGCCGATATTTTAATCCGATACCGATTATTACAAACATATAATAAAACTTACAAAAGTGTAAGATTTTGTCAAAATCAGTAAATCTATTGGTTCAGTTACAAGCACAAGGATCTTGAATTATTTGATTTTAATAAACCGATATTGTAACCTTAAAATCTACCGATACCAATTGTCACAAAATTTCCCAATAATCTGCTGTTTCCGATTGTGATCCGATAAATCGGTACAACACTAATTTATTTGCAAAGTAACATGCATATAGTATTTCCATGGAGATGTGATACCATCACCTTCTATTGGTTGGGTACAAAGAACTGTGCATGGCTCATACCATGCTATATACGTATATCCATGTAATAACTATATTATGTACAACTATTATCATCTTTCCTACAGACCACATGATGACTATTAACAAACTTGAAGAAGAATAATGAGAGAGAGAAGGTTGGAGGCAACAACGAAGATACTGATTGCAGGTAGCCACGGGACCATCAGGAACGTCCCATTGTCATCCAATTTCAAAGGTACTATGTACGAACGTACCAACGTACGTAGTATATGCATGCAAATATTCATACATGCATACAGTTGTATTACATGTACATATGCATAGTTGCAGTTTTATACAGGATCCTGCTACAGCTGTACAGAGTACAGACCTAGGCCTACTTGTACTGCAGGCTCAGCAGTTACGTACGCTGTATAGTGCTAATATGGATTAGCAATTCCAAGCAAACATGTTGGTAGAAATTCGGAGTGTACATACCAGACACAGGTGATGAATTTCTCAATAATTAACTATATCATTGTATGTGTTGTGGTATTGTAGAATGCGCATGCTTGTAGCAAGAATTAATTAGAATAGAGTGATTTGAAAGCTTAGTCACGTTGCCCACCGGCCTTTGTGTATCCGGCCACGTAACAAACTTGGGGGCTTGTCCGGGAGCACCAGACGCTGAATCTTCATAGAAGCAACGAAGATTTTGTATTCGTAGTCAATTGGCTACTTGTCGCATCCCCAATTTGTCGCGGTTTGATCTGCCCAAGCTCTGATCCTTTGTACCGGGTTTAATGGTACCTGAACAGGTGTGATCGTTCTCTTGTGTTGGCGTTTTGTTGTTCTGTGTGCTTCCTTTATCGTAGGACGCTGTTAATCGTGTGCACAAGCTGTTACTGTGGTGGGCACTAATTAAAGCTACTTTTGTAAACTTGTCTACTGCTTCTGTGATTATCTGCTATACATATTCAGGGTGGAGTTATGTCATTCAGTGTGGAATCATTCGTAGACTCTCCTAATTTGCCGAGTTTAGCTTCGTTAAAAAGGGCCGATCTATTGGCACTTGCTACTCATTACAAACTAGAAACAACTAGTGGAATGAAAAAGAATGACATACGAGCACTTCTTGTCGATTATCTAGTTGAGGAAGAAATCGTATCAGAAGACGAGACTCTGCTAGTTCCGACTAAAAGGGCTGTGGAACTAAGAAGGTTAGAACTTCGAGAAAAGGAGAAAGAGCGGGAAAGCCAGTTACGCCTAAAAGAACTGGAATTTAAAGAACGTGAACTGGCCATGCAGCTGAAGGTAAGGGAGTTAGAGCTCGCTGCTGCCACTCCGACTCCAGCTAGTAGACGTACGGAATTTGATGTGAGTAAGCAAATACGCTTCGTTCCCCCTTTCCAAGAGACTGAAGTCGATAAGTACTTCTTACATTTTGAGAAGATTGCTTCTAGCCTAGAATGGCCTAAAGAAGTTTGGACTCTATTGCTGCAAAGTGTACTACTGGGTAAGGTGCGGGAAGCTTATTCAGCCTTGTTGGTGGATCACAGTTCTGATTATAATGTTGTTAAGTCTGCTATTCTCAAAGCTTATGAACTGGTGCCAGAGGCGTATCGCCAGAAGTTCTGGTCCAGCAAGAAGAGTGAACCCCAAACTTACGTAGAATTTGCTCGAGTTAAGGAAACATTATTCGATCGCTGGTGCGCCTCAAAGGAGATTAATAATGATTTTGGTAGACTGAGACAACTGATGTTACTAGAAGAATTTAAGAGCTGTCTGCCTGCTGAGATTAAGACTTATTTGGATGAACAGAAGGTGGATACCCTTCACCAAGCGGCAGTCAGAGCCGATGATTATTCACTGACACACAAGACAGCATTTGGAAAGACTCACCTTCGGGCCCTTGATCACTCTGAGGAGTTACCAGAAGGAGGAAATCCTCCGGCAAACACACATGGCTCTAGTTATCCATCCCATCAAGACAGAATGGGCAACACAAGTGCAAACAGTTCTCGATTGTCTGCTGGTCCCACGTGCTTCTACTGCAAGAAAAGAGGTCACATCATGTCAGAATGTCGTGCCCTTGAGAAAAAGAATAAGACGGCTCTTGTAGTATCCTCTCCTCCTCAACCATTTAATTCCAAATCAGAGTTTGAAGCAGAGGATTTTCCCAAGGAGTACTTACCTTTCCTATCTCAGGGCTTTGTTTCCTTTGTTGCATCATCGCACAAGGTTCCCATTGTTATACTGAGAGACACTGGTGCTTCACAGTCTCTGATATTAGAAAGTGTCTTGCCTTTTAGTTATCAATCAGATACTGGGATGACAGTTTTATTACAAGGAATTGAACTTAATGTACTGAACGTACCATTACATGAAGTGTTACTGAAGTCTAACCTTATCACTGGACCTGTGGTGGTTGGAGTAAGGCCTTCTCTTCCTGTGAGGAAGGTGAGTCTCATCTTGGGAAATGATTTAGCAGGTGGGAAGGTGGTTGTAAACCCACATGTTTCCAGCCTACCCTGTGGTGAGACCAAAGAGGAAGAGGTGGAAGAATTCCCTGGGCTGTTTTCGGCATGTGCTGTTACTCGTGCAAGGTCCAGAGCTGCCAAGTGTCAAGTAGATACTGGCATTGTGGTGAAGGGAAATGAAACCCTTGAAGGGGTGGCTGACACATTTCCGGGTGATGAAAATAAAGATTGTTTCTCTATGGCTTCGGTCCCTGTCCTGGAAGACTCCTTGCATAAACCAACCAGTAAGGTACAAGAGGCGGATGGAGGCTCATCATTATCCCGTAGAGCACTCATAGAAGAACAGGAGAGGGACCCAGAGCTCATCTGTCTGGGTCAGCAAGCCTTAGGTGAGAAAGAAGCAGCTGTTGTACCTAATTGTTATTTCAAAAGAGAAGGGGTACTGATGAGGAAATGGTGGTCACCCACAGCACCGGCATCCTATGAGTGGAAGGTAGTTTACGAAGTGGTAATCCCACACAAGTACTGGCACGATATCTTAAGTCTTGCTCATGAGACTCCTATGGCTGGTCATTTGGGTATAAAGAAAACTTACCGAAAGATATTGAATCACTTCTATTGGCCAGGGATACAGAAAGATGTCAAGCATTTTTGCCGTACTTGCCATACTTGTCAGATGATCGGGAAACCAAATCAAAGACCACCACCCGCCCCATTGAAGCCTATTCCAGTCTCTGCTGAACCTTTCTCCCAGGTGATTATCGATTGTGCACTTCCTAAAACTAAGGAGGGCAACCAGTATCTTCTCACCATCATGTGCTCCTCTACTCGCTTCCCAGAAGCCATTCCTCTCAGGAGTATTAAAGCTCCAAAGATTGTCAAGGCATTGGTCAAATTCTTCACATTGGTTGGGCTTCCCAAATCCGTTCAGTCTGACCAGGGCTCAAACTTTATGTCTCACTTGTTCCAAGATGTCATGGCCCAGTTGGGCATCAAGCAAATCAAGTCATCTGCTTACCACCCCCAATCGCAAGGGGCTTTAGAGCGATTTCATCAAACTTTGAAAAGTATGATGAGGTCATATTGCTTCCAAGAGAAGAAAGAGTGGGATGAGGGTATTTCCCTTTTGCTGTTTGCTGCCCGAGAGGCTGTGCAGGAGTCTCTGGGATTTAGTCCTTTCGAGCTGGTATTTGGTCACACACCCCGAGGTCCCTTAAAGTTACTGAAAGAGAGATGGTTATCCGATGAGGAACCTGAAAGTGTGCTGACTCGAAAGTCTGATATACGCCACCAGCTGCGGAAAGCAAATGAACTGGCTCAAAAGAATCTTAAAGCAGCACAAGCTGGGATGAAGACATGGTATGATAAGAGGGCGAGGACAAGAGTTTTTAAACCTGGAGATCAAGTACTTGTACTGTTACCAATTCACAGCCATCCCCTACAAGCTCGTTATTGTGGACCTTTTACTATTGCTGAGAGAGTTAATGAGGTGGACTACATTGTCAACACACCTGGACGCCGAAAAGCAAGACGACTTTGCCATATCAATATGCTCAAGAGTTATGAAAAAGCAGAACAGAGTAGTTGTAAATCAGTGAATGTCATTACTCCACTAGCAGGTGATCCTTCTGATTTAACCACCGATGGATGTCCAGTTGAAGATGAGTCTAGGAGGGATGGTAAACTCCGAAATTCAGATGTCTTACAGAATTGGGAAGGCAAGCTGAGTCATCTACCCATGGAGGAGAAGAAGGCGATGATGGAGTTGATGGACGAATTTGTGATACTCTTTCCAGATGTCCCAGGTAAAACTACTTGTGCTTGTCATGATGTGGACATAGGTGATGCTCGTCCTATTAAGCAACATGCCTACAAGGTCAATCCCACCAAGCGGGCTGCTTTAAGAGACGAAGTACAGTATATGTTACAAAATGGTATTGTGAAGCCCAGCCAAAGCCAGTGGAGTTCTCCATGTGTTTTAGTACCCAAGGCTGATGGTAGCTATCAGTTTTGCACCGATTTCAGGAAGGTGAATGCAGTGACTAAATCAGATTCTTATCCACTACCGCGGATTGATGATTGCATTGATTCCATTGGTCATGCCCAGTATGTTAGCAAGTTTGACTTATTGAAGGGATACTGGCAGGTCCCACTCACCCCTCGTGCTAGGGAAATATCAGCTTTCGTGACGCCGGATGGATTGTATGAATATACTGTCATGCCATTTGGAATGAAGAACGCTCCGGCCACATTTCAACGCTTGATCAATCAGGTGATCAGGGGTCTGGAGGGTTGTCAAGCATACCTTGACAATGTCATTGTGTACAGTAATGATTTGAAACAGCATGTTAAGCAGTTACATGCCTTTCTGTGTCGGTTACAAGAGGCTCAACTCATAGTTAATTTAATTAAGACTGAATTTTGCCATGCTCGTGTGGAGTTCCTTGAACATGTGGTGGGACAAGGTCAGATAACCCCTGTGGCTGTAAAAGTGGAGGCGATTTCTAAGTTTCCGGTCCCCACCAACCAGCGAGAGCTAATGAGGTTTTTAGGGATGGCCGGTTACTACTGAAAGTTTTGTCACAATTTTTCCACCTTAGTGGAGCCTTTAACTAATCTGTTACGAAAGGGGACAAAGTATATTTGGTCTACTGGTTGCCAAGAATCATTTAAGAAAATCCAATCAGTCTTGCTCTCCACTCCTGTTCTTATGGCCCCGGATTTTCAGAAACAATTTAAATTGTTCGTAGATGCAAGTGATATAGGCTGTGGGGGTGTCTTACTTCAAGAGGATGCACAGGGGGTTGATCATCCTGTTTGCTACTACTCACGGAAGTTTAATTGCCACCAAAGGAACTATTGCACAGGTGAAAAAGAGACCCTGGCTTTACTACTTTCTCTTCAACACTTTGAGGTGTATGTGGGTTCTACTGTTGTCCCTGTCCAAGTGTTCACAGATCACAACCCCTTGGTGTTTATTAACCGCATGAAGAACAATAACCAACGATTGCTCCGATGGAGTTTGGCTCTTCAAGAATACAATTTGGAGATTAAACACATCAAGGGGAAAGAGAACATTATGGCTGACGCCTTATCTCGGGCTATGTGATTTGACTCGTTCATTGACATTTGAACTTTATACTAGGCTTTGTGATTTTTGTAGCCTATTATTCCCTCTAATTAGTCATATGTAGTAGGATTCCCTTTGTTTTGTACTGTAGAGTGTATGTATGCCATGTATGTGGGGGAATCTTTGTAGGGGGGAGTGTTGTGGTATTGTAGAATGCGCATGCGTGTAGCTATAATTAATTAGAATAGAGTGATTTGAAAGCTTAGTCACGTTGCCCACCGGCCTTTGTGTATCCGGCCACGTAACATATGTGCATTGTGATTTGTATAGGAATGTCTTCATTCAACCAGGAGGGGACAAGATATACCACAAAAGATTGCGGGAGATAGTAGCAGTAAGCTTTAAGGATGTACGTAAATATTATCACTTTGCAATGTCTTAGCTATATACGTATATTATTTCAGTTTACATACCATAGCAATTTATATTACAGTACCATCCATTCAGTATACGAGAATAATAGTGGATTACCGTATGACAATATAGTAACGGTAAGGATGTAATGAATATCACTACTGTGTGTTGTGATTCATTTTTAATTTATTTAGGATGGGAATGTGTGTATACACAGATGGGCCTACATGCGTGCAAGTACATACATACGTGCAAGAGGATTCAGCATGCCTTACCCCAACTTGAAGTACGTATATATCTTACTTTTTCACTCATGAGTTTCCCACCTCTCTTTGTATCTGCATTATATGTATTTATACACAAACGCACATACACATACACATACATATGCAAATGTCACATGCATAATTATGTTTACATATATGCATGCATTATGTATGGTGACAGTGTTACTATGACAATGTTGTCATGGTAGCAGTCACCATAACAACATACTAGTAACAATGATACCATATATAGTAACATACACACACACGCATGCACAAACATGTACACATGGTACCATGCATGTTTGCATGCAGTACACACAACAAAATTATGTTATCGTTTGCCACCATAACACGCGTCACTACCACGTGTGTTATGCGAGGTGTTAGTTTTGTGCTCTGGTCCATCGAGGTGTCGCCACGTGTACGGGAGCTTAGTGCGGTTTTTTTCAGTCAAGCTTTTACTGGTGCTGACAAACATGGTTGATAGGTTGGCTAATGTTCTACAAGACTTGGCTCGGAGTGGAGAGCTACAGAATGCCGTAGATTTGTTGCACCGTTCAGCAAGGGGCGTTGATGGTGAGAAAGATACCGAACAGCACGAGAGTATGTCCGCATCGAGCTCCTCCTACGCCAATCCACGGTCGCGTGGTGCAAGTTAGCAAATTAAGTTTAATTAGAATAACTAGCTATATATATCCACATAATATTTAGATTTCAGAGATGTAGCTGAGTTGGTCCAACTCTATAAGAAGCAGCAGGTGGAAGATCGACTGAGCAGTGGATCACAATGCACGCGCAGTCGTGGCTCTGTCAAAAGAGCTCCTCCTAAGTGCTATTCTGTATGTTGCAATTACATTGACTAGCTAGCTAGCTACTATTGTGTATTCATATGCATTGTATTGTATATGCATACCGACCTAGCTAGCCTAGGCCTTTGCTTATTGTGAATTTTTTTCACAGTTAAACTTTGGCCAATACAGAAGAGAAGGAAGGTTTTCCTATCAGATGATGCCTCCCGGAAAGGTTCAAATTAGTGGATTTTGTGATACGGACAATTACACTGATGTCATAACGAAAGGAGCCAAAGGACTTCACATAAGTGCCAATCCCGAGTCCCTCAAGCTTTTGGTATCTGGTGGGCTAGTTAGCAACTGCCCATTACAAGATTGGAAGGAGTGGACGCTAGGGCAATACACTATTAAGATAGGGGGAATACAGATCAGGAGTAAGAAGATCTTTGGAATATATAATCCACCGTATATTCCTGAAAGTGTGAGTTGTGTTACTATAGCAACATGGATTTTTCTAGGAAGGGGGCAAATCATACATTAATATAATTTACTTTCAGTCCTGTCCCACCAACCTATAGCTAGCTACTGTATAGGGATGCCACAATATAAGATTTTTATGTCATATGTCATGGAGAATGTATATGTCATGGAGAATTACCGTATACATAGTAATTTTCGAATGACTTAATTTACGAAAATTTCGAAAATCGTGCGTCCTTTTTGAAAATATAATTTCGTATCACGCTGGTCACAACAAGGGAGCAGTTGGTTTTTCTTCTATTTTCGTAAATATTATTTCAAAATGCTTGGCAAGCAACTATATTCGTAAATTTAATCATTCAAAAATTACTACGTATACAGTATTTGGTTTCACAACACTTTTTGCATATAATATAATCAGTACAATTTACATTAATGTAAACATTGTTATTTTAATCTGCAAAATTATTGATATTATATTTAACGACAATAACATTAACAACAACATTGTTCATGATTTTTATTTTTACTCCTGCTAAGCTTTTTATTGCATTTTAATAGTTATATATGTAAAGCAAGCTATGTACGACATATTATATCGTGGAATTCTATGTCACAACATATCGTGTGTCACAACTATTGCAGCATCCCTAATACTGTATATATCACAAGTGACAAGTGCCCCTCTGAACATATACTCTAGAAAAATCCCTGAGTAATCGCAACATGTAGCAATAGATAAACATTTAGCTACATACTATAAGCATGTGTGCTTGTTTTCATCAGTTTACCATGGCCATGGCCAATGATTCAAAAGGAAAGACAAATCAATGCTCTGCTACTCCTGCTAGAAGTAAACAGCATACAGTACCTTACAGTGTAAAGATTATAATTCTTACGTATGTTAGAAAAGGCTAAGCTTTTACCTCTCAAAAGTGATGGCGATGATGATGATAACAATGACATTATTGATGTTGATGAGCCAGTTTCTAACGAAATTCAAGAAGAGCTGATATTTGATGAGCCACTTTGTGACAATGTAGAACCTAAGCTTATAACTGGTAGCATAATTGGTACAGATTCATTCATAGTCAATATAAACATGCTGTCCTGTTTTCAGCTGAGTACTCACCACTGTGCATGTCTGGAAGGGAAATTGTGCAAGGAGTGACGGTTACTGGCCAAGAGGGCATATATCGTATCATACACTGTGAGCTTCATTCAACGCATCACCAAATTGTTACCAAAATGGAAAACGACCTATGGAATCTTCAACCAGAACAATTAAATTTTTATTTGGTGAAGCTTCAATCTGGTTAGTACTTGTAATACTTGTTATGATGTAGCTACGCATGATGTACATACGTACATTTAAAACAACCAGTCACTATAATAAAATTATTTATTTAATAATATAGGTGATACTATATATTTGCAGGCTGTGATGGGAGAAGAAGTTAATGTTGATTCCATCACTTTTAATGTTTATGGTAAAAATTCTAAGTTTGCAGATACACGTAATTAACTAGTTGCACATTTTAGAGAAGCGATTGGTTCACAGTGAAACATCCGTTGTCATGGAGAAACCATGCATGTGGCCACCAATTCCATTACTTGTTATCTCCCCTGCACATGGACAAGTCCACTATCAGTGGAAGAAAAAAGCTTTAGCATGGAACACTGGGAGGATATGGCAGTGCCGCCTAACACATGTTTACTTTATGTCGACACGGCTCAACAGTACAAATGCATTGTAGATGGACAAAGTATAACATTTAATCTGCAAGGTATCATACATAGCTACAAGCTTGAGTTTTAATTTTATATACACAATAGTTCACTCTGCAACACAGTATTCTAACAGGGGTGAGTTATTAACTGATGTTTATATTTGGGGTATATGCTTGTCATATAAATCCTTGGTTGCCATACAACGGGAAACTTTGACGAATTTGATAAATTTGCCAAAGTTTAACTAATCAATATATCCAAATAAGTGCCTTTGTAATGTCAAGCAAGGAAGCAATGTGTCAAGCAATTTGTGAAAGTTAATTTCGTCAAAACTATTTAAGTGAGGATTCGTCAAAGTTTCCCGTTGGACAGTACAATGTCAAGTTTGAAATAAACATGATCTAGCTATCCATGCATTTACAGAATTATCGATTCATTCCAAGGAGATTAAATTTGGAAGGATGATTGGTCGAGGGAGCTTTGGATCAGTATACGAAGGGAATTGGAAAGGGAAGGAGGTTGCTTTGAAACGGATAGAAATTCCAGTTGGTATTGACAAAGAACAGGTAGCAGCCAATAGCCGTGAGCTTAAAGTATTACGGTACGTATACAGTTGACATGTGGTTATAATATTATAATATGACATGCCTTAGAATGGTTGAGCATCCTAATATTGTCTCTGTGCTGGGTTGGTCAGCCACCTCCACTGACCTCATCATCATCATGAAGCTTATCAGAGGAAAAAATTTACACTGGCTGTTATTTAATAGCAAGAATCCTACCAAGGTACGTACATATAAATACAAAAATGCCATAGCTAAAGACCAGATTTGACAACCCATGCAGTTTGCTCACACACTAAATTGCAGTCATTCAGCCATATCCCAACTTCCATATGTCAACAAAGAGCTCAGTTCAGTTTGTTTTCCAAGCAAAGAACTTTGGCATGAGTCCCATAGGTGACGAAAAAGAGGTACAGTGGAACCTATGGAATATGGACACCTTGATACCCTATAGCCTAAATATTTCGAGGGCAAAATTTTTGCTGCTGAGTTGAAAAATAATATTTCGTGATGATTTTTTTGTGGATTCAACTAGAAAAGTTTAAGCACCTCTTTTCATTAAACAAGTAGCACCATTATTATTAAAAGATATCCCTAAGCGCCATAAATTTAATTTCAAAGGAAAAGTTCGAGGATAAATTTTCACTATTAGGGATGAATCCGTGAAATCAGCAAAAATTTTTACCCTCAAAATATTTAGGCTATAAGGCACCACTCGAAAATGCCCTGATTGTCAAGGTGTCCTGATTTTCCAGGTCAACGTATGTACTAAAGAACTACTTTGGGATCTTAACCAAGTGTGTGGATTATGCAGGTGTCCTCATCAAGTGTCCACATTAACAGGTTCCACTGTACATGTACCCCCGTTTATTAGTCACTCCATAGAAATGTATTTTTTCTAAAATTGTGTCCTGATTACCCTTCCTAAGCTCCTGAGTCTGCACCTCACCTACAGCCAGTAGCTATTTGTGTAAATTTTCTTATTGTGAAAATCCACAACTACATGTCAGCTTGTCAGTGATGTTTGTGCTGCTTCAACTCTGATCATTACAACATTACATGCTGTACAGATACCTGTAGAACAAAAGGTGGAAATGAGCAAAGGAATTGCTGCAGGAATACAATACATGCATCACCATACCCCTGTTATTATTCACCGGGATCTGAAACCACTAAACATTATGGTATGATGGATTTCTCTAATGAAATATCATACACTAATATTTATTACTTAGGTGACAGAAGACTTACAAAATGTATATATATGTGATATGGGCATAGCTAAGCTAACATATTCTGCCCATGACCCAACTACTGCCACAAAAGTGGTAGGAACATGCCTGTACATGGCTCCTGAGATGTTCGAAGGATTGAAAACCGGAACTGCTGTAGACATCTACTCTCTCGGATGTTTGTTAATCGAGGTATTTGGTGAAAGGAAGGTCTGGCCAGGGTTACATACCAGTGCAGAAATTATGCGCAAGGTATGTGGCTCTTATGGTTCCCCACCAACAATGCCGAAAACTAATGACCTGCCCCTGCTATATGCTACAATCTGTCGTGCGTGTTGCCAACTGAAGCCCCAAGACAGAATAAGCATAGATACCGCAGTACAAAAACTAAATGACATAACATTTGTTTAAGAATTAATACATACACATGCAATCTTTTTTACTGCATTAATTCACATAAATATAAATAGACTGCTCTAGCACAGTCAGTGGTGATATCATGCCGGCTCATTCTTAATTCAGCTAAGATTGCATCTGCTGCATGGCCAAATTCTTCAGGGAAGAAAGTGTCAGCATTTTTGGCAAACTCAAGATAGCAGTATGCCCATACTTCAAAGTTTATGGCTTGTTTATATGACTTAGTTCCTATGGATAATAAGAAATAGCTAGTACTACAATTTCTAAACAAAGCAGTAGTAATACCATTGAGGTGGGGCAGTTGATACAAGTCATCAGGGACTCCAGAAGGACAGCCAGCCATTCTATTTGGTCTAATTTTATGTAAATTCCATCTACTGCAGAAACTATCATGTGCTTCTCTCAACAGCAATTCATAAGTATACGCCAAGCAATGCCTACATACACCAAAAGTTAAAAACACCACAAACATGTGCATACCACAGTTACCTCTGTGTTTCATCATGGGGATTGAAGATACCCTCTTGCACAAGATCCTGAAAATATCATACGTACACATGTGGTGGCCAAAGTTTAAAATACTGCCTAACCTGTCATTATTTGTTGGCCTAAAGGGAACCCATGAGGAATTGAAAGTAAAAATGGCCACAACATCAATGACACTATTACAAAGTATGTGAATGGGACCCCAGAAGACACTGAAGAAAAAGGAGTGCCACTGCTTTTTATTTTGTTCCCATCAACCAAGGATCCTACTTGGGATGCACTATCCAGGAAAGACAACGTGTGTTATTATATGCCGAAGAAGACTAAGGTATACGTAATACCAGTAAAAGGTGTTTTAATAATTTCAAGGGTGTAAATTTTCACAGCTTTATTTATAACCACAAAAATTTTATCCTTGAAATTTTTCTTACATTGCAATTCAATACGGTACTTAAAAAATTTGTTCAGGAAGCACAAATCCATGAAAATTTTCACACAGGAAAATACGGTACTAACAAGACGGGAGCACTTCAGTTTAAAAAATAGGTGTGCCATGTGGGTAGCAAAGCATTTAACAGGTTTGAGTGTTACAATAAACTTTTTAGTTTTATAGAATTTTTATCACTAATGGACTGGAGAATAAAGCCATTTAAACTCTATGTGTTGCTATGTGTTCCTTGCTCACATAACCTTAACAATAAGTTTTAACTTTGGTTCGTAGATGGTAAAACATCAACTTGTTATCCAAGAAACTCTACTAAAGCATTCATAGTTCCATTTCATAAGGCACTAGATACATGTAAAATTCATAAAAATGTCATCCCCCTAAAGTTCTTGGCAGGGATTCATTACAAGTACAAGGTACATAGACTATGGCCTGGGTTAAATATACAATTTTAGGTGCAGGGAATCCATTAAGCCCCCAAATTTTTGACTGTAATTTATGTGCCTTAAATGTATTAATCCACCAGTCTGTCATTGAATTTCTTAATTGTGCCCACCAACTTTCGATTCTCTGAAAAATTAAAAAGCAATGAAAGTAATATATACCACAGAAAAACAGGAATTATGATTAACACTTCTCTTGAACTTTTATCCAAGCTTACAGTATTTGTGGTAGAGGAGCCAAATCTGTAACTTTTTTCGCCTTTAAAATCAACATGGCCATGACGTAGAGACATATGAGTTGCAGCTAATAGAGTGTTTTCTGTGCCATGGTCTGATCTGACTATACTTGGACAACCTACACATGACACATGTACATATGTACATATTCTAATATAAATGTTATACCTTCGTTACGAAGCACAGCTGTAAGGTAGGGTAGCACTACAACTCCTGGATCATTGTTAGTGCTCAACAATTCTAACCAGATAAATCTTGCGAGAGTAACTATAACAAAAACCATGTGTCATTTGTAGTGTTGTTTTAGTAAGACCTTGTAATTTTAGTTTTAGTTTTTAGTTTTAGTACTGAAGTGAAATTACTTTTAGTTTTACATTTAGTTTTAGTTAACTAAAATAAAATTGTCTTACTAAAACTACTTTGAGTTTTGATTAACTAAAACAACACTAGTCATTTGCATGTGGGATAAAAAATAGCCATGCTTTTGCCAACATTCTAGTATTACATATTCATTTGTGCACCTATGCAGGTTCTCAATATGCATAGCAAACATGAGTTTAGTATAAACAATAATCATGGTCTGAATGTATCTTACCCATCAATACATCCGTGTATTGCAAATCCATATGGTTTCAACTTATCGTACCCATCAAGATGCCAGACAAAGTCAGGGCCCTAGTTTGAGAACCTGAAACAGCTGTAGTCATTATAGATGTTATACTTTACTTTGTTTTGATACACTCTTCTCTTCAGTCTACGCTTTCTGCGCCTCTTAGCTCCATCATTGTCAAGAATAGACATGAGCATTTGCACAGTGCTTCTAAAAATAAGTTAAAAAGTTACAAAAGTCATTCAACATAAAAATCTGTTCATTCATTAAATATAAAAAGCAAAATGTCTACAGAAAGTGTAACTGTTTAGTATTTTTACACATATACACACATATTACACGTTATACATCCAACACCTTGTGACTGTCAGCATGTATTTCTGCCTTAAAACAGTCCACATTTGCCGATAACCTATGTTATTGCAGCAACCTTGCAACTCTGCCTATACATGTACATAAAGTAAGCAGAATTCTGTGAAAAGTCTTAAATCAGGGCCGGCTCTGGCAAAACAATGTTGGAGGGGCACTAAGGGTGTTACAGTTGAGTGTGAACACAGTGTGCGAAGTACACTAAACTAGGGGGGTCTGGGGGCATACTCCCCCAGAAAATTTTTGCAATTTAGTCATCTTGAGATAGCATCTGGTGCATTTTTGAGCATAAAATAAGCTCTGGTGACACTATAATATAGCTCAGTAGGTAGCTACATGAAGTAATGAATGTAAAAATGTAGTTACGTAGATAGCTAACTAATGTTCCGCTAAAAATTACATAGTTACTGTTGTATGAAGTGGCCAAAAACTGTTACTCTAGCTTCACTACTGGCAGCTACAAAGTTTTCCCCAATCATGTCCATGTTTAATTCATCCAAGCTATCCCTGTGCACATAGAGAATCATGAGATCATTTAGCCTTTGCTGTGACATGGTTGTCTGGAGATAGGTCTTTATTCTCCTCAATGCACTGAAGCTTCTCTCACTGGTGGCATTAGTGGCAGGCATGACAAGTATTAGTTCAACAAGAATGACAATTTCTGAGTAAATAGACATTACTTGCTCTGACAAACTCACAAGGTACTGAACAATTGCACTAAGGGAAATGTCATCTTTTAGTACAAGGGCTATCGTTTGAAACTGTACTTCAAGATTGCTAAAATTAATATCATCTTCATAAATTTCCTTCACAATGTCTAGTTCACTTGCATGTTCTTCCTGTTTGCATCCTTTTAGCAAAAGTGCTTCAAGAGTTACATATATCCGATAACCAGCTTGGTCAAATCTATCATCTATGCATTGAATGATTAGGTCTAAAGCTTCATAATAAATAATTCTGTAGTGATCTTCAGCATTTGCATGAAACTCGGCTTCACTATCCCCAATTTCAAGTCTCCTTGGTGCTTTCCGTTTTCTTGGCAATGTTGGCTCACCAATGTTGAGTTTCTGTGCCTTGACAGTAAGTACTTGCCAAAATAATTTAAATGAGGCATCTGAACGCATAGACTGCAATGTGGTTTTAACAAGAGAGGCAACATATTGCCCTTCTGCTGCTGAAATTTTTTTGCAGAGTTCTACTTAGGTTGTCTGAATGCCTCAAGATCATTTCACCAATGTAAACTCCAAAGTAGAAGTCAAATGTGGCCATCTGGGAAGCTACACCAACAATTCTAGCAGTCATTTCTGATTCTTTGGTTACCTTTACTGACTCTTCCCACAGTTCTTGTAAGACTGAGTAGTTATCAAGTACACTTTCTAGAGAATCAGCCCGAACAGTCCATCTAGTAGGACAAAGAACCCGCATACCTGGGCATTCAGGTTGCAACTCTCCCTTCAATTTCTGAAATAAGGCATCTCTTTTTTGGTGAAAACTTGATCAGTTTTGACATCTCCAAAGTAATATCCAAAGATTTCTTCATCACTGAACTTTTCTTGATTGTGTCACCAGCAGCTAGGTTCAGAGAATGGCCATAACAATGAGTATAGATGGCTCTGGACTCCAACTGTTGAATTCGAGTGGCTACATCAGTTTTCAAACCAGACATGACACTAGCACCATCATAGCACTGGCCTCTCATTTGATGTACATTCAGGTTCATGTTGCTTAATGAGGCAGTGATCTTTTCTGCAATGGTTTCTGCATTGGTATTGTCAACCTGATGCAACCTTATAAAATCTTCATGCACATTTAAACCTTTATCCACCCAGCGAATCACTATAACAACTTGTTCTTTGTTACTAGCATCAGTCGACTCATCAGCCATTACAGTATAAAAATTGGCTTTCTGTATTCTAGATGAGGTCTCCTCTAATATTTTAGCTGACATTAAATGTAAGATTTCATTTTGAATATCTTTTGATGTGTATTTGTATCTTCGTCTAGTTAGCCAATTACTAATGTTGTTGTTTTCCTTAGATTCAAAAAGGAGAAGCTGATTAAAATTGGAATCTTTTTCATCACCATCACCTCTCAAAGGCAGACCTTGTCTTGCAAGGAAAGCAGTAATTCTCAAGATAGTTGACAATGCCTTTCTGTTTTCTAATTTTTCACTGGCATGGGCAGAATCAAGATGTTCTCCAATGTCACGGACTTGTTTAGGCAAAATGTAAATCTCTTCATGCGCTTCCCTGTGATGTTCTGACTGCTCATGTTGGTGAATCTTTGCAACCCCATCTTTCCAGTTGGTGAAACCTTTTGATATCTGCAATAATTATTAGCAATCATAGTAGTCTAATGCTATAGATCAGTATCTGGTATGTAGCTGTAGCTATAAACAACTATAGCTGTTAGAGTTTGTCATTATGACTAGACAAGACATACAGTACTGTTTTAATATTAATATACTATAGCTAGCTAGCTATAGTATAGAACTGCTAAACTGCATGGTGGCCACCGGCTGGATACTGAGCTACAAGCAACGATCATTTGCAACATGACTGGTTACATGCAATAACAAGCTATAGCTATATGAATCATATTTAACACTTACAAAAGCCGAATCGGAACGCTTAGCCTTATGGATCTTCTGCTGCTGCACCGCCTGGATACACGTGTGACAGAAGACGGCATCCTTATTAACGTCGTAGTGCAGAAACTTAAACTTATCAAACCAACTCCGCTGGCAATAACGAGTTTTGGATCCAAACTGCCATCTTGGAAACACAAAACTTCTTGGCGGACGAAATGGTGTTGAGCACGAGCTGTCCGCCATAATTAATGATGACTCTAATTATTTCACTCAGCTTAATTACTATTGACTAAAAGTAATTGTGGAAGGGGTTATGAAAAGTTGGGGGGGCCATGGCCCACCCTGCCCCCCCTCCAGAGCCGGCCTTGTAAATAGCGCCTACCTCAATTGCACTTTGTACTTGTGCTACTGGGGTGTACTTAACTTTGGGACCTTTACGAAACAATTTCAGTGTGTTAAGTTGCTTTTTCAGCCATGTAAGTCTGTGAAATTAAATACAATCACTTGCTCTCTTGTGTGTTACTTACCCCATGTATACATCGTAAGTAAGCTAATATCACCTCTATTTTCTTATATTTAAACCAGTATACTATAATGACACCTTGAAAGTTGATACAATAATAACATAACCTAGCTAGAGTGTGACTAACCATTTACACGAGGATCATCTTTGGTTAGAGTTATTCGAGAAGCCATCAGACAAGAAACTTTGACCCAAAATGATGATATCACCACCCAAGGTTCGGTAGGGTGCACAAAACAATTAGAGAATTTTGGGCACGTGACCTGGAAGTTTCTTAAACGAGTACTGACACAAGTACGAGCACCAGTAGTGCAATAAATGCTGTATACCTGACTTTACACGAAAACTTAATTTAAGAGACGCTGATATTAAGGGGTGTGTACCACCTGAAGGATTTGTAACAATACCAGGAAGAACTGATTGTTCAGAACAGGCTTTACCTTCTGTAGGAGGTCCTATTCCATAAGATCGATGATAAAATAATATAACTAATACAGAAATAATTAATTTAGAGGCGCTTAATTGATCGTCTCATCACTCATGTAGTATGGCGCATAGACTATTAGCGCATGGTGCGACCGATAGGGCCACCGTACTAAAAACTCTTCGATACGCCCTCGAAAATATATCTTTAATTAAGGCGAAACCCTCAAAATGGCACTTACCCTGGCCGTTATCGCTGCATTTGGCGGCGAGTTTTGGTAGAAACGGAAGCCACTGCCGTCACTTTGCCTGGTTGGATGGCCTATCAACGGCGTCTGTAGACTCTTTACACAGTACTTTGAAGGCGGTGACGAGACCACTTGATACAAACCACAAGAAGGCTGCTTTTAAAGACAATGAAAATTAGCGCCCATGAAAGTAATTCGTGGGTATCCCGTAACCTTACGGTTACGGGATATCCATGAATTAATTTTATGGGCGCTAACTTTTATTGTCTTGAAAAGCAGCCTTATTGTGTTCTGTATCGAGTGGTCTGGTTACCACCTTCAAAGTACTGTATAAAAAGTCTACAGACACTGTTGATAGGCCATTAATCAAGCCTCCTATGCTCCAACAGGGCTAAGTGACGGCAAGGTTTCCGTTTCTACACACAAAAACTCGCCGCCAAATGCTGCGATAACGAGCAAGGTAAGTACCATTTTTAGGGTTTCACCTTAATTAGAGATATATTTTCGAGGGCCTATCGAAGAGTTCTTAGCTCTCAACCGGCTTCATAAGTAGTTTAGCCAACAAATATCTCACTAAAGCGCTCCTAAAATGCCAATTTTTAACTTTAGACACTTACAAAATCTCTCGTCGGCGTTGTATGCCTAAAAACTCTTCGATACGCCCTCGAAAATATATCTTTAATTAAGACGAAACCCTCAAAATGACACTTACCCTGGTCGTTATCGCTTCATTTGGCGGCGAGTTTTGGTAGAAACGGAAGCCACTGCCGTCACTTTGCCTGGTTGGATGGCCTATCAACCGCGTCTGTAGACTCTTTACACATTACTTTGAAGGCGGTGACGAGACCACTTGATACAAACCACAAGAATGCTGCTTTTAAAGACAATGAAAATTAGCGCCCATGAAAGTAATTCGTGAGTATCCCGTAATCTTAAGGTTACGGGTAATGCGCTTAATATTCAATATTATTTTTGGTGGCGTGATTATTGTTTTGGCTTAATAATCCATCACAATGCATCGTTTTACCTCATGGTCAGTATCAGTGATGAATATAAGTATAAGCGATTATTGAGTGAACCAGACCCTATTTCTCCGCAGCGCGCTTATCGATTGGAGATTATAAGCGCCCGATATGAAAGGCCTGGGCAGTTGACCAGACCCTTTCATAGCGGGCGTTTATAATCTCCGATCGATAAGCGCCCTGCGAAGAAATAGGGTCTGGTTCACGAGACTAAGAAATTGAATCGCCAGATGACAAGCTCTGTCACAACACCAATGGTCCGGGCATAAACGATTCGGGAGGACCATATAAATAGTCCGGCCAGACCATTTATGACAACATAAATGGTCCCCCCGGACCATTTATGTTGGTGCATAAATGGTCCGGCCAAATCAAAAATTGTCCGAAATCAAGAAAACTCCCGAGGGCCGCAACTTATCCTTCACCGCGTTATATAGCTATAGCTATAGCTAGCTATATATATTGGCATTAACGGTCTGCATGGTAAAATCAAACCCAAACTTGCTGGGTGATAGCTACTCGGCATGTGTCTTCAAATTAATCAAACTCGATCAAACTACCTAGTAGCTAAGCAATTAGCTACGCGTATACGTATATATTTAGTTATAGCTATACAGAGAATATATATAAACTCCTGCAGAGTGTATATTTGCATGCATTAATATCCAAATAAATATAAGGCTAGGGGAGCCACTTAGGTCAGTCTGCTATCATATAATTATGGCTTAATAATTATGTGGACTGAAGAGGGTCAAATTTTTAAGAAAATTACCAGTAACATAAGTATAACCTAGAGTAAGTGCTGGTATTGTGGGTCAGATGGTATTATGAGTCACCTCATCAATCTCTCTGATTTCTGTGTTCAGATCAGTATATAGTGCATGACACACTGACTGATTAATAAACCAAGCTATAGCTACCTGCCCACCTTCCCTGTATCATTCATTCATTCAATTTATAACCTCCACAATGGGAGCCGGAGTACCCCACAAAAATGGTGAGGAAATGATTACAATAAATACAAGGGCATTAGATACGATGATGGCTTGGAGAAATGGATTTGTTATGATGGGTGTGACATGTGAAAGTGTACAAACATAAACTGAAGAGTGCCAAAGGTGTTTTATGTGTGAAAGATGTGTTATATAGATATGCTGACTCATAATACATACCATGACTCATAATACCATCTGTTAGTACCAATATGGTTTGCTGTGATAGAACATGTATATACCATTGTATTAGGGAAAAAGTTCATTAAGTTATGTACTATAGTGTTAAGATATTGTTGAAAAAATTTGAGCTGAATTTTCATCTTCAACCGGAAATTACAACCAAAAACATTTTGTTGACTCATAACTGCCCCACTTACTCTATACCATAGCTATGCATATATAGTTGTTAAATTATACCCGCAAGTGCAAGCACTCCGGCACTGTACTAGTGTAACATAAAGTGTGCTCATAGCAGTCTTTGAAACAGTTTGTTATCACAAGGTAACTGCCTTATACTTACTTTCATCACCAACTACATATGCTGGTGACCGGTAACTTAATTGGTAACCAGTTCGATAGTTTGGTAACTGAAAAACAGTTCTTGTACTGATGTAGTTTCCCTTCAAATTCATTAATCATTATCAAAAGACTAAATAGCTAGCTAAATGGTTATTCAAATAATTATGTTTATTACGTATGTATAGCTAGCTACTTAAGTTCATACACTCCATTCTTAGTACAACATGGTCCAGTAAAGTCAGCTTCCTTTGCTTCTTTGATCGTATAATGCTGCTTGCCTCTTAGGTTTTTATTGACACACCTTAAGTGGTACCACCAGATACAGTTGTCACATTTGACCTGTTAAGAGCATGACGTACTGTATTACAGGCATTATATGCCTACTGTACATGTGTAGCTATATACATTAGCTCGTCATGTACAAAAACATACAGCTAGCTAGGCGAAAAACAAGCTTAAGATCCAATCTTACCCATCCGTTGTCAGTATCCTGTGCTGATGCACACATACTACATGCATGACAAAAGTTTTCTAGCGACTCTATATAGCTATAATGTCATGTACGTACACACAAGATGTCACTAAAGCGTATTATGAAGTAAAAGAAACATATACCTGAAGCATTAAGCAACTGAATAGCCATGTCATTTTGTAACTTGTACAGGTCATTCATGTTCATTGTGGTAGGCAGAGGCTGCTGTTGTATGATGCATTCAGCAAACTACAAATATAATAATGTATATGCAAGACATAAAGTCACTACATCATCATGCACATAACATTTAATTTACTACCTTCATGACGTACACTCCACAGGAGGAACTGTCCCTCTGCAAACAATGTGGCATTGTTACCACATTCCACTTAAGTGCTGCCTTCTCCCAGTGTTCTTCCATGTATTGAATGTTCCCAAAATTTCTTGAATATTAAGAGACACAAGTAAAGTGTTGAAGCATTCATAAACATGGTACGTAATTACCTCCAATGCTTTGCCAACTGACACATCACTACATTCTTTTCTCCTATGGGATCTAAATATGTGATGATGAATTTCTTTGCATCAATACACTAAGATGATCCGAAATACGTTAAACATGCACAGTTTATGACATAATTTAATGACTCACTAATAGTACCCAATGATTTCCTGATTGAAGATAGGCACCTATACCATAGTCATAGTGTTGTATGTCCAGCTAGCTACATGCCAAAAGTGAAAATTGGGACTGCGCATGCATATTGCAGTAACTCACATTTATCAGCTTTCTACCATCATTGTAGAATTTTCCGCTACATACCTTGTTTATTACATTCACATCTATTACTTTAACATTTTCTTTCTGATTATTATATAAATATGCGATAAGCTAACATACCAGCTATGATCAACAACTTACTAAATGATTAGCTTGCACCAACATGTGCAGGTAAGCTGTGATGACCTGAAAAGATCGAGAACAGTGCACATCATTAGTAAATAAGCATAGCTAATCACTATGATATTATACATTCTGCCAAGATATTTACTTTTCATATAATTATTAATCTAACCTCATCTGCAACCCATCCATTCTTTAGTATGAGACAAAAAAGATTTGTCATACAACTTGTATGACTGTATCTTTGCTTCCAACAACCACTGTGGTCTCTTTTGGCACATCTTCAATAAACGTTCTAGAAACATAAATATCAATGCAAGTACGTAGCTATCAGTCTATTCTTACGACTCATGATTTGACTGTCTGCATGTTTGTAGTTGATTCTCCCCATTTGATGCCTCATTCTGTGTGAAATGCATATATTTTATCAACTTCAATGTACAAGCTACTAGCCATACTACACATAGATGCGTATATGCAGCTGTGTGCATGCATAGCTGTGCATGTGGTACACACATGCACATACTATAATATTGAATGTAGCTGGCTATACGTGGTATATCATTACAAACCTTCATAGTTAAAACAATGGTATGTATTACACACCTTTTTGGTATGTAATTTCTCTTTACACCGTGCACACCATTTTTTGGTGTGTTATGCACACCAACAAAATAAAAGTATGAAATACACACCCAATAAAGTATGAAATACACACTTCAATATATTTCAAATTGACACATAAATACATAAATACATTGAAATATTAAATATGTTTTCTACAGTTTCTTCTTCTGGCTACTTTTCAGCAACTTCTAACTACTACGTCCTTTTCTTTTACAGCTGCAGCAACCTCGATCTCTACTGTATCTTTGTACCCTGCAGTAAAATTCAATGATGTAAAAGTTAACAAATGATATTACAAGTTTACTGCGTACACATACCTTTCTCCATTGGAAACACCACAGCCTGACAGATTGATGAACCAAATTATATGGCGAAACGATAAATCTATGGATTATAGATGAAACATATTGCGATTATATTAGAGCATGCAAACAAGTACCTTTTAACAACAGTTGTATGCCATTCATATGTGCCTGCAATGATCCTATAGGATGTTCAAAAACACAACAATAACACACAGCTAACCGTGTTCTGTTTATGTAACACGCATACCTCCTCTTGGTTGTACATGCAATGGCAATAGGTTGCAGCCACAGTCACAGTCCAGCTCACACACAAATTGATGATTTGGCATCAGGAGAATTCTATAAACATAGTATATTATATTGGGATTACTACAGCAAATCCGAACCAGTACATACCGTTGAAACAAGCCATGAAAACAGTTGCTCTTGGTCACGTACATTAGGCCTAGCATGTTCAAAACGCAAAACAACTGTAACACTGCTAATGTTCCTGAATTTACGTACCTTTCATTAAATTGTTTGTAGAGGAATACAGCAACTTTAGTAATATTCATCATGGCTCTCAACTGAATACTCCAAGATGCCACATGTGTTGTATCCAGTTACGTACCAGCCAATTCAGCATTCATTGGATGTTCATAACATTTACATAGCCACAGGGGCAGTCACTCGGTGTCCTGAGAAAAAATTAATGATAAATTCTTAGCATCATTATTCTCGTCCTAAATCAGTAGAAACAAACGGCGACTTTTAATAGCAGAGCATTACCTTTCAACCAGTTATCTTCACTCTAGCACTAAGCCGGGCACTCAGCAGGAGGAAAAAATTGCGCGCTTATTAAACTTCCTCTAGCGAATCAATTCAAGTGAGCCATGCGATGAACCATCGTTGTTACCCTGTCTGTAGCTGTTTCCCATGGAATTTTCGCCAAAGTTTGCTGTACAGTAGCACTACAGCTTCCAGCCGTTCCTTCATCGTTACTAAGGGCTTCGTAACTAGGGTTACTCATTGCGTCATCGGTGAGCATTAATTTAAAACATTATAAATTATCGCCCAGACAGGAACTGCGTATTTATTATAGTTATAAACTTATTTAATTGCCTTAGCCTTATTTACAGCTTTTCGCTACAATACTGCTGCTTGGTTTAGATCAGGTTTGGCGCCGCAACATTACGCGCTTTCGTCAAACAATGCTTCCGATAGGCTTCGGAATTTAACTTTGGGCTGTTGTGGCTTTTTCTAATATATATTATATGGTTTTTTAAACGTATATCGTTGTCTTGCATTCATTAATATATTGCGCCTCTATCTTATAATCCATAACATGAGGCGCTTATTTATGTAGCGCTAATACCAGAGAAAATAAGGTGTGCATTACATACCAACATGGTATGATATGGAAACACACCACTGGTATGCAAGCAATATGGTGTGTATAACATACCATTGGGTGTGCATTACAAACCCCAGTTTTAACAATGTTGAATAATTTACATCTACGTTTGGGAGCTAAATCTTCAGATATTGGTGGTGAAAATTGCAATCTTCTTTTGACAGTAGCACCTTTAGGATCAAGAATATTGCATGGAAATAATGTTAATATCTATAATTACACAATATATATAATTATACGTATTATACCTCTCTGTTCATTCCTCTCTGTGGTTAAAACCGGCTTACCACAGTCAACAACAGTTGTTGATTCTGAGTAATAATAGCTACACATTTGTAACTGTAAGTAAGTATACCTGTTTGGTAACCAGGTGAACTATCTGAAGAAGGACAATTACTGTCGATGTCTTTGCTGGAAATATGTTCTTCACTTTCACTATAGCGAGCTGGACTATTCAAGGAGGATGCAGCATTATTGATGCTTAATGGAGACTTCTCGTCTGCAGTATCTGATCTCTATGCATATACACAGGATTAGTAAATATAATGACAAGTACACTATACAGTGTGTAGCTATATATATATAGCTACTTTATTAGCCAACTTACATCAGGAGACACAGAAGCTAATGGAGATAAATATGGCTTTAACCGTGTGCCATGGACTCGGTCGATAACTCCAACAGAATCATCTGTCACTTTAAGTGCATATAAGCCCTTTCCAAGAGATTTAGCAATTGTATAGGGACCCAGCCATTTGTAATCCATTTTGCCTCCCTTTCTTTTCTTCCGATTATAGTCCTTAATAAGCATTTTGGCTCCCACTGAATAAGTCCCTGCATACATGTACAAACTATGTATTGGACAATATAAGAATTCAAAATTACATACCTGGTTCATGGTTTCGTCTGTCATACTGCTCCTTTTGTCTTTGTTGGGCTTTTAGAATGTTGATTTTAGCAGCTTCGAGTACTTTTTTATGAGTACTATGAGTATCTTGGATGGACGTGAAAGATGCATCCTTGGCTTCATCAAATTGTTTCAACATTGTTTCAGGGCCTTTCTGCTGGGTGTTGATGTCCATAGGCAACACAGGTTTTCGAGCAAACATCAGCTCAAATGGCAAATACTGTGATGATTCTTGCTTTGATGTATTGTAACTGCATGAACAGACATGTATCCGGTAATTGCTCCCATTGCTCCTTCCTTTGATCAATATATTTGACCAGCATGTTCTGTAAGGTTTGGTTAAATCACTCAACCAATCCATTTGCCTTAGGAAATATAACAATAATATATATATAATTGAAACATCATATCATGCGCTTAACTACCTGAGGATGATAAGCAGTTGTCAATCTATGTTCTATTTGAAGCTCAGACATCAACTTCTGATTGAGCTTATTATTAAATTCAGATCCTTGATCCGTAGTTATTACACGGGGAATTCCCATTCTCATGAATAACTGTTTGCAAGTATGCATGCATCCATATAATAATGCTACAGCTATAGCTAGTGAGCTATGTTTAGTCAAATACGTACCTTAAATAATGCATTTGCCACTTGAACAGCATTTTTGTCTGGTGTTGCAACAGCTTCCACCCATTTAGTAAAATAGTCAGCTACAGGTGTCAGGATGAAGCAATTCCCTGCAATGTAAATTTTCAGAATATAAATTCACATACTTTTATATGTCATGTGCTATGATGCACACCTGTTGGAGACTTGTAAGCTATTGGACCTATGAAATAATTTAAATAAACACCCAAGTGATACCAAGGGGACTTCACTGGAACTGGATGCAATTCAGGAGCTATGATCTCCACCTTTTTATTGACATGTTGACAGATATCACAACATTGTACCTGCATGTGTACATAAAGCAGCAAATAAAATTATACACATGCACGTAGAGCAAAACATGGCTAAGCTATACAATTATTGTTGCGTGCATATAATTATAATAGTTATGCATGTTGCTAAGTAGCTATCATTAAGTACGGTAGTACTTAATATTAAGTACGGTAGTACTTAATATTAAGTACGGTAGTACTTATCATTAAGTACGGTAGTACTTAATATTAAGTACGGTAGTACTTAATAGTAGGGATTGGTAAGAAATTGTATGGTTTCCCGATTTTTCGCACTTCATAAAACAACCTTCCAATAGGCTTTACCCGAAAAAACCGACTGGAATGCATTGCTAAGGCTGTAATGATGCTGTACCTTGGTTAAACGAAGCAACAAGTCGAATATTTCGACCTACAGCCAACTTTGAAAATTTAGAAATTCACCTGTATTTCGTCTGCCAGCCTGCCGTAAGACCCGGTTGCGCTAGGTGTAGGGCTCCAGAACTTTCACACAATAAAGGTAATGGCGGCGGATTTACGAAAATGTTGTTCCGAAGACGATTTACCCACTGCGCCATGGCGATTCCTTTTATCCTTCATTCCCTTCCTTGTTGTTCTATATCATTAAGTACGGTAGTACTTAATAGTAGGGATTGGTAAGAAATTGTATGGTTTCCCGATTTTTCGCACTTCATAAAACAACCTTCCAATAGGCTTTACCCGAAAAAACCGACTGGAATGCATTGGTAAGGCTGTAATGATGCTGTACCTTTGTTAAACGAAGCGACAAGTCAAATATTTTGACCTACAGCCAACTTTGAAAATTTCGAAATTCACCTGTATTTCGTCTGCCAGCCATGCAGCCAGCCAGCCTTCCGTAAGACCCGATTGCGCTAGGTGTAGGGCTCCAGAAATTTCACACTATAAAGGTAATGGTGGCGGATTTACGAAAATGTTGTTCCGAAAATGATTTATCCACTGCGCCATGGTGATTCCTTTTATCCTTCATTCCCTTCCTTGTTCTTCTATATTCCTTTAGCAAGGTATGAATATCTCACCTAAGGTGACGATAGCCTGTTACGGCTTCTGTGTGTTACGGCTTCTGCATATTACATCACGCAAAAACCTGGCTTGCACATGATATAATGATAAAAAATTTAAAATTTAAAAGGTAAGTAGGGATTGAATTCAATAGTGCTACAAAAAGTAAGGAAACAAGGAATAAGATTTTGGGATGAGAGAACATTCTGGCATGAGATAATTTGCAAAAGTTTAATCCCTACTTTTGGCAAACCTATATACTGAAGTGTTAGTTTTGTTCAGTTGTTGTAGTTTATCAGTTGTATATTGTTTGTCATTGAGGACCTGTATACCTACCTTCTGGTAGATACAGCCATCCTGACTAAATCAATAATAATAATAATAATAATAATTACTAAGTGAGCCAAAAAAAGTAGGGATTAAACTTTTATAAATTATCTCATGCCAGAATGTTCTCTCATCCCAAAATCTTATTCCTTGTTTCCTTACTTTTTGTAGCACTATTGAATTCAATCCCTACTTACCTTTTAAATTTTTAATTTTTTATCATTCTAGTTTGTTTGCTTTTTATACATGCTAAGCATTCATAATAGTCTTTCAGCAGGCGCACAAATGTTACAGGCGCTTACGTAATAATTATGCTTGTTAACAACGCGCTTACATGGCAAAGCAGCTGTGTGATAGCAAATAACGCTCGAAAAACAGCAAAAGCTATTTGTCCAAGGCTATAATCTCGAAGTTCACGATGTAATAAAGTACACGCGAAAACATCGTGCCATGGTGCCACTGTAACTAATTATATCACGTGCAAGCCAGGTTTTAGCGTGACGTAATAAGCAGAAGCCGTAACAGGCTATCGTCACCTTCGAAGGTGAGATTCACACCTTGCTAGGAATATAGAAGAACAAGGAAGGGAATGAAGGATAAAAGGAATCGCCATGGCGCAGTGGGTAAATCGTCTTCGGAACAACATTTTCGTAAATCCGCCGCCATTACCTTTATTGTGTGAAAGTTCTGGAGCCCTACACCTAGCGCAACCGGGTCTTACGGCAGGCAGGCTGGCAGTCTGGCTGGCTGGCTGGCAGGCTGGCAGGCAGACGAAATACAGGTGAATTTCTAAATTTTCAAAGTTGGCTGTAGGTCGAAATATTCGACTTGTTGCTTCGTTTAACCAAGGTACAGCATCATTACAGCCTTAGCAATGCATTCCAGTCGGTTTTTTCGGGTAAAGCCTATTGGAAGGTTGTTTTATGAAGTGCGAAATATCGGGAAACCATACAATTTCTTACCAATCCCTACTATTAAGTACTACCGTACTTAATGATTAAGTACTACCGTACTTAATGATTAGTTACAGTGGCACCATGGTACGATGTTTTCGCGTGTACTTTATTACATCGTGAACTTCGAGATTATAGCCTTGGACAAATAGCTTTTGCTGTTTGTCTAGCGTTATTTGCTATCACACAGCTGCTTTGCCATGTAAGCGCGTTGTTAACAAGCGCCTGTAAACAAGCATAATTATTACATAAGCGCCTGTAACATTTGTGCGCCTGCTGAAAGATTATTATGAATGCTTAGCATGTATAAAAAGCAAACAAACTAGATTGATAAAAAAATTCAAAATTCAAAAGGTAAGTAGTGATTGAATTCAATAGTGCTACAAAAAGTAAGGAAACAAGGAATAAGATTTTGGGACGAGAGAACATTCTGGCATGAGATAATTTATAAAAGTTTAATACCTACTTTTGGCTCACTTCAGTAGGTTTGCCAAAAGTAAGGATTAAACTTTTATAAATTATCTCATGCCAGAATGTTCTCTCGTCCCAAAGTCTTATTCCTTGTTTCCTTACTTTTTGTAGCACTATTGAATTCAATCCCTACATACCTTTTGAATTTTGAATTTTTTTATCAATCTAGTTCCTTTAACAAGGTGTGAATCTCACATTCTAAGGTGACGATAGCCCGTTACGGCTTCTGCTTATTACGTCACGCAAAAATCTGGCTTACACGTGATATAATTAGTTACAGCATAGATATTATACGGTTACGCGTATAATATCTATGGTTACAGTAGCACCATGGCACGATGTTTTCGCGTGTACTTTATTACATCGTGAACTTCGAGATTATAGCCTTGGACAAATAGCTTTTTCTGTTTTTCGAGCGTTATTTGCTATCACACAGCTGCTTTGCCATGTAAGCGCGTCGTTAACAAGCGCCTGTAAACAAGCATAATTATTACGTAAGCGCCTGTAACATTTGTGCGCCTGCTGAAAGATCATTATGAATGCTTAGCATGTATAAAAAGCAAACAAACTAGATTGATAAAAAAATTAAAAATTCAAAAAGGTAAGTAGGGATTGAATTCAATAGTGCTACAAAAAGTAAGGAAACAAAGAATAAGATTTTGGGACGAGAGAACATTCTGGCATGAGATAATTTATAAAAGTTTAATCCCTACTTTTGGCTCACTTATTATTATTATTATTATTGATTTAGTCAGGATGGCTGTATCTACCAGAAGGTAGGTATATAGGTCCTCAATGACAAATAATATACAACTGATAAACTACAACAACTGAACAAAACTAACACTTCAGTATAGGTTTGCCAAAAGTAGGGATTAAACTTTTATAAATTATCTCATGCCAGAATGTTCTCTTGTCCCAAAATCTTATTCCTTGTTTCCTTACTTTTTGTAGCACTATTGAATTCAATCCCTACTTACCTTTTTGAATTTTTAATTTTTTTATCAATCTATATATATATGCACTAGCTATATACAGATATTATAAACTTGAAATAGCACATATGACTATACCTATATAATTATACGGATACGTATGTAGCTATCAATGGATGCAATAAATTATAGCTATACATCTTACAATTTTTTTCGCATCTTTGGAAACACCTTTCCAAGCAAACCTTTCTGTGATTCGTGCCAATGTTTTCCTGTATCCCAGGTGGCCAGATGTTTTATCTGTGTGGCAACCCTGGGCAATTCTAAGTTGCTCATTCCTGTCTCTAATGTATCTGACTTCCAACAACTGAATAATGTGAATACATGCAGCATAATTATGTAGATAGCCACTGCATGAATCACTGATCAAAACTATAATTATAAATATAAGCTACCTTAAGCTGAGCATGGATTTAGTGCATATCAATTTTAGCGATTTCACAAAATTATTCACTATTTAAACAATAGCTAATTATAATTTTATATTTTAACGCGTATAAAATTTAGCGTTTGTGAGGGCACTCGCTAAAATTAGTGTATCGCTAATATTACTCTGCTTAAGGTATATAGCCATATCATGCAAAGTTACATGCACGGTTCATGTATGCATGTATATACGTATATGTATATAGCTAGCTAGGTAGCTCAGTATAATTATGCATGTATAGTTAATATGGATCCGGAGCTATAACTATATATAACTATATACACATGCATCCTAGGCCTATACCCTTAGCTATATAGCTAGCTAGCTAGTTAGCTACCAGCTATACCTCTTTTGTTCCTCTCAGCTTTTTCTTAAATATCATTTCTCCATTTACTATACAAAAGTTTGCTGCTTTCTTTCGAATTACACGTTTTTGATTTTGCGTTAGCCCTTCTTTATACTTCTTCTCTGTAAGATATATATATGTTACGGCCCGATTTGTAATTTGGCCCATTTTAAAACGGGCAGCCCATTTTAAAACGGGCCAGCCCATTTTAACACCGGTCAGCCCAATTAATAATAATTTTTTATTTGGCCCGTTTTGAAACAGGCCATGGTAGGCAGCCTGTTTCGAAACAGGCCAGCCCATTTTGAAACAGGCCAGCCCGTTTCGAAACCAGGCCAGTCTATTTTAAAATGGGCCAGCCAGTTTTGAAACTGGCCAGCCTATTTTCATAGCTATAGACTATTCTGAGCAAGAGTAAATAATGGAGAAGTACTCTTGCTACTGATATATAGGCCTGTCACATCTGCACAAATCGTGCATCTGGAAAATTACAAACTATATCGGAAAGACAGAGAGAGTGGTATAATGGTGGTGGTGTGTTGCTTAACATTTACATTCATAATAGCTTATCCTCTATTAATTGTCAACCTTTATCTGACTTGGGAATCCAAGAGTCTGTGTGGTGTTTGGTTACTCTTAACAGAACTGATACACTTTTGGTTGGTCTCATATACAGATCTCCAAATTCTACTGTAGAAAATAATAATAAGATCCTATACAGGCTATTTGTAACTTATGTCATCTGCAGAAGTTTTCACACTTACTTTTAGTCTGTTCTCGGACCCTTATTATTTTACTTTATGTTAATGACATTCCGGACTTAGTTCAGAGTAATTGGATTTTATCATAATGTAGGGAAATCTTTCGCGGTTTTGTTTTAAACAAATATATTTTGCTAATATTTTGTTTTGCTTATAAAATTACTAGCTCATGCGGCTATAAGCTCAGTTAAATTCAATTGTATATAAGCTAATTTTTGGGAAACGCAGCAGGAAAGAATTGAAACAGGTAATGATGCGTATATAGTTACTTAGCGGCTCATTTATGTCGCCGTAGCAATGGCATTCATTATCAGTAGGCTAGCTATAGCTCTGACAGTGACATATAGCTATAGCCAGCTCAGTCATGCATGTGCTGATACTAAATTGTACTCTTTACCCAGTGGCCCATTTTAAAACGGGCTGGCCCATTTTAAATCGGGCCAGCCCGTTTTGAAACGGGCCACGGATTTTAAATCGGGCCGTAACATATACACCTCTTCCAGTAAGTCGCATTCTTCATTTAGTTCAATTTCTTCCGCTTCGTCTAGATCTATAGACCCCATTGTTCTGCTACCTCTGACGAACGGACTAGACTACAACAACGAGCGGAGATCGGAAATTTACCTGAGAATTTTTGGTCGTTTCCATATATGAATGAGTAATTTTTAGTATCACGTGACGCGTAGAGTTTGTGACGTAACTTTAGTTCAATATAAAGCTAGCCTTTGCCATTTCGTGACCCGGACCATTTATGCTTATGCAGGACCATTTTTGTTAGCACAATTGGTCCGACCGGACCATTTATGTTAGACATATTTGGTCCGGTCTATGTACCCGGACCAAATATTTTGTTACAGGCCTCGTTGACTGGCAAGGTTGCTGGCAATTTGGTGTGCCACACAGCCCTTCATTCTTTTCAATGTAGTTTTGCACCTATTCCAGTAGCTATGATTCCACTATTTGTGTGCATGTGTATCCCAGTGGTAGGATCTAAAAACGTAACGGCATGCATTCGTCTGTATGAATGATAGTGCCAGGAACCAAGTGGACATTGATGATGGGGAGCAATTTAATGTAGTGGTATTTCTTTATCGTACAATTTCCATGTAGCTATACCCAAAAGCAGGAGTAGCTAGCTACGTATGTGAAGCCAGTATCCAAATTTCCTGACTGGTGTGCTTTCCTCTATTATTCTGTGTAAGTAGATGAACATGATTTTTAAATTTTCTCTGTACATGTTGTACGCATAGCTAATTAGTTATGCTAACTAGTTACGTAGCTAGTTATTATGAAACAAATTGGTGGTGAATCGAATCACGGAAGTGACGTAATTAATCAGCGCGCGCCCCGAATCGAAATCCTTAGATGCCGTATATTCCAACTGATCCCTGATTCTTTCACCCCCAGAGGAAGCACCTTATGACGTCCTGATACAGCAACTTGTTAAGAGGACAGCAGCATCCGAACAAAAACGTTTGCAGCAATTGTTTAGTGCTGAAGAATTTATAATAGGCGATCGTAATCCAACCCATGCAGTTGCTCCGTCGCTTACAACAGCTAGCTGGCGATACTCCCGACGCCGATGGAATCCTTCTTCGGCAACTATTTTTACTGTTTTACCAACGTAAGAATGGTCCTGGCATCTATGCGAGGTGACACGCCTATCGCTGAGCTCGCTCAACTTGCTGATAGAATCATCGAAGTCGCCGTCCCGCAAGTAGCAAATGTCTCCGTTCAACCACGCTCCTCTGACATAGAAAGTTTACGTCCTGAAATCGCCTCACTGAAGCAACAGATTAATACTCTTAAGAAAGCTTCCCGCCGTGCTCGTTGGCCACATCGCCAGCCCAGCCCTGCCCCGCCCCAGCCTCAATCATCCGAAGCAGTTTGCTGGTACCACAGAACTTTTGGTGACTCAGCTCACAAGTGTCAACCCCCGTGCTCTCATCAGGGAAACGACCTGGCCAGCCGCTGATGGCGACCAGTGTCTCTGGCCAACAACCTAGTCGCCTATTTTACGTTACTGACTCTCTTACAGGCTTACGCTTCCTTGTGGATACTGCATGGCGCAGAAATCAGTGTTATCCCACCTTCTTCTTCTCATCGCAAACTCCGTAAGGATATTTTTAGTCTACAAGCAGTTAATAACACACCAATAGCGACATATGGCACATAACTTCACACTTTAAACATTGGACTACATCATAAGTTTCAGTAATTGTAATTATAATTTTAATTGTAATATTTTACCAGGGGATCCACTCAGTAAAGAATACTGATTTTCAGTGGAGCCCTGAATACATACCATAATACAACAACACCGTAATTAAAATATAGCTATACATAATTAAATAGCTACAATTATCTAAAATTATTATACAAGTTTTTAAATGATGATAAAGTGGCAGCATCAGTCACAGTTCTAGACAGGCTATTCCACAAGACAGTACCTCTATAGAAGAAACTTCTTTTCCCATAATTTGTAAATACTCTGGGAACAAATAATCGATTAACATTACGACCAACATGGCCAGTTATATTCTATGAAAAATGTTATGTAAGTATGATGGTGATTTCTGATGTAGCTATAGATCTAAAGATCTGAATAGCCGTATGAAATCTACATCGTTCTATCAAAGTAAAGGAAAACTTAGAACGATATGATACTGGTAGCCTTTTAACAAACTTTGAACGTACTCTCTCAGTCATACTAGTCAATTTCGCAGTAGTGGGGCACCAGACAACATCACAATAGTCAAACACTGGCAATACAAAAGCTGAATAGAGTACACAAAGTATTGTAGGTGGTAAAGATCCATAGTGAATAATAGTAGCAAGTCTATGTCTTACTCTTGAAATCACACTATTAACATGTGTTGACCAGGACAAGGTAGAGTCAATTAAGACTCCCAAATAACAAACAGGATTAACCTGAGTTAGTAGGGCTCCATCAACTGAAACATTAAATGATTTGCCAATTAATTTCTGACGGCTGCCAACAAGCATGCACTTAGACTTAATAACATTCAAACACAAGCGAGAACTTTGAAGCCAAAGTGCCACAGTATCCAAGTCCATCTGAATACAGCTCTCCATCATGTGCACATCTGAATGACTATAGTACAGCTCAGCATCATCAGCATACAAGTCCAAAATGGAATACCTCACAACAGAAGGCAAATCATTAATATACAGAGCAAACAACAAAGGACCTAAGATGGATCCTTGAGGAACACCAATCAAAACATAGCCCCAATGAGATAAATCACCATGAAACAATACCCTCTGCTGTCGCCCTGAAAGATAGTCACATAACAGACCAAAAGATGCTCCTCGAAAACCATAATAACTCAATTTCGACAACAAAAGTGCATGATCCACAGTATCAAAAGCCTTGGCAAGGTCCAAAAACACAGTCCCAGTCAATTCACTTTGATCAATAGCTTGCAGCCATCTATCAGTTACATGTAACAACACATCCTGTACGGAATAACCAGTTCAAAAACCAGATTGATGAGCAGTAAATAAATCATATTCCTCAAGATGCAAAACAATCTGATTATACAGAACACGCTCCAAAATCTTAGACAATGTGGACAACACAGATATTGGTCGAAAATGTGACAAACTAGTACACTGTTTACACTTTGGGACAGGTGTCACAATAGCCTGTTTCCACTGATATGGAACTGAGCAAGTCTCAATACACTTGTTGACTAACTAGATTGATAAAAAATTCAAAATTCAAAAGGTAAGTAGGGATTGAATTCAATAGTGCTACAAAAAGTAAGGAAACAAGGAATAAGATTTTGGGACGAGAGAACATTCTGGCATGAGATAATTTATAAAAGTTTAATCCCTACTTTTGGCAAACCTACTGAAGTGAGCCAAAAGTAGGGATTAAACTTTTATAAATTATCTCATGCCAGAATGTTCTCTCGTCCCAAAATCTTATTCCTTGTTTCCTTACTATACTAGACTGAACTATCACTCATTATCGATAGAAAGACATGAAAATATAAATTACAACGTGTATATATATCTACACATTATTACATCATACATTATTACATAATCACGATTACACTATAAGAAGTCAAGTCACTACATCTCCTCCTGCCTTAATAGGTTAGTCTATCTGGGGGTTTACGATTCCTGAGAGGGTTATGTCTCGGAATACTGCCTGATACAGTTGACTGTATGTTGACATTTGGAGAAGACTGTTGAGAAACTCCGGATGGATTTAGATTTGACCAAACTTCAGTTATACCAGATGTGTTATCTTCCTCCTCCTCCTCTTCGGAAACTGCACTAGTATCAGTTGGTTGCTGTGTTTTGCTAGGAACTGTGATCTCTTCAAAACATTTCCTTAACTGATCAACATGTCTTTTCCATGTAGTTAACTGTCCCGAAAGGTTTACCTCAACAGTGAAATTGTGTGGACCTGATGCATCCACGATTGTTCCTTTTACCCATGCTGATCCCTGACCATAGCTGCGAGCATACACAACATCTCCAAGCATAAAATTTCTGGACTGAGCTCTCTTGTCATGTGAAGCTTTCTGGGCTGATTGAGAAGATTCAACTCTATCAGTTACGTTAGGATTAAGTAAGTCTAAAACAGATCTTAATTTTCTCCCCATCAACAGTTCTGCTGGGCTTACTCCAGTGGTAGACTGAGGAGTAATCCTGTAACTGAATAAAAATCTGGCGAGTTTCTGTCTCAAAGAACCTTCTGTCATTTTCTTCATTCCATTTTTGAAAATTTTTACTGCGCGCTCGGCCAGACCATTACTAGCCGGATGATAGGGAGCGGATGTTGTTTGTTTTATCCCATTTTGTTTCAGAAAATGAGAAAATTCAGTACTCACAAGGTTAGGGGCATTATCTGTAACTATCCTCTCAGGTAGTCCAAATCTAGCAAAAACATCTCTTAAACATTGAATTGTTGCAGTGGAAGTGGTAGACGACATTTGGAAAATTTCCAGCCATTTTGAATGGGCGTCAATTATGATCAGCCACATATGTCCTAAGAAAGGACCTGCATAATCAATATGTAGTCTATACCATGGTTGACTTGGCCATTTCCATGGTATTAAAGGTGCTGCTGGAGGATTATCATGTTGAGTCTGACAAACAGAACATGAACGTACCATTGTCTCTATCTCTTCATCTAGCTTGGGCCACCAAACTATTCCACGGGCTAAACTCTTCATACGTGTTATGCCTGGATGTCCTCCATGCAGTTCTTGAAGAACAGTAGTTCTGCCTTGTGGTGGTACTATCACACGATATCCCCACAGGATACAACCAAATTGTACTGACAATTCACTGCGTCGACGCCAGTATGGTTTCAGTTCATCCTCACTGACATGATTTGGCCAACCACTTTGTACAAAAGTTAGAACCTGTGATAAACATGGGTCTCGTGCAGTAAAATATTTTACCTGTTGTGCTGTAAAAGGCCCATCATCAAGTTGTTCTAGCAATAAGACTGTTTCTGGTACAGCTGGAACTGGTTCATCAGCAGTGTGCAAAGGAAGTCGGCTTAGTGCATCTGCATTACTGTGAGATTCCGTAGGGCGGAATGAAATAGTATACTCATAACCAGCAAGAACTAGAGCCCATCTCTGGATTCTTCCAGATGCTTGGTGAGGAATGGCTTTTTGTTCTTTAAATAAACTAAGCAATGGCTTGTGATCTGTAATCAGTGTGAAACGATGGCCATACAAGTAAGTATGAAATCTCTTGATACCAAAAATACACGAAAGAGCTTCTTTCTCAATTTGAGAATAGTTTCGTTCGGCTCTAGTAAGTGTACGTGACACAAAACCAATCGGTTGTTCTACACCATCGGATGTACGGTGTGCTAGCACTGCCCCAATGCCATAGGCAGAGGCATCACAACATAATATAAGCTCTTTGCTTGGATCAAAATGAACCAAAAGTTGTGAAGATAAAAGTAATTGTTTGGAGTTCTTAAAAGCTTTTTCTTCATTTGGACCCCAATGCCATGGTGTAGTTTTCTGTAACAACTTATAAAGGGCGGCTAACTTTGTTGAAAGATTTGGCATAAATTTGCTGTAATAATTTAACAAACCCAAATATGCACGTAACTCTGTACAATTCTGTGGTGTAGGGGCTTGTTGAATAGCTGCAACTTTGTCTCTAGTAGGGTGTAACCCTTGTGCGTCTATGCAATAGCCTAAATAAACAACAGACGGTGACATGAACTCACACTTGTCTTCCCTCAGACGTAGTCCTGCCTGTTGCATTCGACTGAGTACTTCAGAGAGATGTTTAAGGTGTTCGTCATCATTGGCTCCTGTAATCAGAATGTCATCTAAGTAGACAACAACTTTAGAAATTCCACGTAAAATGTTTTCCATTACTCTCTGAAAAATTCCAGGGGCTGACGATATCCCGAACGGCAAACGATTGTACTGAAAAAGGCCTTTTGAGGTGTTTATAGCAACATATTTCTTTGATTCGTCATCTAAACAAATTTGTTGGTATGCTTGACTCATGTCAAGTTTTGTAAATTTCTGACCACCAGCCATCTGGGAGAACAAATCCTCTATTTTCGGTATAGGATACTTGTCTAGTGGTGAAGCCTTGTTCACTGTCTGCTTGAAGTCACCACAAATTCGTACCGATTGTCGATCAGCTTTCATTACTGGCACGATCGGTGCTGCCCACTCAGCATATTGAATTGGTGTCAGGATGTCTTCCTGAACTAATTTGTCTAGCTGTGTTTCAACTAGTGGTCTCATGGCATAAGGAACCGAACGTGCTTTGCAAAATTTTGGTGGTACAGTAGAATCAATGAAAATGTGAGCTTTGTAATCTTTTAGGGTGCCTACTCCTGGTTTAAAAACTTCTGAGTATTGGTTGAGGACTGCCTGCAACTGGTCTATGTTTACACTATGAATAGCTTTCCAGTTCAAAATTATTTTCTCAAGCCAATTACGACCCACTAGGCTGGCTCCTACCCCAGCTACTACCAACAATGGTAATGTCACTGTCTGTTGCTCATAACAGACTGTAGCATACATTAAGCCTAGTACCTTCAATGGTGTGCCTGTGTAAGTTTTCAGTTTCACTGCTGTCTTCTGTAATGATGCTGTTGGCCAGAGTTCTTGGTAGGTATGTTCTGAAACGAGTGACAGGGAAGCACCAGTATCAATTTCCATTTGTACTGATTTGCCTTCAATTGTTAGTGTAACTTTGTAAGGATTCTCAGATGTTTTAGGTAATGTAGCATCTTCCAAATGGTAGAGTTCATATTGTTCCTGTGTTGAAGTGGATGTGTCTTCCACTGTTCTGACAGCTTCTTGAGGATTGGAGGATCTACACACCTTTTTCAAATGACCAATCTTGCCATATCCATGACATTTGGCCTTCAGAAATTTACATTGAGAAGGTTTGTGACCAGTGTTGCCACATCTGTAACATGCTCCTGAGGAATCCTTAGTAGATCTTTGATCACGAGCTAAGGCCTGCCTAGCTGGTTGTTTGCCAGACTTGACTGCATTAATTGGCTCCATAGGAGGGCCTTGAGTTGTTGTCGGTCCCACGCGACTCCGCATTCCGCGAAGTGTTTGCACATTCTGGGCGGCAGCTTCTTGACTTCTAGCAATCTCTAAAGCTTTTTCATAAGTGAGTTCTTTCTCAGCTAGCAGCAATCGCTGGGTGTTTTCGTCGTTTATTCCACACACAAGTCTGTCGCGAATCATGAGATTTAAAGTATCCCCAAAATTACAAAATTCAGCTAGTGCTCGTAATTCAGCAACATAAGTAGACACTGATTCACCTGGTCGACGAAAACGACTGTTGAATTGAAATCGCTGCACAATCTCTGAAGGTGCTGGTGAGTAATGATTCTTCATAGCCTCGGATAACGTTGCAAAGTCAGATTCACCGGGCTTCGCGGGAGCGATAAGGCTTCGTAACTGCTTGTAAGCCTTCGCACCGATCACTGTGAGGAAAACAGAACGCTTCTTATTGTCGTTCGTGATTCCATTGGCGGCAAAGAAATGTTCAAGTCGTTCTGCATATTGACTCCACTCTTCTTTGTCCTCACGAAACTCTTCGATACGGCCAATTGTAGCCATGTCTTCGTTGATCCTCGTCGCCAGTTATACTAGACTGAACTATCACTCATTATCGATAGAAAGACATGAAAATATAAATTACAACGTGTATATATATCTACACATTATTACATCATACATTATTACATAATCACGATTACACTATAAGAAGTCAAGTCACTACACTTACTTTTTGTAGCACTATTGAATTCAATCCCTACTTACCTTTTGAATTTTTAATTTTTTATCAATCTAGTTTGTTTGCTTTTTATACATGCTAAGCATTCATAATAATCTTTCAGCAGGCGCACAAATGTTACAGGCGCTTATGTAATAATTATGCTTGTTTACAGGCGCTTGTTAACAACGCGCTTACATGGCAAAGCAGCTGTGTGATAGCAAATAACGCTCGACAAACAGCAAAAGCTATTTGTCCAAGGCTATAATCTCGAAGTTCACGATGTAATAAAGTACACGCGAAAACATCGTGGCATCGTGCCACTGTAACTAATTATATCACGTGCAAGCCAGGTTTTTGCGTGACGTAATAAGCAGAAGCCATAACAGGCTATCGTCACCTTAGGTGAGATTCACACCTTTCTAAAGGAATATAGAAGAAAAAGGAAAGGAATGAAGGATAAAAGGAATCCCCATGGCGCAGTGGGTAAATCGTCTTCGGAACAACATTTTCGTAAATCCGCCGCCATTACCTTTATTTTGTGAAATTTCTGGAGCCCTACACCTAGCGCAACCGGGTCTTACGGCAGGCTGGCTGGCTGGCAGGCTGGCTGGCTGGCAGACGAAATACAGGTGAATTTTCAAAGTTGGCTGTAGGTCGAAATATTCGACTTGTCGCTTCGTTTAACCAAGGTACAGCATCATTACAGCCTTACCAATGCATTCCAGTCGGTTTTTTCGGGTAAAGCCTATTGGAAGGTTGTTTTCTGAAGTGCGAAAAATCGGGAAACCATACAATTTCTTACCAATCCCTACTATTAAGTACTACCGTACTTAATGATATAGTAATTAGCCTCACCATATAAGGAGAAGCTCTGACGAACCAAGCTGAGAGACCATCAGCTCCAGTAGCCTTATGAACATCAAGATCAGCAACAAGTGATGCCACCATATCATCATCAACACAGTCAAACTCCATAGGTGGCACAAATGTATCAAACAGCCTCTCCATATACACCTGTACTCGGTAACTGGTATAGTACCACTGGGTACAGTAGCAACTGTCTTAAAAGGAATTGACAAAAAATGATTATTAAATGCATCAGCTGTAACTGAAAGCAGATTACCACCAACAGACCCAGAACGCCGAGACAAAGATTGAAAGTGCCTCCAAAATTTGCTAGGCTTATCCCGGAGTGATGATGCCAAGTCCTTAAAGTATGTTGCTTTGGCTGATCGTAACATCGAGTTAGCCTTATTTCTAAGTGACTTATAGTATGACCAATCAGCAGCAGAGCCGGACTCCACAGCTTTACGATGAGCAACATCTTGTAAATGACGTGCCTTAGCAATAGAGCCACTAGATAACCAGGGGCAATCTCGTTGACGAACTCTCAACTTCTTGAGAGGAACAAGTAGATCCAACAGCCCATTCATAATTAAATTAAAACATTCCAAACACTCAGAAACATTATCAAACTTTGATAGAACATCATCCCAAATATCATCACAAGTGAGAAGTTTATCCAACATAACAGTATCAAGTTTCTGAAAATTCCTGACCACAACAATTTGATGGGATGGAGGATCAACACACAAACCCCTGGGATAATAACGACTAACAATTAAATGATGATCACTACCACTGAAAGGAAACACTTTGGTAAAGTTAAAACATCCATCATCGGTAGTCAGCAACACATCTATCTGTGAAGAGCTATCCATGGTGACCCTAGTTGGTGTACAAACAAGGTCAACAAGTTGTAACTGTTTCATAACAGACAACAATAACTTAGTACATGGATAACATGGCTTTAAAAGGTCAGCATTCACATCTCCAAATATGGCAATGGAAGGACATTGTAAATGGGCTGTTTCATATTCAGCCAAAAAGGCATCAAAAAGGTCATGTTGAGAAGGGGGGCGATAAACACAGCAGAATAACATTGATCGTTTAGTAGCCGGAAACAACTCTATCCACAGAGACTCAATGCGACCTTCACACAGATCCGATCTCAATACATACTTCACTCGATCAGAAAGAATAAAAGCAACCCCACCACCATGACGATTACTATCATTTCGAACAATGTTAATGTGAGGAGAGAATGGAAATATCTCTTGATCATCAATTGAAGTATCCAACCAAGTTTCAGTAACAGCAAAAATATCAATAGAATTACGAGTGCACACGTCATAAACCTCCTCAGCACTAGGTAGCAAACTACGACAGTTCAAATGAGCCACCCTCAATCCACCAGATGTCAACAAAGGTGGTAAATCTAAGAGCCCATTAGAAGATTCACTAGTCAAAGAACTCAACACTGAAGATGACTCACTGACTGAACTTAACACTGAGCAATCGTGAAAAGGCATTATATCAGCAACACACTTCGGACAAATCCAACCAAATGCCTCAGCATTCTGAAAAACAGCATAAGCTTGAGAATCCACACCACAACATACACAGTGGCACCAATACACACAATTGTCACATTGCAAGGCCTGTTGGTTGACATGAACCGGCTTGTAACATACAGAACACGGAAAACGCACAGGTCCCGGATTCAGCTCCACATCATAAGAAAGCAACAAAATGAGAAATACTGTCCATAACATTGGCCGCAATCTCCCAAGCAGGAAAGCCACCAAGGAGACAAACGAAGCTACCACCATCATTTATTGTTATAATCAATGTTGATATTTATCATCGCCGATGTCAAAAATCCGATACTCGGAGCAGACTTCTTGCGACATTACAGTCTTTTAGTTGACCTAAAACACAACAGACTGGTTGATGGAATCACCCAATTACATATTCAAGGTAGTTCAACTCAAGCTCCCTCACCCAGTCCAACACTGTTGCCCAAGGAGCCTAAAACAGATATTGACGTCATCCTATCTGTTTACCCTGACATTGTCCAACCTTGCAACACAGAATCTCCTGTAAAACACAATGTTACACACCACATCAAAACAGTTGGCCCACCTGTTCATGCCCGTCCTCGCAAACTGTCACCTGAACGTTTGAAAGCTGCTCGTCAAGTGTTTGAACATACGCTCCAGCAAGGCATCATCCGTCCTTCATCCAGCAGTGGGCCTCACCATTACACATGGTTCCTAAGAAATCAGGTGATTGGCGTCCATGTGGAGATTACAGAGCACTCAACCACATCACAGTGCCAGACCGCTACCCAATCCCACATATTCAAGATTTCACCACCACCTTACAAGGCTGTACAATCTTTTCTAAGATAGACTTAGTCAGAGCCTATCACCAGATTTCAGTAGACACGACACATTTTTTATCCAGAAAACCGCAATCACCACCCCTTTTGGACTGTTTGAATTTGTCCGTATGCCATTTGGCTTAAGAAACACAGCCCAAACATTCCAGAGATTCATTGACAAAGTATTAAGAGACCTGCACTTCTCCTATGCATACATTGACGATGTACTGATTGCAAGTTCCACCCCAGATGAGCACAAGAAACATCTAAAACTAGTTTTTGACCGCTTTAGACAGTATGGAGTGATCGTCACTCCGACCAAATGTGAACTGGGAGTTGGTGAGCTTACCTTCCTTGCACATTACTTGAACAGCCAGGGGGTACGTCCTTTACAAGACAAAGTCAAAGTTATACAAGATTTTCCACAACCCACAACACAACGCAAATTACGTGAATTCCTAGGACTTGTTAACTATTACCATCGCTTCATTCCTCACTATGCAGACATACTACAACCAATTTATTCTTTACTTACTCCTGCTCACACAAACCACAACATCCTGCAGTGGAATGACAAATCCTTACACGCCTTTTCAACCATCAAACAAGCCATTGCTGAGGTATCTCTACTTTCCCATCCTCACACTGATGCTCCTACTAACATCATGACCAATGCTTCAGACACAGCAGTAGGAGCAGTGCTACAGCAACAAATCAATGATGAGTGGAAACCCATTGCTTTCTTTTCAAAGAAACTGAAACCAGCGGAAACAAGGTACAGTACTTTTGATCGTGAACTTTTAGCAGTGTACTTAGCAATTAAAAATTTCCAACATTTTGTTGAAGGCCATCAATTTCACGTGTTAACAGATCACAAGCCACTCACATTCGCATTTACTACCCAGTCAAGTAAACTGACACCACGCCAGATCCATCATCTTGATTTCATCTCACAGTTTACTATAGATGTTTGTCATGTTAGAGGCAGTGACAATCCTGTAGCAGATGCGTTATCTCGCATAGAAGCCAATGCTTTACATTCTGACAACTCAACCCCTCCTATCATTGACTTCAACCACATTGCTGCTGCCCAACAACATGATACTGAATTTCAACAATTACAATCATCCCCAACATCACTCAAATTACAATCAGTTCCATTACCAACATCAAACTCTACTCTAGTGTGTGATATGTTTACTGGCGTACCGAGACCATATATATGTACCAAGTGAGTTACATCACACTGTTTTTGATGCATTTCATTCATTGTGTCACATCCTGGTGTAAGAGCCACACAACGCCTAATAACAGCACATTATGTTTGGCCCAAAATTAATAGTGACATCTGTAAGTGAGCACAGACCTGCTTGAAATGCCAACAATCCAAAGTACAGAGACACACTGTGACACCTCTTGGTACATTTGCAACTCCTGACGCTAGGTTTGACAATATTCATATAGAGATTGTTGGTCCACTGCCACCTTCCAATGACTATACATATATCCTCACTTGTATTGATCGTTTCACACGCTGGCCTGAGGCAATCCCCATCAGAGATATTACTGCGGAAACAGTTGCTCAAGCTTTCCTTAATGGCTGGATTGCTAGATTTGGTGTACCATCAACGATAACAACAGATCATGGCAGGCAATTTGAGTCTACACTCTGGCAACAACTGATGCAATTACTTGAATCCAAACGCATTCGCACCACATCTTACCATCCTATTGCCAATGGTCTAATAGAACGTTTTCATCACCAACTCAAAGCTTCCATTAAGTGTAGCTCCAATTCAACCAACTGGACAGATGCCTTACCACTAGTACTTCTGGGTATTCGTACAGCTGTTAAAGACGGTTTACAATGTACTACAGCAGAGCTTGTTTATGGAACAACATTACGTTTACCTGGTGAATTTTTCACTTGTACTACCACCTCCACTGATGACTCCACTACTTATGTTGCCAGACTCAAGGCCAGTATGAGCCAGCTGAAACCACCTTCAGTTCGCCCACAGCTCCAGCACAAGTCACATGTGAGTAACCCTTTATCACATTGTACACATGACCGGGTGAGAAAACCTCTACAACCACCATATGATGGTCCATTTAAGGTGTTGAAACGTGACGAGAAACATTTTACATTAGCTCTGTTTGAAGCTACATAATTATGTTGTTAGGACTGAGCACAAATGTTCTGATCTGAAGAGGGGTGTCTAAGTAGAACCACAGGTGGATAGCTATTGGATTTTTGTGGCTTAATACTAACCGCAAGTTGGAGTAATGATACTGTGGGTGCCAAATTTTACATTTTAAATTAATGTGAATAATACACTTGTCTATTTAGTAGGTCATAACATAGTAGTCAGTAGCTATAGCTAACATAAAGTGAGGAATAAGAGCCCCCAGAAGCTACAGTATAGGCTGTAAAGTACAAAAACAGTGTTAGCATCTAAAGACCAAGACCACGTATTCGACCAGGTAAAGTATAGTATATGCGGATATTTATGATTAGTTCATTAAGTAACCAGTTTAGTTATAAATAGATATTTGAATGTAGACTGATGCATCATTTTCACATTAATATTCAAGTTTAGACATCAAGTTCAATGTAACAAACACCAATGCATGTACTTTACAAAACTACATACATAACTATATTATTGTAGTTTCTTTAGCTACTATGCGTGTAGAATACAAGTTGAAACACCAAATAAAAATTATAAAACTACATATACGTAACTTATGATATTATTGTAGCAATTAGATATATACCCTTTATATTAGTTTTAGAGAGTAGCTTTAGCTATTACACATGTTGATAACTTGAAGACGACTATTGGTACTTTCTGCAATGAAAATAGTGCCACTTTTGTCGACAGCTATACCAAAGATATGAACAAATTCTCCTTGTCCTTTACCACCCACCCCAAATTTACTGATCAACTGGTGAGAGGGGTTGAATATAACAAGACAATGCTTCTGGTCATCACTAGTAATAATATAATCATCTGGAGTAACAGAAATTGCAACTGGTCTGTCACAATAAAGTTTCCTGATATAGTGACCATCTTTACTAAACTGAATGACACCATTGATGCGGTCACTTACATACACTTGGTCTTTGCTATCCAAAGCAATATAACGTGGATCCTGAAACTGTCCTTGGTCAGATCCTCTGGAGCCAAATTTGAATAAAAATGAGTTTTTAATGTTAAACACCTGGACTCTATCATTAAAGTGATCCACAACATACAATAAACCTTCAGTATTGAAGCATAATCCTTGAGGGTTTCGAAATTGACCATCTTCACAACCTCGTGAGCCAAATTTTGACAGAAAATCTCCTTCTAATGAAAATTTCTTTATCATATGATTGTCATACTCACTGATTGCTATGACATTCTGATATATAGCTACACCTACAGGGTTATTTAGTGTGCTGTCTCCTTTGCCCTGACCAAATGTTCTGGTCAATTGAAAATCCTTGCAATTGTCTAATACTACCACTTCTTGATTTTCACTATCTACTACAAAAATTTCATTATTGGGTGCAATAGTGACATCATGAGGACTTTGAAACTTCTTTTTTCCAAACTGTGTAACCAAAGAACAACTTTTTCTTTCAATTTTATTGTAGTCTGGAATTCTAAATTATTGAAATACATACAAATTCTTAACTAGCTATAACAAATGTACCTGCCCTATTGTGCAGGTATATAAATGTACACTATGTACATGCATGGTCATATGGCAGGACTCACAAATCTCCTAAGATTGTATATATACATATGTATGTAGTATATAAACTACAGCTACTATAGGTGTATTCAACAAATATATACGACCCAAGTCCGAAGTTTACTACTGATAAACCCCGAGCCCAAATACACCGAAGGAGCCGTGGTTTATATGATATATACTACATATGATTAAAACATTAACCAACAAAATCACTATAGAAGTAAGTACCTTTTCACATGAAAGTAATGTTCCAGCGATGAAACATAGTCACGAACCCAAGCAACAAAGCTGATTCACTTTTAAAAATAACGGTTGAGCGAACCCATAATCAATTGTTCAGGTTGCGTGTGATGTTATTTATACTTTCTGCTATTCGTATATGGTAAAGAGAAGCCCAGGTGAGTACATATATACCAAACCTGCCATGCACGCGTATATGTCAAAATAAACACTAGGCAGCTCCTTTGAAATAATTATGACATCATCATAGTATATAGAACCCACTATCGTGGTTCATGATACTTATGGCTCAGGGTTTATCAGTGGTTAACTTCCTCTGACCTCAGACTCAGGTCGTATATTTGTTGAATAAAACTTGTAGCCATGGTTCATCAAGACTCACGATAGTGATTAAGAAGTGCAGCAACGCAACCACCGAGTGAATTATTTACACGTAGCACCACCCTCAAATTTGCAAACGCTCCAGCCAAGCCACCATGAAAGCTATCACTTAGTCATCACAGACCCACAATGTTACTATATAAACCGAGAATGAAAAAAATTGGCGCCTCCATTCCTAAGTACCAGCCATTGCAAGCCCTATGGCGCTCGTCGTGCAACCACGCATGACGAACCATCCCAATTCGCCCACCCACTAGAGAATTAGTACCCTGAAGAATCAATAACCCGAAGTTCATCGAAATTGGTTCAGCCATTCTTTTCTATGGCCTTATAAAGTCCTTCCTTTCACCACAAAAATATTTACGCAGCAGTTGTTTTTTCTTCCTTTCTTTCTTTCTTCATTTTCATTGCACACTTTTCGTGGGCTTGCAGGAGCCAGAAGTTTTTTCAAACTTTCTTTTTGTACATTCACTTGTGTCTAATAACTCACTCAATTCTTCATGGATTACAGCCAATTTGTATCAGAACTTCTCCCATGTATGCTCTACCTGTCATACTATTATTTGAGAAAGGCTATTACACTACAGGTTGATAGTTTCCATAACTTGGACCCTCTTTGATTGATTTGCATAAAACTTCACTAGCGTAAGCCACCAATTATCAGTTATCAGCACACAAAATCAATTATCAATGAAGCAAAAATGATGCATATTCAAGCAAACATGTTCGTTTGTGCAAAATCTTCCATAAACGAAAAAACTTGCAATCGGGAAAAGTTATAGCAACAAATAAGTTTGTTAATCAATATAAAAACAAATTATAAAAGAAGTGGGCTTCAAAGTTGGTTGTTTTGTTGGTTTCTTTCACCTGCCTGAAAAAAACTTGTCAATAGAAAAAAGTTATATCGATGAGTAAGTTTGCTAACCAATATAAAAAATGTGTTATAAAAGAAACGGGCTTGTAAATACAAAGAAAAGGTTTGGTTTTCTCACAACAATAATTGATATACTGCTGGTTATGTCGGCTGATAATTGATGTATAATAGCCTATGCAAAAACGATAACTGATGCGAGAATCAATAATTGAGTTTGCACAAAATATTTGAGGTTGCAATTATTACATCATCAATTTGTTTTGCGTAAATTATACGTCATTGCATTATTCTACCTATTCTACCTGTTAAGGCTATTGTGCATTCTATAAGGTATTTTAACAGGCAAAAAAATTGGTTTACTTTTTCTTCCAGTTAATTGGTGGTTTACGATATATTGATGTTGCGAGGCTGAGTTTCAAACTTAAGCTTCAAAGTTTAATTTACAATATTGTGTCCTATTATACAAGTAATAACATCTGTTTATACTTTCAAAAAGTAGTGATATGCTAAGCAAAAACATCCTGGGTGTAAAAAAAGTGTGATGCCAATCAGAAGCAGCATCGTAAATAAGTAGGTATGTGCAATAAAAAACTTTGATACCAGCTGAGGCCAAGAAGGCCACTATATGATTGGTTTGGTCGCTTGGCCACCTTTTTTGTACCATCATTTATAAAGGTGACCAGGTGACAAAGCCAATCATGTAGTGGCCTTCTTCAGCTGATAACAAAGTTTTTGGTCACACATACTGTATGTACCTACCTATTTACAATGCTACTTCTGATTGGCCTCGCACTTTTTTTACACCCAGGGTGTTTTTGCTTAGTGTGATATATACATACTATGATGAAAACATAACCACTATAGAAATAAGTACCTTTTCACACAAAAAAATGTTTCCAACGACAAAATGTAGTCACGAACCCAAGTGACAAAGCTGGCTCACATTTAACAATAATGGTTGAGCGAGCCCATAATCAATTCTTCAGGTTGTGCATCACGTTATTTTATACTTTTGCTAGTATACCACCCAACACTACTTTCTACAGCTACTTTGTCTATCTATTCATATCTCTCTCTTATACCTGTTGGCTACGTATCACTATGTCTGTCAAGTTACTACATAGCAATGCTTACTTATCTCCCAGTGTGTGGGCAGACTAAAGAAGCCACCATATGCATGAGAGATAAGTTACTTACAGTATTACCTGGTTGATAATTATAATATCTTTGCTGAGGGATCCGAAACTCTGTAGAAATTTCATGCAGCTCTTAGAAATCTTGAAATCCGAAATCTTTAAAATCAAAGTTGTATAATAACAAGCACCTACAAGTTTTTATTGACCTACATAGTGTGGGAGATAAACAAGTTATAGCCCATTCATCCTTGCTATTGTACTTGACCTTTGAGAATACAATACTCATTCTGGGGTATAAACTAAAACTTATGCATGGTAACAAGCTACGTAGCAAACATAGCTAAAAAACTCAGCATTGTATACTGCATGCATGTAGTATAGAATTGCAGCTGGGTAACTAACTACATATATGACCGGATTTGTGAAAATGTGCATTGTTCGCACATTTATAAATACGTATTTAGAAATACCATTTTGAAATATTTAATTCATAATACATATCTCAAGTCTGCTGTAAGCTACTTGTACGCAATTCTCCACATATATCAAGACTCACGATAGTGAGTCATGAGGCCAAGAAGAAGCGCAGCAACACGACCACTTAGTGAGTTATTTACACGTAGCACCGCCCCCAAACTTGCAAACGCTCTAGCTAAGCCGCCATTAAAGCTATCGCTTAGTTATTACTGACCCACAACGTTCTTACTATATAGAATCAACAAACCGAGAATGGAGGAAATAGGCACCACCATTCCTAATTACCAGCCATTGCGAGTTTTATGGCACCCATTGTGCAACTACACACGATGAACCATCCTTTCCCGCCCAATTTGCCCGTTTACTAGACAATTAGTACCTTCATTGTTTGAAGAATCAATATCCCGAAGTACAGTCTTATAAGTGCCTTCCTGTGACCACAAAAATTTTTACGCGGCAGTTGTTTACTTTCTTCTTTCTTTCTTTCATTTTCATTGCACACTTTTTTCAGGGGCTTGCGGGAGCTTTCGTGAACTCCGGAAGTTTTTTCATTTCAAACTCTTTTTTTATACATTCACTTGTTTGTCTAATAACTCACTCATTTTTTCATGGATATCAGCCAAATTTGTATCAGCACTTCTCCTATGTATGCTCTACCTGTCATACTATTATCAGTCTGAAGTAAACACTTGAATGTATTTGAGAAGGGTTATTACACTGCAGGTTGATAGTTGTCATAACTTGGACCCCCTTTGAATGATTTGCATAAACTTTCAGATGTACAATCTATATTGATGTATCACTCTGTAGTGAAAGTTAAAAAAATCTTGTGCCCGAATTTTTCAAAATTAAGCTTCAAAGTTTAATTTGCAGTATTGTGTGCTAGGCAAGTACAAGTTATGCCCATGCAGTACTTCTCTGCTGCTTGCTAGTAATAACATCTGTTTATACTTCCAAAAAAGTGCTGATATGCTAAACAAAAACACCCTGGGTGTAAAAAAAGTGCGAGGCCAATCAGAAGCAGCATTACAAATAGGTATGTGCGACCAAAAACTTTGATATCAGTTGAGGCCAAGAAGTTACTTATCAAAAATCTTTTTAACTACTTGAATGACATACAATAGTTTATAGCATATTTTCACAACTATGATTGGCTTTGTCACTTGGCCACCTTTTTCACACCATCATTATTAATAAAGGTGGCCAAGTGACAAAGCCAATCATAGTTGTGAAAATATGCTATAAACTATTGTAAAGATATTTGATAAGTAACTTCTTGGCCTCAACTGATATCAAATTTTTTGGTCGCACATACCTATTTGCAATGCTGCTTCTGATTGGCCTCGCACTTTTTTTACACCTGGGGTGTTTTTGTTTAGCATAACATGACAGGTAGAGCATACATAGGAGAAGTGCTGATACAAATTTGGCTGAAATCCTTAGAAAAACAAGTGAATGTATAAAAAGAGAGTTTAAAAACTTCCGGGGTTCACAAAAGCTCCCGCAAGCCCCCGAAAAAAGTGTGCAATGAAAATAAAAGAAAGAAACAAAGAAGAAAAAAACAACTGCCGCGTAAAAATTTTTGTGGTGACAGGAAGGCATTTATAAGGCTGTATCAGAAGAATGGCTGAATCGATGTCTATGAACTTTGGGATATTGATTCTTCAAACAATGATGGTACTAATTCTCTAGTAAATGGGCGAAAGGATGGTTCGTCGTGCGTAGTCGCACAACGGACGCCATAAACAGAACTCACAATGGCTGGTACTTAGGAATGGTGGCACCGATTTCCTCCATTCTCGGTTTGTTGATTCTATATAGTAAGAACGTTGTGGGTCGGTAATAACTAAGTGATAGCTTTAATGGCGGCTTAGATAGAGTGTTTGCAAGTTTGAGGGTGATGCTACGTGTAAATAACTCATTCAGTGGTCGCGTTGCTGCGCTTCTTCTTGGCCTCGCAACTCACTATCGTGAGTCTTGATTCCAACCTACATACATAGTAAGTCAGGGCATAGGAACAAAAGTGAAAGTGGTTAGGTAAAATTCTGAAAACAACTATTTAGTATCCAAAAGTGGCATTGCTTTCTAAAAGCATTATATTATACTATGTTGTATATAGCTATGTATCGTTTATGTGTACAGATTAAACTTTTGATGAAAATATGGTCAGGCCATAGCCTGAATGGTTTGCTATGACCCTGTTTTATTGACTCGTGATAGTGAGTCGCAAGGCCAAAAAGAACTGCATCAATGTGACCACTGAGTTAGTTATTTACACATATCACCGCTCTCAAATTCACAAACACTCTAGCCACCATGAAAACTATTGCTTAGTTATTACAGATGCAGTACTATACTATATAGAATCGAATGGAGGAAATCAGCGACCATTCCTAAGTACCAGCCATTGTGAGTTGTATTCTGTCGTTCGTGCACCCACGCCTGACGAATCATCCCTTCTCACCCAACCCACCCGTTACTCAAGAATTAGTACCTTTTTTAGAATCAATAACCTTAAGTTCATCGAAATCGGTTCAGCCAGCCTTCTGATATGGCCTTATATAGTCCTTCCTTTCACTAAAACTTTTTACACAGCAGTTTGTTTCATTTTCATTGCACATTTTTTGTGGGCTTGCGTGAACCCCAGAAGTTTTATATTCCAATTCTCTTTTGTACATTCACTTGTTTGTCTAATAACTCACTTATTTCTTCATGGATTTTAGCCAAATTTGTATCAGCACTTCTATCATGTATGCTCTACCTGTCATACTATTTTCAGCCTGAAGTAAACACTTGAATGTATTTGAAAAAGGCTATTACACTGTAGGTTGATAGTTGCCATAACTTGGATTTCCTTCAAATGAATTACATAAACTTTCAGATACACAATCTATATTGATGTATCACTCTGTAGTGAAAGTTAAAAAATTATGGCCTGAGTTTTTGGTTCAAAGTTTAATTTACAATATTGTGTGCTAAGCAAGTACAGGTGATACCCATGCAGTACTTCTCTACTGCTTACTAGTAATAGCTAACATTTCCAAAAAAGTTCTCTACGAGTCAGCTGACCAAATTATAGAGTTAAGGGCCAACAGACAAAGGAAGTTTAAAGGAAAAAGCATTGCATGTAAAGGAAGGAAGACTGTGTTACCCTACAAGTGATTAGCTTAAAATAGTGTACTTGTGGATTAAAATGGCATGCATAATTATGCAGTAGTGTTACTGTGTCATACGTGTAGTGACATGCATGTGGGATTTAAAGAACAATAGGGATCATTATGCCGTAATGCTATGAACAGCTATATTAAAGTGATATATGTACATATCTAGTAATTGAAATTTTAATGATTAAACATTAGCTACTGAATAAAAATTTTATGTTTAAAGTACAATGACTGCTCGAAGAAAACTTGATGCCTGCGCCCAAAAGATTCGGGTGCAGGTGATAGATCAAATACCTGTAATGCAATAGTTATCACCACAGGTGCCCATAACAAAGCCTAAGTGGGCAAGCCCGTGGGCTCGTCTGAGGTTTAACCACAAAGAATCTAGTAATGGTAATCTATGTATGCACGCGTCTAATTTTAAATGAAATAATGAAAATGATATTAAACATAATACCACAAGAAACGTGAAAACCTCATTATTACCTTGTAGCCAATGAACCCAGGCTTTAATAGACACATTGCCTCTGCCATCTGCGTAAAAATAGAAAGAATAGGCAAAACAATGGCTTTCGACTTGTTAGAATATTGAACAAGCTTTCAACAGTACTTAGAGCAGTAGACAGCTGGTTTCAAAATACACGTAAGACTACCTGTATATAAATTGTCTATATATTTATATATGTGTGGGGATGACAATAGTTTATAATGGCACAGCCATGCGTATTCCGGCCATGGTACGTCGATGCCCGACCATTGTCAGGTTAATATTGCATGACCCGCAGGAATAGTAAGTCAAACCCGTGCTGCCTGAGATAGCCCATACGGGTGAATTGTGCATGGGCACCCACATATTTTTTAGCATGTACTGTAAGGTATACACGCAAAATTTTTGCCCGCTACCCACATGTTTTTATCAAGTTTTCTTCAAGCAGTACCATAAAAGTAGCTAACATATAAGCAAAATATTTTTAAGAGGGCACTGGGCCTCTGTCCTCCAAATCTGCCCCTGAGCATAATGCACCATATAATTTTATTAATTGAAGCCGGGGCACTTTATGGGCTCATGCATTCATGCATGCAACCTTAGATACTGTTCCAGTGTCTTAGAACTCTTGATACTACATACCAAATATCGGCAATATAGCTATATAGCTACATCCTTAAATTATGTACAGAATGGGTTGTTAACAAAATGACATTAAAATAAGAAAACAATACGAAAATACTTATTATTTGTGTAGTTATGGCGACTACTAGCTATGTACACAGATACATAACCAGATATTTGATAAAATTAATGTAGGGCACCTTTTGTTATCCTCAGGTGATGTTTCCTTCACCAATAACTGAGACTGAGTAATCATTTCTTCAATCTTTTTTATACAGGTATGAGCTGATAATGCATCGCCTTCAAGACTTTCGTGGTATTTTTCCAGTTGATGTGCAATTTGTTCTAGAGTCTAAACAAAACAATTAGAATATCTCATATATGTAGCTAGCTTTCACATTGCTATGTATAATATCATAGTCCTGTATAAAGACAATGTGTAAACATGATGTTCTTTATAACCATGCACCCTTTTTACTATCGCAGCTAGGTATAATTCTGACTGGTGTACACATGCATCATCACCTAAAATATGTTTCTGGTTTTATACAAGTTTGAAGATTTATCCTTTCCTTTTAGCTGTCAAGAAACGGCTAATGATAGTTAATCAATCTCAACCATAGCATCCTCGTGTAAAAAAGGTATGACCAAGCTGAGTTGAAGAAGTTGTGAAAAATTGGCATCTAAGGCCTAGCTACATACAGAAAATTTTGTTAAAGTTTTGATAATGATGCTCCAGGTCACAAAACATTAAAATGAAAAATATTTTGCAATCTGGATAATCATTATCAAAATTTTTAATTGGATCAACAGCATTCCTGCACAAGCATTGATTGCCAATTTTGATTTCACAGACTTTAGTTTTTGGGTTTTATACCAAGGGTGTTTGTCCTGCATAAACTGAATAACATATCATATTATTGTCCTGATACCATGGCCACTTTTCTTTCTTCCAAGTCATAGTAATACAATAAATCATCACCAGTAACCATTATGCATTTACGTATTAACCTCAGAGCCATAACTGACTCCTATATACATACATACGTACATGTTTAGCTTTTTTCCGAGAACTGTTAAACAGCGGAACAGCTTGTCATCTGCAGCAGTCATGACTAAATCTACTCACTATGTACACTGTAGTTATACTGTAGATAGTTAGTTAGTAAGTTTAAAATTCTACTTAACTATGGAGCAGCATACTCAAGAAAAATGACCAAACTGTGCACTTTTGATAAAGCATAAAACTTTGCAACTTTAGTTTGTACACCTCATGAAATGTTTTTGAGATATAAAGGTACGTATCATAGATTTGACCTTTACTAGTCAAAGTTATGCTATAAACAAAAACACCCTGGGTGTAAAAAAGTGCGAGGCCAATCAGAAACAGCATTGCAAATAGGTATGTGCGACCAAAAACTTTGATATCAGCTGAGGTCTGCAGAAGTCACTTATCAAAAATCTTTTTAACTACGTACTTGAATGACATACAATAGTTTACAGCATATTTTCACAACTATGATTGGCTTTGTCACTTGGCCACCTTTATTAATAATGATGGTGTGAAAAAGGTGGCCAAGTGACAAAGCCAATCATAGTTGTGAAAATATGCTATAAACTATTGTATGTCATTCAAGTAGTTAAAAAGATTTTTGATAAGTAACTTCTTGGCCTCAACTGATATCAAAGTTTTTGGTCCCACATACATATTTGCAATGCTGCTTCTGATTGGCCTCGCACATTTTTTACACCCAGGGTGTTTTTGTTTAGCATATCAGCACTTTTTTGGAAGTATAAACAGATGTTATTACTAGCAAGCAGCAGAGAAGTACTGCATGGACATAACTTGTACTTGCCCTAGCACACAATATTGTAAATTAAACTTTGAAGCTTAATTTTGAAAAACTAGGGCCCGAGTTTTTTTGAACTTTCACTACAGAGTGATACATCAATATAGATTGTGTAAATAAAAGTTTATGCAAATCATTTGAAGGGGGTACAAGTTATGGCAACAATCAACCTGCAGTGTAACAGCCTTTCTCAAATACATTCAAGTGTTTACTTCAGAATGATACTAGTATGACAAGTAGAGCATACATAGGAGAAGTGCTGATACAAATTTGGCTGAAATCCATGAAGACATGAGTGAGTTATTACACAAACAAGTGAATGCATAAAAGAGAGTTTTAAAAAACTTTCAGGGTTCAAGAAAGCTCCCGCAAGCCCATGAAAAAAGTGTGCGATGAAAATGAAAGAAAGAAGAAAAAAGACTGCCGCGTAAAAATTTTTGTAGTGACAGGAAGGCATTTATAAGGCTGTATCAGAAGAATGGCTGAACCGATTTCTATCAACTTCGGGATATAGATTCTTCAAACAATGAAGGTACTAATTCTCTAGTAAACAGGCGAATAGGGCAGGAAAGGATGGTTCATTGCGCATTGTCGTACAACGGGCACCATAAAACTTGCAATGGCTGGTACTTAGAAATGGTGGCACCTATTCTATGTAGTAAGAACATTGCGGGTCGGTAATAACTAGGCAATAGCTTTAATGGCAGCTTAGTTGGAGCGTTTGAGAGTTTGAGGGCGGTGCTACGTGTAATTGTTCTAAAGCCTGTGGTCCGGATTTACTGCCTTCCCGTTTACTTAAGCTGGGTGCTGAATTTATTGCTCTTTCATTGACACATTTGTTTCAGTTATGACTCTCCTCTGGCAAGCTTGCTTTAGATTGGATTAGTGCTAATGTTGTTCCTGTTCACAATAAAGGAGACAAACATCTAACTCATAATTATCATCCAATCAGTTTAAGATCTGTTGTTGTTAAGATAATGGAAAGAATTATTCATTGCCAGTTGATTTTTGCCTTGGAGGGTCATAATTTGCTTGATAACTGTCAGTTTGGTTTTCACCGTAAGCGTTCAACAGTGTCTCTCCTGCTGCAGACTGTTCATGATTGGGCTGGATCTCTTGACCATCATAATAGTTCTCATTGTATATTTTTGGATCTGGCTAAGGCCTTCGGCTCCGTTTCACATCCTCGTTTATTGTTGAAGTTAGAAGCCCTTGAAATTACTGGTGATCTCTTAATGTGGCTAAGGGGTTTCTTGACGACTCGCCGTCAAAGAGTAGTCATTGATGGTGAATTTTCCTCATGGATACCTGTCACCTCTGGGGTGTCCCAGGGCTCGGTGCTTGGCCCCCTCCTTTTCTTATTATATGTGAATGATATTTCCTCAGTTGTATCTAGCAAGCCTGTAGTCCATTACCTGGGCATTTTTGTTGACTGTCATTTAAATTGGAATGATCATTGTACGTAAGTATACTGCTGCTAAGGCTACAAAAGGTCTCTCAATTTTCTTCGTCAATGTTTATTCAATTGTCCTGTTACATGTACAGTTAAATGCTAAACAAAAACACCCTGGGTGTAAAAAAAGTGCGAGGCCAATCAGAAGCAGCATTGCAAATAGGTATGTGCGACCAAAAACTTTGATATCAGTTGAGGCCAAGAAGTTACTTATCAAAAATCTTTTTAACTACTTGAATGACATACAATAGTTTATAGCATATTTTCACAACTATGATTGGCTTTGTCACTTGGCCACCTTTATTAATAATGATGGTGTGAAAAAGGTGGCCAAGTGACAAAGCCAATCATAGTTGTGAAAATATGCTATAAACTATTGTATGTCATTCAAGTAGTTAAAAAAATTTTGATAAGTAACTTCTTGGCCTCAACTGATATCAAAGTTTTTGGTCGCACATACCTATTTGCAATGCTGCTTCTGATTGGCCTCGCACTTTTTTTACACCCAGGGTGTTTTTGTTTAGCATATCACTACTTTTTGGAAGTATAAACACATGTTATTGCTAGCAAAGTACTGCATGGGCATAACTTGTACTTGCCTAGCACACAATATTGCAAATTAAACTTTAAAGCTTAATTTTGAAAAACTCAAGCCAGAGATTTTTTTAAACTTTCACTACAGAGTGATACATCAATATAGACTGTATATCTGAAAGTTTATGCAAATCATTCGAAGGGGGTCCAAGTTATGACAACTATCAACCTGCAGTGTAATAGCCCTTCTCAAATACATTCAAGTGTTTACTTCAGACTAATAATAGCATGACAGGTAGAGCATACATAGGAGAAGTGCTGATACAAATTTGGCTGAAATCCATGAAGAAATGAGTGAGTTATTAGACAAACAAGTGAATGTATAAAAAGAGAGTTTGAAAAAAACTTCCGGGGTTCACGAAACTCCCGCAAGCCCCCCAAAAAAGTGTGCGATGAAAATAAAAGAAAGAAACAAAGAAGAAAAAAAACGACTGCCGCGTAAAAATTTTTGTGGTGAGGAAGGCATTTATAAGGCTGTATCAGAAGAATGGCTGAATTGATGTCGATGAACTTCGGGATATTGATTCTTCAAACAATGAAGGTACTAATTGTCTAGTAAACGGGCAAATTGGGCGGGGAAGGATGGTTCGTCGTGCGTAGTCGCACAACGGGCGCCATAAAACTCGCAATGGCTGGTACTTAGGAATGGTGGCGCCTATTTCCTCCATTCTCGGTTTGTTGATTCTATATAGTAAGAACGTTGTGGGTCGGTAATAACTAAGCGATAGCTTTAATGGCGGCTTGACTAGAGCGTTTGCGAGTTTGAGGGCGGTGCTACGTGTAAATAACTCACTCAGTGGTCGCGTTGCTGCGCTTCTTCTTGGCCTCGCGACTCACTATCGTGAGTCTTGATCAGCTGCCTATAAATGTGTTATGCAGCCTGTTATGGAGTATGCCTGTCCAGTTTGGTTTCTCCATACAGCTAAGAATATTAACACCCTGGAGCGTGTTCAGCATTGAGCTGCTCATTGGGCTGCTGGTAGTAGATGGGATCCATCCTCTTACTGTTGGAGTAAGTCCTCAGATGATTGTTTGATGGCATTGAAATGGCCTTCTATCCATCAACGTCATACCTATTTTTCCATTTGCCAAGTTCATGATATTTTTCATAATAGAAATTTTATTTCCTCTTCTGATCATTTTCAGTTGTCCAATGCTTCCACTAGATCTCATCCTCTCACTATTCAACCTGTTTCATCTTCTATTAACTGTTACCATTATTCATTTTTTGTTAACAGTCTCTTTTTATGGAACACTATTCCGTATAGGATATTGAGGATTGCTCAGACTAGCCCATTCTGCCTGCCCTACATCGTTTTCTTTTTTGACTATTGTAGTTATAGTTATTTGTTTACTTGTACATATATATACTTAGTTTTGTTTTGTAATTGTGTTTTTTGGTGTTGCATGATTATTTAGTTGTTTCGTATGTATGTATGTATGTATGTATGTATGTATGTATGTATGTATGTATGTATGTATGTATGTATGTATGTATGTATGTATGTATGTATGTATGTATGTATGTATGTATGTATGTATGTATGTATGTATGTATGTATGTATGTATGTATGTATGTATGTATGTATGTATGTATGTATGTATGTATGTATGTATGTATGTATGTATGTATGTATGTATGTATGTATGTATGTATGTATGTATGTATGTATGTATGTATGTATGTATGTATGTATGTATGTATGTACGTATATGTACATACGTATGTATGTATGGTATGTATGTATGTAGTTAGTATGATTGTATTTGTATATGTATGTATGTATGTATGTATGTATGTATGTATGTATGTGGGGGAGCACTTTTGCAGACCTAGCCTTTTGTGTGACCCTGTCAACAACAAAATTGATGATAATAATAATAATAAATAACTCACTCAGTGGTCGCGTTGCTGCGTTTCTTCTTGGCATCGCGACTCACTATCATGAGTCTTGATATACACTCAAATGTATAATATTTTATGTAGGCATGTAGCTAGTAGCTACAATAACTTGATGTAAGGCCACTCCAAGTTATACCTTAGTTTCTGGTCACCCGCTCCCGTGTAAAATTTGTTTTCCAGTTTATGAAGACTATTATTATTATTATTATAGGCGCTTAATAGTTTTATAAGGCACTTAGAAGTTTAAGGCGTTTACATGCACGTGACAGCATTTTGCCTCGTGTTACAATACAATGACGATTGTAAATTGCTGTGTGGTTAATAAACGCAGCCATAAAACTCTCCTAAAATGGAAGATTGAATGTGAAGAGGAGAGTACAGTTGGAGAGTTTTTTTGATAGTTTGTCAACTCCACATACCGGAAGTAGATCCAGAAAAGAGCAGCGATGGGCAGGAAGGGTGTCCTGGGTAGGATGTCCATAAAGCTTCTGTGATGAGGATAGCCCATCCCTTCAAGAAGGTGTGTTTCTATACTGGAGGAGTGTGTGGCAAAATTTGTCTTGGTCTAGAAAGCACCCATTCCATGAAGTGTGAATGATCTTTTTCATTGACTTGACCATAGATTCAATCTTCCCATTGCTCTGGGGGTGGTATGGTGATGATGTTTTGTGCAGGAAACCCCACTGTTGTGAAAATTGGTTAAATTTGTTGGAGGTGAATTGTGGTCCACCGTCAGACCAGATGATATCTGGGATAGCAGTTCTACAGAATGCTTGTCTTAAAGCTGTAATGTGGGTGGTGGTGTTATGTGTCATGGGGATGATGGCGGGCCAGTCAGTGTAGCAGTCCACTATGATTAGATAATCTTGTCCAGCATAAGAGCACAGGTCCATGGCAATTTCTTGAAATGGGCGGGTAGGTCTCGCTTTGTGGATTATAGATTCTTTTGTGTTTGATGGGAGGTGATCCTGGCACTGTTGGCAGGCAAGTATGACATTGTCTATGTCGTTGTCCAGGCCTGGCCAATATACCATTAATCTGGCACATTGTTTGGTGCGTAGTGCTCCTTGGTGGGCTTCATGAAGATTGGTGAGGATCTGATTATGCATAGTAGGGGGTATCAGAAGTCTGCACCCATAGACAATAAGACCATCATCTAAGCTTAAATGCCGGTGAATGTTCCAATATCTTCTGCATTGTTCTGGTAACTGTCGGCGATGCCTGGGAAACCCATTGATTATGAAATTTTGCAGTAACTGATATTGTTCATCTTGTTCAGCATTCTTGCATAGCTCTTGTAGGCGTAAGCTTTCATGGTGCTGGTCACTGATTGCTCTGATTTCTGTTAGGGACATGTCTGGATCATCGTTTATGTCTAGTTCGGTGAGTGCTTCGGTTGTTTAAGGGTCGTCCACGGGGTGCCATGATAAAGCATCAAGGGCATCATTTTTGGATCCCCTAAGCCATTGTGCAGTGAAGTGATATGCCATCAGCCGTGTTTTCAACCTTTGAAGTCGAGGATTCTCAACTTCATCTAGGCAGTGATTTTTAAGGATAGGGATCAGAGGGTTATGATCCGTAATAACGGTGAAGTGTTGTAGTCCTGTTAGGAATAAGGAAATGGCCCAACACACGGCAAGCATTTCCAGTTCTATAATTGTGTACCTAGACTCAGTGTCTGTGAGAAACCGTGACCCTGCCTGAATGAGATTCCACGTGCCTGCAGTATTTTGTTGTAGTATGAAGCCAAGGCCATGGCGGCTAGCATCTGTGGACAGACGAGTAGGCTTACTGACATCAAAATAGGATAACACTGGGGTATCTTTAACTGTATCAATAGCTTGTTTATGGTAGGTTGACCAGAGAAAGTCATTTTTAGTGCTAAGAAGTGAGCAAAGTGGTACGAGTAATGGAGACACTGTGTTTGTGCTGGAGGAGAGCTGGTTGACCAACCCGAAGAATGATGGGAGCTCTGTTTGGCTGGTGGGGGTGGGGAACTGAGAGATAGCGTCAGTGATAGATTGGTCAACTCAGTAGCCCTGTGCTGATAAGGTGAATCCTGTGAAAATTACTTTGCATTGATTTGATTGAATTTACACTTCTCCAAATTCAAGGCTTTGCATTTGTCAGCACAGCGTTGTAGGAATTGCCAGACATGAGAGCATGTTGGTGTTCATCACTATCGTATATGATGATGTCATCGACCACGCGGCGAAACCCTGTGAGTCCTGTAAAGGCCTCGGCCATGCGACGATCGTAGTGCTCCAATATGGAGGAGATGCCATATGGAGCACGAAGGTAAATGTACCTGCTGAAGGGTGTTATAAGGGTGGTAAGGATTTGGCTATCTTCGTCTAAGGGACACTGGTGGTAGCCTTTTAAGGCATCCAACATGGTAAAAATTTTTGCATTGGTGGCTGCGATGTTGGTAATTGCTTGGACAGGTGTAGATGATTGGTACCGTTCTTGCCATACAGGTGTGAAAGATCTACGCACATTCTTATTCTGTCTGCGTTTTTCTTGGGGGTCACTACTATGGGGGCACACCATTCGGTGGCTTCAGTTACTGGTGCTATGATGTGCTGCTTTTGTAAGAGGTCCAATTCTGCTTTGAGTTTATCACGGTAGGTGAACGGGATGGATCGGGGAGTGTGGACGCAGAATGGCTTAACGTCGTCTGTTAGTGATACATGGAAGTGTTCCCCTTGCATACTTCTTATTTGTCCATCGAAGACAGAAGGGTACTCTGATGTGACATTTTGGACTGTAAGAGGTGCGATGGAGGTGAGAGGTGACACATGGACTTCCTGTATTGTTGGTAATGGGATGGGGTTTGAGTAACATAGTGGTAATATTTGAAGGGCTTTGCACGCTTTCCAAGAGATGAGGGTACCATGGATATTAGGATATATGTGTACGTCTTCAACATATTCTTGGTTACCCAGGCGAAGTGTAACTGGTAGTTTCCCCAGTGGGAACATCTTGGCCCCATTTACTGCTTTGGGAATCACATCAGAAGGTATGAGAGAGTTGGTCTGTTCATTGAGGTGGACAAGTATCTCTTTCCCAGATGCTGAGATATCGGCACCAGAATCAGGCAGGACTTTAATGTCACGGGAACCATTCGAAGAGGTGATGGTAACTGAGATCAGCAGGGCTGGATCAGAGGATGCCATGTGGTGAATGTTAGATAGCTTTGCATGAGGTGTGGAACCTGAAGGACCCCATTGCCTAAGCGTCTTGCTATGACAGACTTTTGCAGTTAAAGCAGGTCTGGTTGTAGGCTGGGCATTGGATTCGGCCAGCTGGGTGGGATGGGGCACCGCATCCTGGACATGTGGATGTTGTGGCACAACGTTTCCAGTCCTGTGGTTTATGAAGTGCCGCCACTGATTCTGTGCTGTAATTGTGTAAACCAGCACGCCATTTCTTGGCAGCTTCCTGTGTTTGACATTTGCTAATCGCCCTAGCTAAAGTGAGATCAATCTCTTGCAAGAGGTCTTCAGTCGTATCTGCATCTAGCAGGCCTTCAATTATTTGATCGCGAATGTTTTTGTTAGTACAGGCATCAGAGCAGAAATTGCAAGTCTTCACAAGTTTATGAAGAGACACAAGGTAGTCATCAAACGACTCGACGGTTTGTTGCATGCGTCAGTTTACGAAAGTTTCTTCTCTCTACTGTTTTATTGACATAGCCATCTACGTAGCGTTTGATCGCGCGGATGATGGATTCAACGCTTCTGTTTTCCTCTTCAGTTAGCCCAAGATTTCGAACAATCGATAATGTCTCGTGGGAAAAACATAGTGTGAGTGCTTGTACCTGTTTCTGTGTGTCTTCGCCAGCCAGGCCCGACAGGCTGAGGTAGGAGTCCCACTGTAACTTCCATGCCGCTAAGTCAGTTCAGCGATCCACCTGTAGGTCCAATTTCGGGAGGTCTCCTTGATGGAACACGTATGGCATGTTGACAGGTGCTTGTGGACGAAACTTTCCTGGAGAGAAAAAATGGCGGCAAAATTACAGTGTTCGTAGTAAATCACGTAACCTTTCTGGGTGCCTCTCACAGGCACCAGGGAATCTCGAGAGCTGCTTTTAACAGCAGGAATGACTGTTAAAGCTAGGGTTCCGACCCTGCTCGCAGCGCCATGTATGAACTCATTAATGACTTACTCAACACGTGATGTGCTTACAATAAGTGTGTCCTAATAATATACTTTCCACCTACAGTGCTAGAAGCCGCTTTTGTTGGTAAGAACAAAGAAACGCTTGATTCAACTGTCTTAAATTTTAAGTTGTACTATTAAACTATAGCTAATAACCTTTTGCGTATTAATAAAAGAAATTTGCTAGTTGGATAGTGTTTATAATTTACGATACAGCTCTAAGGTAACCAAACGTTGCACTCGTTCAACTTACACACTCGCCACTCAAATGCTCGATACGCTGAACTCGATCACTCTCGAGCGACTGTCGAGGGATAAAACACTCGAGGGTTTACTAACTTGAAGATACTCGCGTTCACACAAAGCTCGAATCACTAGGGATGTTTGTTTGAGATTTATTGTTAGAACCATACGCTATGCTTTAAATAGAATAATACTTGGGCATGCGCATAAACATTGGCACGTTTTACAATGTAGTCGCTGTACTGGTCTCAGTGCATCAATTTTGCTCATTCTTCAATTTGTTAGTGATTAAAATAGGATTAGTTTCATCATTTTATTATTTGTGACTGCATGGCAAAGAAGGCAACACAACAAAAGAACAATGCACTAAATGTATCTTAATATTTTCGAGCTATATAAAATTATTATCTATGCGGCAATAGAGCTCGATAGATTAATATTTTGTGGGTGTTAGGCTTTTACCGCACATTACATAGTATATCTAAAGGAAACTAAAGTTAACTCGTGAAGTTACTCTTCATACTTGAGTACTCGTCGTCTACTTGCGCTTTGTCACTATAATGCCTGTCACCATAGATAATATAAGCTTATAGGGATAAGTAACGCGCCTAGTAACCGTTCGACAATCCTCGTTATGGGTGGTGTTGCTGCACGTGAGACATAAACCTCAGCTGAAAAAGTCACCGGTTGTTCATCGTGTTTTGGCTAATGCACTTCCAATAGCTATATAGTGGAACCATTTACAACATCCTGCAAAGTTTAAAAACGCTCGAACTGTCCAAAAAAACTACACAAAAGTTTTATTCCTTGAAGCTATGCTAACTTTGTGTAGCTAGTTTTTATGAAATAGCGAGAAGAGAAATAGCTATTAAATCTTTGTTTACACAAGTGTTTTTTAGTATACATACAGTGCTTTAGAACTTCCCTGGTCTTTTCATATCACGACTATATTGAATTTCGAGCTTTTTGCCGCTGGCAACCGTAAGGAGGATTGCCGACAACGCATGTACATGTTGTTAAGCGCATTACTTTATCCATATTAAGCGTGTATCTATGCTGTCACGTACATGCAGTATACTTACGTAGCTTTATGCTAAATCATGCACTCGAGTTTACTTCAAGTACTCGTCACTTCACACGCTGCGAGCGCTTCACGAAACTCGATCAAGTAATTAAATCTTGTAGAAGTGTTAGAGAATGTGTTTTATTTGTGCATGTATGAATGCCTACCCAGCTGCAATTGTATACTTGAGTAAACCATGGGTAAGGGTATATATAATCTATGAGTAAACACATGCAATATGCTGGGTGGTGAGTGATTAACTACTTGTTTCCTTGCTTTTTATTATGATCCCTACTCCCCTTTTTAAATTCAATTTTTTTTAAAAATCTAGTATAGCCGCCAGCTACATCTCATATCATTTTCAACAAAATAGTCATTTTTAAATCGTCTACATTACACACAGCATTTATTACACAGCGATACATCGATACATGATATTGATGCATTGATACTCAATTTATGGTATTGGCAGAAGTTTATGATATATCAACTTTTATTTCAATTTAAGGCTCTGACAAGTTGTTAGCTGATTCGTTATCTCGTAATAATGCCCACTTCTTTCTATCACAGGTCCCACAAGCCTCACATTACCCTTCAAGAATTCCTCCTCCACTAATACAGCTGTTGAAATGCAATTTTACATGGACTACCACAGCCTGGACAGTGCTGTTCAGGGCTACTTTGCAGCAGGACTAGCCCCCCCCAATCCATTCAACTTAAAAGACAGCAGAACATCGATATTTATCTTTTGTAGCAGCTTCCATATCACTCCTTTACCTACTACAGAAGCATCCTTATTTTATTTTGTTGCTTGCTTGCATGGGTCAGCAGGATCTGGCTCATTCTACCATTCGCACCTACGTATCTCGGCTGTCAGGGATCAGGCAGCACATGGCTACAAGGATTTCAACTTCGAGCATATGCTTCGACTTTGCCAAGTCATAAAAGGGTTGAAAATCAGTCAAGGGCATGGTAACTCTCCCATGCCTTCCAATTACCCCTTGAATACTACACTTGATGAAGGAATTGTGGTTTCCTTCTGAGGCTAAGCCATCTTATGATAACTTGATGCCATGGGCAGCTTCCACTACTGCCTTTTTGGCTTCTGTCGATCTGGTGAAATAACCACCACTTCTGAGAACAGCTATGATCCCAATGTACATCTGTCTTATGGTGATATTGCACCCAACTGTACTCTCCTCTTCACATTTCACAATCTTCCATTTTAGGAGAGCTTTATGGCTGCGTTTATTAACCACACAGCAATTTACAATCGCCATTGTATTGTAACACAAGGCAAAATGCCGTCACGTGTGCATGTAAATGCCTTAAAAACTTCTAAGCGCCTTATAAAACTATTAAGCACCTATAATAATAATAATAATAGTCTTCATAAACTGGAAAACAAATTTTACATACAGGCGGGTGACCAGAAACTAAGGTATAACTTGGAGTGGCCTGACATGTTAACACCTTGCGTAGAATGTTGACCCCTTCGTAAAATTTTGTCACCCTTCAGTGGAGGAAGATCAATCAATGATCAATGAAGAAGACAGAATAAAGGACAGGCAGACAATCAATCAGAAGGCAGACGATCAGACAGACAGGCAGATGATCAATCGAAAAAAGACATTCACATGCGTGCGTGATGGCTGCCAGGATGGCCTCTTCTGCTTGTTCTTCTGGGGTTATTGATATTGTCTGTGGAACTTTGCAGGCAAAGATATTTACCAAGGACTTACCATCAGGCTCGAGCCGTTGCATTCATTATGGGTCCCTCCTTCTTTCGCCTTGTGACTTTCCGGCAATGCCAAGCTGGAAAGGCTGCCGCTAGAAACTGGAAGAATTCAGTTCGTTATATGGATAAACCGCTCTCTCGTGTTCTTGAAAGTTTTGTCACACCAGATGGTAAGTGTTGTTGCTGTTTTGTGGGTTGTTATGTGGTGTCAACTGTGTCAACTCGCCCGTGGTGAGGTCTCCAAGTTCCCAACCACCTGACTCGCCTGCCTTAGACACTGGGTTGGCTGATGCGTCTGAAGTTTCTCAACCTCAAGAGACATACGCCTCTACTTCCCCTCGACTCCTGCTTTGCCATCAGACCATGTGAGGTTACCTGATCATCATCCTATCACCCCACCTCATTTTTCACTGGGGTCCAGTTGATTCTGAAGCTTTCAGCCTCTCTTTGGATGCCGCTTATCAGGAGATTGTTCACTGGAAGAAGAATAGCTTTGATGTGCCTCATGGCTCAATTGGTAAGCGTTTTGTGGCTGAGTTGACTCGGTTATTCCGTGCTGTGGGTGAGGGCTCTTCTCTTGAATCCATAGCTCTCAAGGCAGTATTTGTTGCATGTGTTTTATTGTTGCAGAAGCCTTCTCGTACATCCAAACCTAAGGATAATTCCACTCACTTAGAATGTCGTTTATCACTGGCTGGAGGGCAAGATTGAAGATCTGGTTGTTGAAGGCAGGGCCATACAGAATCACCTTCCTAAATCTTCTGCTTCCACCTCTGATCCTCAGGTGGCCAGGTCCTTTGCTAATTTGATTTTTGCAGGTAAAACCAGTGCTGCAATCAAGTTGATTACTGGATATAAATGTGGAAGGTTTCCTTCAGCTAGATGTCCCGGTTGATTCGGCCGACCCTGGTCGCCTCGTTCGTGATGTTTTGACAGATAAGCATCCCCCCGCTGAGCCACTTAGGCAGGATTGTTTGATCACTAGAGCACCTGGGTCTTCGCCTTTTCATCCTGTGGTGTTTGATGCTCTGACTGGTTCTGTGATTCGGTCTTCTGCTCTCAGAACTTTTTGTGCACCTAGACACTCTGGAGTTGATGCAAAGAGTTGGCGTCATATTTGTACTTCTTTCCATGCTGCTTCCAACGATTTGTGTGAGGCTATGGCTCTGTTGGGGAGCTTCTGCTTGGTTGTCCGCTCTTCTCCTATCAGAGTATGGCTTTACTTTACATAAGGCTGCCTTTCATGATGCTATAGTCCTCCATTATGGTTGGCCTTTGCGTCGGACACCAGCTCACTGTGCTTGTGGTGCCGACTTGTCAGTTGATCACGCCTTGTCTTGCCTCAAGGGTGGTCTTCCTTCCCTTCGTCATAATGAGATTCAAGACTTCACTGCTCGTCTGTTGACTGAGGTGTGCCATCAGGTCCAGGTTGAACCTGAGCTGCAGCCTGTGAGTAACCCCGACTCTTTTTCCTTGTCTACAGCAAACACCCAGGAAGGTGCACAGTTAGATATTGTGATGAATGGTTTTTGGGGAAGTCAGTCTGAACGCTGCTTGTGGATGTGCGAGTTTTCAATCCCTATGCTCCATTCAACATGAACTCCATCTCTGCTGCTTACAGGCGTCACAAGAACACTAAGCGATGAGCATTTGGCCAGAGGATCCATGAGACAGAGCATGCTTCCTTTACACCCATCGTGATGTCAGCTACGGGTGGGTTAGCTCCAGAGATGACCACTTTCTACAGAAGGCTTGCTTCACTATTGGCTTCCAAATAGGGCAACGATTACAGTGTAGTGATGGCATGAGCTGGCTCAACTGCAGCCTTTCCTTTTCACTTCTGCGGTCTGCCATCGCAAACAAAGGACAGGCTATGGCGCCGAGTGAGTATGATAATCAGAATAGCAAAGGTTCGTGCTGACGGAAATAACGTTTATTTTCAGAAAGGTTGAAGGCTATGCACCCAGTGGTTTAGGCTCTAAGTTGTTTACTGTTGACAGGCTGGCTGACGGCAGATGAAAATCTCTTGTTTTTTGAAATTTTTAAAATTTGAAGCAGGCCAAGTTAGCAACATTTTGGTAGTTTGAATGGAGTTATAGTAGAGTTGTAGTTGTTTTCAGTTCTGGTTTTCAAAAAAGTTATCTTTCAAGGAGCATATTTTTGGAAGCCATACATTTTCATGGCAATCCCTACTATTAAGCACTACCGTACTTAAATGATAGTTATATAATATTATATTCATGTAGTTAATTGCCATGTTCTTTTCGCTAGCGATTGTTTTCATGATGTGTGGTTATGTACTAATTCTAGTTAGCTTTATTGCCTAGCTACATTTGTCTGGATCATATACATATACGTAAGTCAAGACACCTCACCAAAATATTCACACTCTCAATACATGTAAGGTAACTTGGTCTGACGGAGAGATGTCTTCATACAGGGGGTGCATGTAGAACCTTCATGGTGCTGTCTTGTATGGGGATGAATGCTTCCTTTGTCTGCTTTGGTGGGCCCCATACTAAAGTACGACAACTTATCCAGCTGCACTATAATCAAACTTGAATCTATCACTGAAATAGGTTATGCCCATAAGTTTAAAATAATTTGATGTAGCTTCAGAAACCATCCTAAAATAAATAACAGGACCAGATATCCCATATTCCACCCCAAGCCGATACATTACAGCTTTAAAGAAAGTGTTTGATTCTTCCCATTTTGTGCCAACCATTATCTATAGTTAAGGCTAATTTAACCACAGGTTAAAAAGGTTTAACTGGCAAGGTTGCGCTTGCTCCTATTTTATATATCAGCTGCGGGAGTATCTTTACAGGTTTTGCATCTCATCATAGAAGCTTTTGCCAGGCTGCTCTGCCAGTAAGCGATACGCATGTACATATTCAAATCTAAAAGCGGGCTTCTCACTAGTTGCTTACCTTAACGACCAGCAAGTTGTTCTTTCATTTATAACCATTATGCATTGCGATATGTCAATGTAACACAGTATTATCCCATCTCTAATCTGTACGTATATAACTTTTAAATACATATACATATGTATGTATGTATGTACGTACATATACGTATGTAGCTACGTAGCATTAGCTACTTATAAATTGATTAAGAATACCGTATAGCGTGTTTTGTTAATTTTTGCAAAACTTGTGAGGTGTCACAGGCTTATACACACACATTGAATTCTATTATTTTTCTGCTAGCTACAACCGTACTTTGGTCATACTTCATAAAAAGCATCAAGCACCATTAAAATTTGTAGGTAAAACTACGTATGTAAAATCCACATACAGTATGAAACTTTCTGTCAGTTAGTACATACATACAATAATGCCCACCTTGATTGTTTGGGAACCAACTGATAATTTGTTTACACTTGTTGGCTCCTGTTGTCTACTAACAAGCTGATGATGAAGTTGATTAACTTCTGTTTTGAATTGTTGCATCTTAACATTTTTCTCATTTACTTCTTCATCTAGTTGATTGATTTTCATTTTCATTCTCTATAAATGTATGTACATACGTAAATAGACACTTTGCTATGTGTGTTATATACATACGTAAATAATTAAAATAATTATTTATAAAGACTTTGATGTGCAATAACTATAAAGATAATAGCAATGTTATACGTACGTACGTACGTAGTTAAACGGTTTGAAAGTAAATAGATACACATCTGTACATAGCTACAGGTAGCTACAGTACAAGCCACAGTTAGTGCACTGATCATTGTTGTGATTAAGGTAAAGTTTATTTTATTAAACCAGGTGCGTGCCTGGTTTCTTGGTGCGGACGTTGGTGTGTGTGTGTGTGTGTGTGTGTGTGTGTGTGTGTGTGTGTGTGTGTGTGTGTGTGTGTGTGTGTGTGTGTGTGTGTGTGTGTGTGTGTGTGTGTGTGTGTGTGTGTATGTGTGTGACCCCAGGCTGTAAAACCATTCACATGAAATGAAGCCCGAATAACCAATCAAACAAGTCCTACTGCTTTTCAGCTTCTTTATATGACATTTGCTATTGATATCACTGATGGCAGGGCCTTAGTAACGAAGCGCGTCGTGAGTTACTGCTGAAGAAGAGCAAGGTAACGCCATGTTAGTTGTGCATGTGTTTCACAATAAAAAGCCATTTAACCAGCTGTACATTACTAACAAGATGGAGTGCTTGAGTTTTAAAAGTGGGCGTGCCATGCAGGTTGCAAAGCTTATAAAAAAAGACTGGCCTATAGTGTTACAGTTAGAATTTCAGCTTTATACTACTTTAGTTTTATCATTAAGTATGGTAGTACTTAATAGTAGGGATCGGTAAGAAATTGTATGGTTTCCCGATTTTTCACACTTCATAAAACAACCTTCCAATAGGCTTTAGCCGAAAAAAACCTACTGGAATGAGTTGGTACTGCTACATTGATGCTGTACCTTTGTTAAACTAAGCGAAAAGTCAAATATCTCGATCTGTAGCGAATTCTAAAGTTTTCAAAATTTTGTCTGCCAGCCTGCCGTAAGACCCACTAGCGCTAGGTGTACGGCTCACATAACAAAGGTAATCGTGTCCGATTTACGCGAGGGGTCTGACACTATGAATTTTCTTCGACATGATTCAGAATCTTTTGGAATCTTGGCAGGATTCCTAGATTCCTGAAAAAGATTCCTGTATACCAAATAAGGCTATCCATATCATGCGATTAACAATATACAGATGAATACAAAGTTTTACAAGAATATTAATGAAACTTAAGATTCCAGATTCCAGATCTTGGCAGCCATCGACGAGATTCAGAATCCTGTCGTACCCCTCGGATTTACGAAACTGTTGTTCCGATGAAGGTTCATCCACTGCGCCATGGCGTTTCTTTTCATCCTCCTTTTTCTTTCTCTGTTCCTTTAAAAGGCGAGAAAATCGCAAAAGAAGGTGTCGATAAACTTGCACCTTCTGTTTACTTCATCACACAAGAAACACATGACACAATTAGTTATGCACCGCCGTTAATACTATATTAACAGACGCGATGTTTCTGCGTGTACTTTTTTACATCGTGAATTTCATCATACGTGCCAATATACAACTTAGACAATTCCATTTTGATGTTTTTCGAATGTATTTCGCTATAATACAGCTGGTTTGCCATTTTAACCATCTTGTTAACAAGCACCTGTAAAAACTAATAAAGTAGGGGCCTGGAAGGTAAGAACAGATATTTAAAGCATACATAAATTAAATCATACATAAAAAGCAAACAAACTAAAATAATTTAAAATTTAAAAAAGGAGCATAGGGATCGATATAAAAAGTAAGGAAACAAGGAAAAGATTTTGGCACAGAGAAAACTAAAGCCAAATTCTGGCATGAGATAAAAGTTTAATCCCTACTTTTGGCTTGATCACAGCTACTAACCTACTGATGAAATCATGAGCCAACCAAAAGTAGGGATTAAACTTTTATCAATTATCTCATGCCAGAATTCGGCTTTAGTGTTCTCTGTGCCAAAATCTTTTCCTTGTTTCCTTACTTTTTATATCGATCCCTACTCCTTTTTTAAATTTTAAATTATTCTAGTCACTAAAGTACTGCAGTATACAGCCAGTTTAAACAAAAGAATTAAATTTGTATTTGTTGCTATGTGTTCCTTAGTGATGAGTCTTTGCTCATGTGACTTACTCGTGATGTCATAATTACCATTACAATACATTGAATAAGCAGTTGATTAACAGTGTTAACTTACACAGCGCCTGGTTTTTAAATGGTAAAACATCAAATTGTTTTTACAATGCAGCTAGATACATACGTACTTAGCTACGTAAATGTTGGAATCAAAAGTTATAATAATAATTAGCTATTTAAAATTACGGAAAAAAGTTTTTGAGACTATGTATGTAGCTACTTGCATGCATACAATATATGTACATGCCTACTTACCTATTTCTAGCCTATCTATACGTAGCTGTTTTATGTAAATGATGCATGCAGCCAACAATCGAAAAAGTCATAGCTAGGAATGACGCACACAATCATCTAGGAACAGATATTTATAATGGCCTATCAGTAATCCTTTGTCTACTTTCATAACACCTCTTTTTAATGGGATAATAGAATGACACAATGCAAAGATAGACACACATGTTCTAATAGAATAAAAATTTCATGTGCTAATTAAAGGGGTTAGCTACGTATGTATAGCTGTATAGCTATGCGCTGTTACAAAGCCGCACATATTTTGTGTTACATCAAGACTCACAATAGTGAGTCACAAGGCCAAGAAGAAGCACAGTAATGTAACCACTGTGTGAGCTATTTACACGTAGCATGACCACTATCAAATTCACAAACGCTCTGGCTAAGCTGCCATTAAAGTTATTGCTTAGTTATTACTAACCCACAACGTTCTTTCACTACAAACTTTTTTACACAGTAGTCCTTTTTTCCTTCTTTGTTTCTTTCTTTAATTTTCATCATACACTTTTTGTGGGCTTGTGGGAGCTTGCGCGAACCCCAGAAGTATATTCAAACTCTCTTATTGTAAATTTACTTGTTTGTCTAATAACTCACTCATTTCTTTGTGGATTTCAGTCAAATTTGTATCAGCACTTCTCCCATGTACGTACGTACCTGTCATACTAATCAAGTAGATAAAAACTAGGGGGCTTTTCTTACCATTTGAAAAACTCTATGTAACGTGTTGCGTGAAATTCATAGCAATTAAAAATGGCGTGCTTTTAATTTGGCGTGGGAATTACGATTCACCAAACCATCAAATTAAAATCCTCACCAAATAGACCACGCATATAGTATTTTCAGCCTGAAGTAAACACTTGAATTTTGAGAAAGGCTATTACACTACAGGTTGATAGTTGCCATAACTTGGACCACCTTCAAATGATCAAGATTTGCTAAACTTTCAGATACACAATCTATATTGATGTATCTGCTGTATTGAAAGTTTTAAAAATTGCAGGCTTGAGTTTTTAAACATTAAGCATCAAAGTTTAATTTACAATATTGTGTGCTACTAGAATACGTACAAGTTATGCCCATGCAGTGTGTACTTCTCTGCTGCTTGCTAGTATTAAAATCTGTTTATGCTTCCAATAAGTAGTGATATGCAAGGCCGTCGGAAGCGGTGAGGCTGGTGAGGCCCTGGCCTCACCAGTTTTTCAGGCTAATTCTAATATTTCCGCACTGACCTTTTTTTAATTTTCGAGTCATAAATATCAAACAGTAGCTACAATAGTTAAAACATTCAGCCTGCTGCTAAAACATAAATTATGCACAGGACTGAAACACTCGATAACACTCCGACTGAATTCATTAGAATTAAAATAGCTCACGAGATATGCATTTAAATTTTTCAAAATGGAGGCGAGGCAGTACTGGAAATTTGCGAAATGGCCATAGAAGAAATACACGGTTCAACTTTTAAGGAGAGTTACAGAAATACAAGTAAGTGACTGAATTAGTTAAGCTTTGTTTTCTTCACTCCCGTTTATACAGCTCATTGTGTGATTCCAATGGCCGAACCCGCCAACGATATGCAACGTGGCTAGAAGAGTTAAGTGATAACCGTGCATCAGCCGTCCTTGTCTACGTATGGAAATGAAGAAATTGTGGATGTATGTGAGACTAACCCTGTGAAAGATGTTTTTCGAGAAAAGACGTCAGGCGTAGCTTTTGAATTTCCACAGCAGTAGTAACTACAAGACTGGAGCACCAATTGTTGCCTTTATGTGGCTGATATCAGTGAAGGAAGGAAGTCTTGCTCGTAGCTTAGATGTATGTGTGGCACACGTGATCATCTTGATGCATTCCCACAATGGATAGTTAATAATTCATGCACTATATTTCGTAGAATGGCTCAAGCAGTTTGTATAGTTTATGCATTAGTTATACACCTCATGCTGTTACACTAGATTAGCTATAGCTAGTCGTGTCGTGCCGTGCCGTGCACCTGATAACAACAACTATTAATAAATGCACGTATGAACCAGCATGGTATAGATAGCTATAGCTATGTAGTGTATTATAAAAAATTGTGTACCCGGGCATCAAAAATTCTGATACTTTGGTGCTTTCCTTTTTTTGGGCCGCACCACAATTGAATTGCTTCCGACGGCCCTGATATGCAAAACACCCTGGGTGTAAACAAGTTGATGTTCTACCATCTAAAAACCAGGCGATGTGTAAGTTAAACCACTGTTAATCAACTGCTATTCAGTGTATTGTAATAGTAATTAATGACGTCACGAGTAAGTCATGTGAGCAAAGACTCATCACTTAGGAGCACATAGCAACGCATACAAATTTAATTCTTTTGTTTAAACCGACTTTATACTCCAGTACTTTAGTGATAAAACTTTTAAAAAGTAGTACAAAGTTGTTTTAAGCCGAAATTCTTACTGTAACACTATAGGCTAGTCTTGTATTATATGCTCCGCAACCCGCACGGCACGCCTACTTTCAAAACTGAAGCGCTCCGTCTTGTTAGTAATGTACAGCTGTTCAAACGGCTTTTACTATGGAATGAACGGCTAACACTGCATTACCTTGTTCTTATTCGGCCGTTACTCACGACGCGCTTCGTTACTAAGGCCCCGCCCATCAGTAATATCGATAGCAAGTGTCATAGAAAAGCAGTAGGACTAATTTGATTGGTTATTCAGGCTTCATTTCACGTGAATAGTTTTTAATAGCCTGGGGGGCGGACACACACACACGCATACCGACGTTTTCACGAAAACGATTTCAAGAAACCAGGCGCGCGCCTGGTTTAAAAAGTGCGAGGCCAATCAGCAGTGTAAATAGACATGTACAACCAAAACTTTGATGTGGCCAAGTAACAAAGCCAATCATACTTGTGAAAATATGCCATAAACTATTGTATGTCATTCAAGGAGTTAAAAAGGTTTTTGATAAGGAACTTTGATTCTTGGCCTCTTGATCAGCTGATATCAAAGTTTTGGTAGTACATAACTATGTATTTACAATGCTGCTTCTGATTGGCATCGCACTTTTTTATACCTAGGGTGCTTTTGTTTAGCATGAAATAATCACAGCCATAAATTATTGGCTAATATACGTACCTGCAAAGCAGTTTAACGAGCTTGTAAGGCTTCCCTTGTAAACAGCACATACTGTATAGCGGATAAACCGTATACAATGAAACATTTGAGGAGGAAAACGTTTGTGGTTACAATATACATATGTAAACAAAAATTTATGAGAAAACTTTTGTGGTAGCAGCTTCTTTCAACAATGAATGCCTAATCTAGTAAACTATTCAAATTCGGTGTAAACATTGTGGTTGAGTAAGAATCAGGAAAATCGCAAAAGTTCTCCCCCTCAAATGTTTCATTGTATAGCCATGGTATATTTTGTGAACTCAGAAAAGAAGAAATGTTTGCTATATATTTAAATATGTATTTGCGAATAGTCTATTAGAAATGTACAAAGAATATTAAGTAAAACCATAAGAATTTAGTCGAAATATTTGCAAATACTGTACTAATCTGCAAAACTTGAACCTTGCACATAAAACCTACTATACTGTAGCCTCTTTAACTTTAAATCTGAATGTTTTATATGAAATTTTACCAATATACAGCACATGCATGTCGTATACCCACATAGCTACTATATAACTACGTAGGTACGTACATCAATAACTTTACAACTTGCAAATGTAATGTATACACAATTATACGTACGTACATAGCCATGTTCAAAAATATGTAACTTTTCAGCTACGTAAGTACCTCATTTTCCTTTCTCAACTTTTCAACATACTCTGCTTTACTGCTTAATTTTGATTCAGCAGCAGATGCCATGTTTATTTCATCCTTTGAAGGCTCAGTTGACTTCTTCATCAGTATATGCATATCCTAAATAAAAAATAACCATATGGCCTGTAGCTATAGTTATTCAAAAAACTTATACATAGTTTGTATTAAAAATTGATGCAACTAGCAGCTATTTTTGTGAGGCGATGTGTATATCATCTGGCTTCTATCCCAGTGTACAACATGGATTCCTAGCTAGTAAAGTTATGGTGAGGTAAATATAGGAATTACAGGCAGTGGAAGTTACTATGAAGTTACGTACATAGATCAGTTTATATATTTGCTATATTGTTAAAAATTACTAGATATACATACGTAGCTCTGTGGATCCATCCACTATAAGTGTAGTTGGGACTTGTGGCAAACAGGGATGATCTACAACTATATTTGTGACCTGGTATGAGAAAATAGGGCTTATGTGCACATAAAATTTGACCACATTATTGGATTTCAAAATTAAATAACTTCATGTCTACAAATGAGATCCAGCGGCACAATTTTCACCATTTATGCAGCTATTCATAGGGAATGTAATGCAGTTTACAGATTTTGTAAATCTTATACAATGATGAAGATTATGAATATGTGTATTTTGTGTACATAAGCCCGGTTTTCTCATCCTGGGGTCATATTTAACTAGAATATTTAATTTTAAATAGTGAGTAGGGATCGACCTTAGTGCTCTAAAAAGTAAGGAAACAAGGAAGAAGATTTTGGCATGAGAGAACACTAAAGATTCTGACATGAGATATAATTTATAAAAGTTTAATCCCTACTTTTGGCAAACCTATAGTTACTCGAAATGAGCCAAAAGTAGGGATTAAACTTTTATAAATTATCTCATGCCAGAATCTTTAGTATTCTCTCATGCCAAAATCTTCTTGTTTCCTTACTTTTTGGAGCTGCACTAAGGTCGATCCCTACTCACTATTTAAATTTTTAATTTTTAATTATTCCAGTTTGTTTGCTTGTTATGCTTGCATATAAGTATTAAGTAGGTGCCAAAATTTTTACAGGCGCCTGCTTGATAATAATGCTTGTTTACAGGCGCTTGTTAACAAAGCGCTTTATATATGACAAAGCAGCTGTATTATAGCAAATTATGTTCAAAAAACAGCGAAATCTATTTGTCCAAGGCTATAATCACACTACCTTGAAGTTCACGTTGTATAATGAAGCACGCAAAAACATTGTGTTGACACTCCATCACTATTACCGTATAGTTGGTTTTTTTCGTGGTACTTAAATTCCGCGAATGGCTGATTCTCAGTTTTTTCGTGGTTTTATTTTCACGATTGGTCTTCCCAAATAGCTCACGTGAGTTGTAGTATGCCGTGATCTAGCAAAATTCCGTTGATTTATCACGTGATTACTGGCGCAATTTTCTAAAATCGAGAGGATGGCGGAGATCAGGCAGTACTTCAAGTCGACAACATCTAACTTAAAGGCTAGTCTACCGACTCCTGTGTTGAAAACAACCATCCTTGCAGTTCACAATATTTTTATTCAATAATTTTATTCTAATTTTTTGGTTAATTATTTTTTCGAGGACTTTAATTTCACAAATCCATGGTATCCACGAAATTCGTGGAATTTAAGTACCATGAAAAAAACCAACTATACGGTACATCACGTATGCAAGCCAGGGTTTTGTGTGAGCAGAAGCCATAGCTAACAGCTTATCAACATCTTTCGTGAGTTTCTCACTTTGTTTAAAGGAATATAGAAGAACAAGAAAGGATAAAAGGAATCACCATGGCACAGTGGACAAACCTTAATCGGAACAACAGTTTCGTAAATCGGACGTGATCACCCTTGTTCTGTGAAATTTCTGGAGCTGTATACACCTAGCGATAGTGGGTTTTACAGCAGGCAGGCAGGCTGGCTGGCTGGCTGGCAGATGAAATCCAGGTAAGTTTTGAAATTTTTAAAAGTTGTTATAGCCAGATCAAAGTATTTGACATTTCGCTTCATTTAACAAAGGTACAGCATTATTACAGCAGCACCAATGCATTTAAGTTGGTTTATTCGACTAAAGCTTATTGTAAGGTGGTTTTTAGAAGTGCGAAAAACCCGGAAGCCATACATTTTCATAGTGATCCCTACCATTAAGTACTACCGTACTTAATGATATTTGCCATTGCATCACAGGGTTCCTTGTCATGATCACTAAATGTAAAGCTTTGTATAGCTACAAGTGAATCCTAGACAGTTTGTGCTTTCCTTAATCTGGCAATGATATTGTAATGACTGGTCTCTATGTAATGACTGGTCTCTGGTTCATCTAGTGACTGACTGTCCACGTGCTTACATGGCTATATATATATGCATGCCTGTGTGCCTATTTACAAGAAAGGTGTGGATTACTTATGTAGCTATATTACACACTTAAAAGGAGTTCATCTTAGGTAGTCACATCACTACAATATCAATTGTAGTTACGTACATTAACCTACAGTATCATTATGATTTAATACTATTGGGTTTGGCTTCACACAAATAATTTTATGTATGTACGTAATGCTAATTGTCTGACACCTTTTTTATATTACCTATAAAACCTGGCGGGTCTCTTTGATTCGCTCATGCACTGGATAGAATAGCAATACTACATTATACATAGCTATAACATCTGATTCAGTACTATAAAATGTCGCTACATACATATACGTACATGCATCATTTATGTACATAATGGAGCTACCTAAGTAAATTGGCTATAAATACTGTAGGTAGCTATACGTATGTATGTATGTATAACTATTGTATGCATGTAAGTAGATACATATGTGTAGGTTGCATCTGTGTATATATGCACTGCTTTTTGCCAACTCTGACAAGCTATGGAGAGTCACAACAGTCTGAGGAGGCACTGTGGGGCATTAATAATATGGCATGGGGTGCCAATAAAAGAAGCTGCTACTGCGATTCAAAGCTTTCCCATGAATTTTCATTTTTATCTAACCGCAAAAGTTTTCCCCCTCAGATTTTTGTCATATAGCTCAGTATACATATGGTAGCTATGTACGTATAGCTACACATCTTGTGTTAAATAGATATGTAGCTACGTACATAAGTATATACATATATACATACGTAGTAGCTACGTACGTAGTTCTAAACACTTACTTCATTTTCTTTCCTCAGCTCATCAATAAGACTGTCCTTTGTAGCTAATTCTGATCTTAGCATAGACCGTTCATCTAAAAGTTCTTCAGAAGCCTCTGTTGAGGTTTGCTTCAGCATATTCTAAAGTATATTTTAAAATTGATTTGCACTACAAACATTAATAACTATATCATAATTTAAAACTAAACTTTGACTTTAAAAAGGAAATATTGTTGCGGGTCATTCCAGGTAAAATCAACAAGGAATTTAGGTTAACCTTTCGGATTTCAACCAAATATGGTATGCCTGTTGCATACATAGAAGTGATCACTCATACCAAATTTTAGCCTCATATGTTTGGAATTTTCCAAATTAGAACCAAAAGTATTTTGACTTTTTTAGAAATTTTTGGGTTACATCTGGTTAAAACATTGACTGTAACTCTTAAATGCATGGATGTTTTGAGCTACAAATTGCAGTGTTTGTAGCTTATGAAATGCTCTTTCATTTGATATATAAACTATGGGATATCTAATTAGAGTTAGTTCAAAGATGGTTTTTCAATACTTTGACCTTTGACCTTTCAAAAATGGCTGCTTCAAAATTTACAATATTGTGTGCTACTAGAATACATACAAGTTATGCCCATGCAGTATGTACATCTCTGCTGCTTCCTAGTATTAAAATCTGTTTATATTTCCAAAAAGTAGTGATATGCAAAACACCCTGAGTGTAAAAAAGTGTGAGGCCAATCAGCAGTGTAAATAGACATGTACAACCAAAAACTTTGATGTGGCCAAGTGACAAAGCCAATCATACTTGTGAAAATATGCTATAGTTAAACTATTGTATGTCATTCAAGAAGTTAAAAAGGTTTTTGATAAGGAACTTTGATTCTTGGCCTCTTGATCAGCTGATATGATATGCAATTGTATACTTGAGTAAACCATGGGTAAGGGTATATATAATCTATGAGTAAACACATGCAATATGCTGGGTGGTGACTGGTGAGTGATTAACTACTTGTTTCCTTACTTTTTATTATGATCCCTACTCCCCTTTTTAAATTCAATTTTTTTAAAAAAATCTAGTATAGCTGCTACATCTCATATCATTTTCAACAAAATAGTCATTTTTAAATCGTCTACATTACACATAGCATTTATTACACAGCGATACATCGATACTCAATTTATGGTATTGGCAGAAGTTTATGATATATCAACTTTTATTTCAATTTTAGGCTCTGACAAGTTGTTAGCTGATTCGTTATCTCGTAATAATGCCCACTTCTTTCTATTACAGGTCCCACAAGCCTCACATTACCCTTCAAGAATTTCTCCTCCACTAATACAGCTGTTGGAATGCAATTTTACATGGACTACCACTGCTGTTCAGGGCTACTTTGCAGCAGCTCTAGCCCCCTCAACCCATTCAACTTAAAAGACAGCAGAACATCGATATTTATCTTTTTGTAGCAGCTTCCATATCACTCCCTTACCTACTACAGAAGCATCCTTATTTTATTTTGTTGCTTGCTTGCATGGGTCAGCAGGATCTGGCTCATTCTACTATTCACACCTACAAATCTGTCAGGGATTAGGCAGCACATGGCTACAAGGATTTCAACTTTGAGCATATGCCTCGACTTTGCCAAGTCATAAAAGGGTTGAAAATCAGTCAAGGGCATGGTAACTCTCCCATGCCTTCCAATTACCCCTTGAATACTACACTTGATGAAGGAATTGTGGTTTCCTTCTGAGGCTAAGCCATCTTATGATAACTTGATGCTATGGGCAACTTCCACTACTGCCTTTTTGGCTTCTGTCGATCTGGTGAAATAACCACCACTTCTGAGAACAGCTATGATCCCAATGTACATCTGTCTTATGGTGATATCGCACCCAACTGTACTCTCCTCTTCACATTTCACAATCTTCCATTTTAGGGGAGTTTTATGGCTGCGTTTATTAACCACACAGCAATTTACAATCGTCATTGTATTGTAACACGAGGCAAAATGCCGTCACGTGTGCACGTAAATGCCTTAAAAACTTCTAAGCGCCTTATAAAACTATTAAGCGCCTATAATAATAATAATAGTCTTCATAAACTGGAAAACAAATTTTACATGCGGGCGGGTGACCAGAAACTAAGGTATAACTTGGAGTGGCCTGACATGTTACTGGTTATTCGGGCTTCATTGATATGAATGGTTTTTAATACGTAGCCTTGGAGGCAGAAACACACACACACGCGCACGCACGCACACACACGCACACGCACACACACACACACACACACACACACACACACACACACACACACACACACACACACACATGCTCAACAAAACCAGGCATGTTTATTTTCTTGAAATTGTTTTTGTCCAGGAAGTTTGACACGCCTGGTTTTAAAACAACTTACGTACATACAAACGTACCCTCTCAGTATCAACACACTCAAAAGCTAGTGCTCCATAGCAAACATCATCACCAGTGGTAAGTAGTAGGTCAGGATGCACTAATACTTCCATTATTCCTCTTGAGTACAAGTACTCACTGTGTATTGGAACATTAGTGTTGATAAGGTCCACCACACACTTGGGGATAGCCCAGTAGAGTATGGTGGGGTCACTTCTCACTGCAAGTAGCTGCAGGCAATGTTGTGTGATGTCACATTTCCCTATCATCACTGACTGTACATCATATACATACTGGAGGGTACAATGATACAGCTCCTTATCACACCTAACAGCCAGTATAGTGAAAGTACTGGTATCACTAAGGATCATATCAGTAGAAAAGCAAGGGATGGGATAAGAAGCAATAAGCTGAAAAGGATCCAATCTGGAATCAAAGTCATCTAAAATGTTCACAGCTTCATTGCATTGACCAACCAATACTCTGAGAGTGGAGTGATTACTCCATGTAAAGAATGAGCTTAACTTTAACAATAACAATAGTGTAGTGCTACACTCATCAAACTTCTGCATCTGATCATTAGAAAAGAGATTAATGTTATGTTCATTACTGGCCATCAAGCATCCACAGTGATCTATTAGGATTTGGACATCATAAAACTGCAGTAGCTCTCCAATTGAATCCACAAGTTGAAAAAATAATGTGAGTACAGAAGTCGACTTGACATATGAGGATTGATAACTATCAGAAGCTGTAGTTATAGGATGCATATCTACCATCTTGTGAACTGTTGATTCCAATTTACAAGTGGAAGTGACCTTATCAGCATTCAATGCTATGAAAAATTTAACTGTAAAGATTACGTATGTACGTACATGTGTAGCTATGGTCAGATGTCACTAGATTTAGAAGAAATATTTTTTGTGCTATGCGTATATCAGTATATCTAGCTATGTACGTAGGTACGTATTTTTATAAGCATGATATAGTATGTATACGTTTATGTTGTACCATGATTAAATTCAAGGGATATCTGTATAGCGGGTAGCTATTTGCGAGGCGCAGTGTTTGCAAATCGTTCATTTTTATATAGTAATATTTGCTATTATTAAATTTGTGAACTGTGTGACAACTTCATACGTACGTAGAAAAGTCTATTGTTATTTGTACATATCTCAGTTTAAATTTTGCTAGCTTGTGATTCCTCAAAAAATTAGCACATATTAGGACCTTGCAAATAAAACTCGCTATACGGTACGTATACTTGTTGAGTGAGCTTATCAACTAATTATAACATAATTATAGCTACAGTAGCTACTTTTTATTAATCACAAAGTCTAGCTACTGCTAAAAGTAATTAATAAATGTATGATCTTATTTCCTGAGCTTATAACACTGGATATATTATATACTTAGCACACATTACCTGTGACCAACTGGAGGCCAATACATGGCCATATATCCTGTACTAATTCACTAAATACTAGTAGAGACTGTAGGTCCAAGTGTTGGACATGATCTAGTAGCAGCCAGTTCCTGTGATGAAGGCTGTGTCCAGATGAAATAAGACTTTGTTCATCAGCATCGAGTAGCTTAGTAGAGAGCATTTTGTCAACTAGTAAATCAGCATTTATATCTCTCAGTAACAAGCCATGATAGTAACCAATTAATAGCACAGACTTTGATGCATTTCCTGATGATAATTGCAATTAACATAAACAATGTAATGATACAGAAGATCGAAATAAAAAATATAATTAATTTTGAATTTAAAAAGGGAGTATAGAGATTGCAACAAAGGTAAGGAAATAAGTAGCTAGCAAACAGCTACATAACTATCACTCATTCCCTATATACATACGTACATAGCTAATATATAATAATAATAATAATATACAATGTTGTATGTACGTACATAGCTATAGTTAATTCGAACTGACCAAACATTTTATGCTCCTCTGCCATAACATTCTGTGGAAGATAAGTCATCCAATTTCCAAACTCAAACAATCGATCGGTTCTTGATTGTTGTGGAACAGCGAGAAAGGACAAATAAGCTTCATAAACTTTATTAGTTGGGATAAGCCATGCAACAACTAAACTTTTCTTTCGAACTACTGCAATAAGCATTTCTATTTTCTTAGCCAGATTAGGTCTAATTTTAAACAACTCTTCTACGGTAACATTGTCTGGATCTTTGTCATCAAATGTGGCCTTCAACTCAGTATAATATTTGTCTCTTACTGAATAATGCGGTAGGGAGCTCCACACTTTATGCAGCGGTTTTGAAAAAATTGCTTTCTTGTAATTTTTGATGAGATTCACAAGGTGTTGATTCACACTAGCATATGCAATTATTTCCAAAAAGTTGATACGTATCCAATTGCAGTACAATTTATTTTCTGCAAGTACACGAAAAAGGCAATGACTGCTTGAAGCACGGTGCAATAAACTACACAACGACTTATCTGCCTGAGCCATACAGGCATTCTTTATTATTTGGAACTCATCATCATTCAGAGCACTAATAACTTTCTGAAATATGCTGAACAATGTGGAAAAAGCAGAGGAAACATTCTCAATTTCTTCAAATTTGATTTTGTAACTATCTTCACTGCCATGAATATCTGTAGCTAAAACAAACATCTAATAGTTAACATTCTACGTATGTACGTATATGTATGTAGCTAGCTACCGTATAGCTGGAAATTTTTGAGGGACAAAATTTTGAGGTTTTCAAGGATTTTGATGTATCCTCAAAAATAAAACCCTCGAAATTTAGTTTTAAGATAATAATTATTGGTGAAAGAGCTTGTACCTCGAAAATTCATTCACGAAAAGTTGGAAAGAGCTATGTAGATAATCATCGAAAATTTTGTCCCTCGAAAATTTTCAACTATACAGAGCATATACGTACGTATGGAGCTAATGGATGTTACATATTTAGCTTGTGATTCACCTTTTCTACAATATACGTATCATATGTAGCTATCCACTTGTATTCAAATATTAATCAGGTATGATACGTACACATATATATACGTATGTACGTATACATACAACCAAGGGTATGTACGTACATATGTAACATACATACGTATGTAGCTACACTGAAAAAAATGAAGCGTACATACCACATACTTAATGGTGTGATAAATGACAGTGTAGGGTGATAACCACGTGATTATTATTATGGTGACCACTGTCATTAATTACGTATACTGTGGTATTGTATGCACACTTCATTTTTGATAGTGTTCATATATTATTTATGCACTCTTACACTTACGTACATCTTAAACATTCAATATAATTATTACGCAATATGTCAGTTTGCATTTATTTGCATTGTCAAAATAAAAACTTACGTTTTATTGATTGATCAGATGTTGTACTAGCAGATTGTACTACAGCTTGATGACTAACAAGTTGCAATTGTGGTTGTGTTGCTACATGTATGGTTAAGCAAGCTACTACATACATGTACATTTAATAAATGAACATACTATACATACGTATACAAATTTATTTCTTTTGTTTAAACCAGCTTTATACTCCAGTACCGGCTTTAGTGATAAAAGTTTTAAAAGTACTATCATATATTAGCAATTGTAATCGGAAGAATCAACGCAATACTACAGCTACTATACAAGTTTTATAACAACCACTCTGGAGCCTAACAATACTACAACTGAGTAAACACATACCAAGCATAATATAAATATTACAATGTCAATAACAAGCATGATGTAATAATGGAGTGATGTAATCATATATACGATATCACAAGTACATACGTACTGTAGTATGATGTTTTAAAGCCAAAATTCTTACAGTAACACTATAGGCCAGTTTTATTACTGTAACATCTAGAAACTATCCAAATACAAGAGCATGATACGTAGCTACGTATATATATTTTGTGTGTGGAATCCCTTCAACGAAGTTTTAAAACACCATATTAAATACATACGTATTAAGCTAAGTTGATCATGCTTATTTTTCATCATAACCTTGCTTTTTTAGTTCTTAGTCGCTAATTTATTATAGTCAGGGTGCTTTGGTTGGCAGTCGAGCGAATATAGCACCAATCTACTAGCCATTAATTTTAGTACTGAATGTTATCAACCACCTGCAAAGATTGTAGTGCAGCCACCAAGGGGTCGCCAACAAAGTGAAATCGTGTATGAGCATTCTTTATTTCAAAAAGTTTCCAAGTTATAATAAATATGTTTGAGATTTCAATATTAAGTAATTGAAAAGGATTTTGCTTTATATTTTACAAATGTGACCAGCTCTGCAAAACCCTCCACTTTTGCACAAAAACTGATATCCATATACTTACACTCAAAGATTATTCATACACAGTGTCTCTAGATCTATTGGCCAATGGGAAGAGGTATGCTTTTCTTGGACCGACTTTGTAAAGTCACAAATGCAATAATGGTGCCTATGAAGGGCACCAATTGGGTTGATGGGACATGGAGCTGCTCCCATTGCTAAATAGAAGTCTCCTACGGCCTTGTGGTGTGATACAGATACCTTCTGGCTACTTTTGATACCTCCCACCCCTCCCCCTCTCCTTCTCCCCACCCACTCACCCTTGCTCTGCTGGCCTAACATCAATGACCACCTCAAAAAATTGTCCGAAAGCCCTGAAATCCAGCCATCAGCCATTTCACAAGGTTAGCACGTACGTATATGAAAGCTTATAGATTAGTGTTTATGTTGCTCATACCAAATGGTTTAATAATTATTTTGAAATGATATTTCTCAAAACATTACCAAGAGTAGATAATGCCCCATTATCTACTCTTGATATTACCAAGTGCAAAAATGTCAGGTTTTCCCACAAATGTAGTCTTCGAGGCAGTGACAAAGCACCATACATAATGTATAAAATAAGACATTTAAAGTGTCTTGCAATATTTCAAATTTCAAGATTTTTAAATATTTACATTGTCGGATTTCTCAGAAGGCACACAAGATTTCAGGGTTGTTGGCTGCAGGTCAAGTGCTCTATACACCATTTAATTTTCTTCTGGTTAGATTCCTTGATACTTGACTTAATTACAATGTATATCACGTGATTATGCACCTATCAATGTCAAGCCCCACTCCCCTCTCCCACACATAGGTTGAGATTTGTGCAGAAATATACTCCCCACTAGTGGGGGTCTTGTAATTGTAAAAATGAATTTATCATGAAACAACTGATTTGCAAATGGCGTTGTAGTGGAACGGAACATGTGATCACAGCAATGGTCGAACTTACCGCATACACATACATCATGTATTAGGTAATTTCATTACATAGGCACAATAGCTATAACAGATGTTCTTTTGTCTTGTATGTGTATGTATAGTTGTACAGTGTAATATCTAATCAGTTGAACACTAAATCCCTCAACCAATGGTGACCTGACGTGCATATCTTGAACAGTGTCGACTGAGCTACATACGTACTACTAGCAATATGAATGACAACGACGATCCACGGATGTCAGCAATTTCAGTCAAACTATTTCCTTGTTTGCTTCGACTTCGGCAGATGTTCACAAGGATGCTCAACTCCAAGGAAATAGGCGACTGTAGCTACGCATACCGACGCAACTATATTTCAACGATTACAGATTAGCACCTGGCTGGCATCATTGACAGAGTCTTCATCAAGGATCCTTTCTTTCATATCTCTCCTGATTCTGGCATCAACACGCAGACATGCAACCTGTGCCATGTGTATGCCCACTGAAGATCTCGCTCAATTTACTTCGGAGCTCAGCTTACTGACAAATCATGCAGTTGTTAGTATGTCTTCAGGGATGCCACATAACTCACAGAGACCTCCAGCATTGCATCTGGTATGTTCGTCCCCACATCCTCTCACCCTCGGCCTTGCACCCGACGCCCATGCAGCTCTCCTCAACCAACCACCAAGCCTCTGCAACAATCACTCAGTCCCCTGCAATGCTCTTCGTACCGCGACGCATCACGCAGAGGTGGACATTCTTGCAGAAACCAGACCGATCATTGAGTTCCTTAAGCTATACTGACTCTACTTCATCATTGTCACTGGTGGGAGAGTACTGTAGTGGAATGGAATATATATGTGATCACGGCAATGGTCGAACTCACCGCAAACACATACATCATGCATTAGGTAATTTCATTACATAGGTACAATAGCTATAAAAGATGTTCTTTTGTCTTGTATGTGTATGTATAGCTGTACAGTGTAACACGAGGGGTCCGCAACTGTGAATTTTCGTCGACATGATTCAGAATCCTTTGGAATCTTGGCTTGATTCCAAGATTCCAGAATCTATTCTTGTGATTCCTGTTTACCAAATAAGGGTATGCATATCATGTGATTCATAATATATGGAGAATTACAAAATTTGTGGAGCAGTTATGATTCCTGAATCAAGAATCTCGACGTGATTCGTTGATTCCAACAGTGATTCCTAGAGATTCCTAGAGCCATCAACGTGATTCAGAATACGTAGTTGCGGACCCCTCGGCATAATGTCTATCAGTTGAACACTAAATCCCTCAACAGTGTCTATAATTTGAGTAAAGAAGTGTTAGTTTGCTTAGGCAAACGCAATAGGCCTACAGTATTAAATTACTAGTAACAAGACACAAAGTAATAAGGAAATACTGAAGAAGTGCATTATTGAAGAATGTAAAGATTGTTTGTCTATATAATTATACAGAGGCGTAGCCAGAGGGTTCGAGGGGCTCGGACAAACCCCCCTTTCAAACCAGGAATTTTAATAGCTAGGTTAACGCTAACCCTTACAACTTTTAGACTGACTGAACACCGAGTTAGAGCCCATTTTAGCATCAGTATCATCTCGAGCATCATCTTGAGCATCATCTCTGATCGCCAGTCAAAGCAAGCGCCATTTAAAATATTTTTGATTATCACGCATGTGAGACTTACCCAATTATGGCGCTCGGGTGGCTTGTTACAAGGTGAAGCGTTTTGTTTTGAGAGTATACAGCTACGTAGTCAATATACAAGTTACTGAAGATCATTATCATGAAGAACCTGGCGTACAACTCTTAACTTCGTCTAGTACACACTGAAGTGGGCACTAATAAAAACTCAATTGTTAGAATGGGAAACTCAAGGCTACAGATGGACAAAAGAATAGGCAGTGTACAAAATCGTGTGAGTTTTGTTTACTCTCAAACTGAAATATCTGGATTGGTGATTTGAATAAGAATTAACCAATGGCAATTCTCATGCTCACGTGGTGGATGAATGGCAAGGGCATTGAAAGATTCTGCTAGAAGTTTGATGTGGGGTATCAAATATATTTACTGCACAGGATATACCTAAATAATTAATCGTGCATGCATATACGTAAAATAGCTTTAGTGTAGTTACAGCTATATCAATAAGCTGCAGGAACAGCAGCAAGTCATTAGTTCCATGCACCTAGCATTCAGTAGCTTACAATGCACTCAATGCTTTTTACAAAATCATGTGAATAATTATATGCTGCAAGGTGCGTACGGTCTATACTAGCTAATTATTTTCCCAGGCAGTGGATCCTATCTGTACTGGTCAAGGGTTTGGCTGAATTTAGAACCCCCCTTTTGACAATGCTGGCTACGCCCTTGATATACAAATCTCCAGGGTATTGGATGCATCTAATTGCCCCTGGGGTGTGTCCTTTGAATAACAAGTTGTACAAATCCCCACCTACGTATGTCCAGGAGGGGGAGGGTAGGGCTTAACATTGGTAGGTGCATTAATATAATAGTTGAGTTTTGATTCTTCATTGGCAGTCATTGAAGTGATTAAGAATTGTTTCAGATGCTTTGATACGAGTCTAAGACTACATAGTGACATACATACCTTGACTAGTACAAACTGGGGCTGTATCCATTAGTTTTCCTTCAACTTCAGTAGCCACGTTATTCAAGTCAACCTCTTTTAAAGCTTGTATCAACTGGTTCCATGTTGCAGTACTATACTTCTCCAACCATGACGAAAACATCTCTGTACAACATTCCTCCACATCGTTAGGATTATTATTCTTAATTTGTTTTAATTTTCCCTCATCTGCTTGTTCCAGTAATTCCAGACCCAATTTACGCCACTTAGACGAAACTTGTTTTGTCACATGTTTGTTCAACAATTTGAGAGCTGGACGATCACACCCTGACACATGAATAAGGCGTTACTACGTAAGACATGTTAATACAGTGAGTGTATTAACTGACCTGTCGCTGGTATCTTATCGTTAGAGCTCACTGTATTTGCTGCCATACAGAACGTTAGTATCTAATCATAGGTTTATAAACCTATGGCTAATAAAGTATTTTGTCACACCCATAGAGTTAACGATGCCACACCCAACCAGAGGTTAGTCTGGCGTAGCCGACCCTTTTATGCGGCGCCCTCCTGAAATTTTTCAGGAGGGCGCCGCATAAAAGGGTCGGCCACGCCAGACTAAGAGGCACCCACCCACCCCAGAGGAGGGCCGACACGATATAAGCGCTTCTAAATCTATTTACCTTAATTGCATGGGTTATTCCAAAAAGCGGCCTTATGGCCTATGGCCTGTGGGATTCAGTGTCCGGTGCTCATAAATTTCTCTCATGTCTATAGTATATATATACACTGATCATGAGCTAGCTATACTTAGCCAATAAACTTAGCTAGATAGTATATACGAAGCCTTTTCACAGGTCCCTTAGGGCCTAGTGGGATAATATTTGTGATATAATCACAGACTGTTCTATTAGAGTATATCGATCTTTCATGTCCAGTAATATTTTAATATAGCTAAACTCCCGGCTAAACTCATTATTATACTCCATCATTGTATCAGATGCCGGCCAGTGTGATTTGTAGTTAATAATGTCATCTCACCTATATGTAGATGCACGCATGGAGTTGTCATGCAGGGCATATCTAATCGATAAGCAGCTTTGTGGAATTGCTCGTAGGTAGCAGACCAATGATGATTTTGCACTATAGCAAAAGTAGAGACAAAAAACCTAAGGCCATAAAGCCACAAGGCCATAGGCCATGTAAGGCCGCTTTTTGCAATTTATTTTTTTTTTTTTTAATTTAATTTATAATGGACAATATACAAGCAACATAATTTACAATAAATTAGTTGCTATTAGGCCGTAGGCCTTTCTGAATGTCCATGTCTAGATGATCTCCAATAGTTATCTAATCTGTTCTTAAAATCATTAATTGATGTAGCCGATACAACATATTCAGGCAAACTGTTCCATTCATTTATAATTCAGTTAGAAAAAAATTTTTGCCTTGGAAGATGTTGGACAGGTGGTTTATATAGTTTTAGTTGATGACCTCTGGTGTGAGTGACAGTAGACAAGGAGAAAAATATATTAGAATCTATCTTTATGTGCTTATTCAAAATTCTGTAAGTGAGTATTAAATCTCCACGAATGCGCCGATAATAAAGTGAGTATAGCCCTAGGATCTTCAATCTGTCAGGGTAGGGCAGATGAGTCAAGTTGGGTAATAATTTGGTAGCTCTTCTTTGTACTTTTTCTAATTTGTCAATATCTCTACATAAATAAGGGCACCAGGCCTGTACACAGTATTCAAGGTGGGGGCGGATAAAGACACGATATAAAAGTAAAAAGATCTTGTTATTTAAGAATTTAAAGGATCTCTTGATCATCGAAAGTGCCTGCATTGCTTTTGTATAAGATTTGTTTACTTGTGATGAAAAGTTCATAGAGGGGGTTATCGCAATTCCTAAGTCTGTCTCCTCAAAGGTTTGCAGTAAGTATGAGACCTTGTCGGCATTAAACATGGTGTAGTTGAATACAGTTTCATTGTTACCTAGTCTCATATACTTACATTTCTCGATATTGAAGGATAATAACCACTCTTTTGACCAAATGTTTAGTTTGTCCAGATCAGATTGTAACTGGTGACAGTCTGCAATGTTTTTAATTTTATGGTAAATTTTTGTGTCATCAGCAAACATACTAATTTCGGAGCTGACATGACCTGGCAAGTCATTTACATATAGTAAAAAAAGGAGAGGCCCCAAAACTGATCCCTGCGGAACACCGCTCCTCACAACAAATGAATCAGACTTATGACCATGGAGTACAACTTGTTGAGTTCTGTTTATTAAAAAGCTTGATAACCAGTTGAGCAAATTATCACAAATACCATAGGAAGACAATTTCTTTAATAGCCTGCAGTGCGGCACTGTGTCAAAGGCTTTACGAAAATCCAAAAAGATTATATCCACACTAATTCCTGGATTATCCAGGTATGAAGTCCAGTCCTCAAAACTCTCTAAAAGATTAGTGAGACATGATTTCCCACTTACAAACCCATGTTGGTGCTTATTGATTAAATTATTTTCAGTGAAAAATTTGGTCATAACATCACGAATGATGGATTCCAGTATCTTACCAGCCTGGGATAGTAAACTGATTGGACGATAATTATTAGCCTTTTGCTTTTGACCTTTCTTGAAGATAGGTGTTACGTTAGCTGTCTTCCAATCCTGTGGAATAGTACCGGTATCAAGTGACTTCCTAAAAATATACAATAATGGATAACATAGACTTTCACGACATTCTTTTAGAATGTAGGGGTGAATATCATCAGGGCCCTGAGCTTTGCAGACATTCAAAGAAGCCAATTTTCTATAAACAGTATCAACAGTTAATGGAATATCGGATAGGCGCATGTCAGTTACATAAGGGAATTCCGGGATGTTGCCTGTATCTTCATCAGTAAATACAGATTGAAAAAAACTACCAAGTATTTCTGTACATCCCTGCAAGTCAGATACAATTTCGCCATGCTGATTTTCAAGCGGACCAACTGAACTTCTAATTTTTCTCTTGCTATTTATGTAGCCATAAAACTTTTTTGGGGCAGACTTTATATTTTCAGCAATATGTGCCTCGTAATTTGCACGGCTCTTTTTGATTAATGCTTTAACAATATTTCTCTGAGTCTTGTAAGTTGTGTAGTCCACTGAGAGATTAGATTTTTTATATGCAAGAAATAGTTTGTGCTTCTGTTTTATCGCTTTACCAATACTCTTATTCCACCAAAGTGGCTTCATTTTATTTGCAGATACTGTACGGTGTGGAATAAACTTATCTCTAGCCTGTAATAATAGTTCCTTAAATATTTTCCAATTTTGATCAATGTCCTCCTTAAACAGTGACTCCCACTGCACCTGATCCAAATGAGCAATCATTTCATCATATGCTCCTTTATGATATTCCCAGCGTACATGGGGTCTATCTGACAGTGTAGGAGAGCAGGCATAAACCAAGGACCAGAAGAGACACTCATGGTCGCTATGACCAATAGGAGGAAGATGATTAACAGTTTCAATCATGTCAGGATCGTCCGTAAACACCAAATCTAAAACTGAAGGACGCTGGTTGGGTAGGTATCTGGTAGGAGAATGAACATGTTGGCTCAGGAAAGCATCCTGACATGAATCAAAAAACATAGCTGAAAAAGATTGATCACTACCAGATACAAAGTTGTCACACCAGTCGATTTCAGGACAATTAAAGTCACCCATTAATAATAAGTGAGTAAATCTTTGCATCTGATGTATGTTTTGTATGGTGGTGTTGAGGAGCACATTATTGTCAACAGAAGAGTGAGGTGATCTGTAAACAACACCCACAAGGAGGTTGTTTTTGTCATCTGATTGAACCAGGCACCATGTAGATTCTTGGATATAATTGTCATTTAGAATGGGACAGGGTATGGAGGGTAAAGATTCATGTATATAAAGTAAAACACCACCACCTCTACTATAAGTACGGTCTTGTCTGTACAATTTATACCCATTTAACCATATTTCGGCATCTGATATTGTACTGTCACACCAGGATTCAGTTACAGCTACAATTTTGGGATTATAGGAATCAATTATTGATTGAAATTCTGTAAATTTGTTAACTATGCTTCTTAAATTGGTAGACAAGCAAGGTATATTACACTTTCTAGCACAATTATCAGTGCAATCTAAGGAGGTTAGATCAAAATCATTTAATGTTACATTATCTGTACGAATGGAAGTGCGATCCTTTACTTCTCCTTTCGTACAATTTCCCCATTTTTTATCCTATAAAGATTTGCAACCTTATTCATCTCTGCGAGCTGAGATCTAAGCTCTTTATTCTTTTTCTGTTCTGTTGGCGTCAGATCTGGAGTAATGAAGATCTTGCGAATATACTCAGGATTATCTTGATTTCGTAACCTTAACTTATTCCTAAGTACTGTAACTTTTTCATCAAGTGAGCTGACTGTGATCTTTAATAAGCGTGGTTTGTTGGGATCATCACGCTTCTTACCAATTCGAAGGCACTTGGTGATAGACACTGTGACATCCAGGTAGTCCCTAAATGTTGAGATTGCAGCACAAGTATCCTCCTCTTTTCGTTTGGAGCTATCCGTATCATCAGATTCTTTGATATTATGCAGGATCAAGTTGAACTGCCTCTTCTCCTTTTCTTTCTCTTCATTAACCAATGTAGCTGCGATACTTGCAATTGAGTTAGATGTAATACCTTGATTTAGATTTGTAGTAGTAACCCCATCTGAAACATCCATATTCTCAGATAAGTGATTAATCTTTACTTTTAGTTCAGAATACTGAGAAGTAAGTTCTTCAATTTTAGAGGACACCTTTGAGATAGATTCCTGTAATAATGCGTGATTATCGACTACCGGTTTCAACACTTGGTCAAGATCTTTACTAGTCCCATCATGTGGCTTCGCAATTAGTTGGGTTAGGCGAGAGTAACAATGATTTAGGTTGCAACAATAGGCTATGTTACTAACAGTGGCAGATAACTTATTAAATAAATCATACTCATCCATGCTTAATCCATCACAAGTGGCATGGACCCATGAATAGCATATTTCACATTGTATAGCCTTACTACTTTCACCTGTCTCTGTACATTTCCCATCACAATGTTTGCAAATATCACCTGGTAGTTCCATCACTTTAGCAGGAGAGACATTATTCTGACGCTTTCTCTTAGGATGAGCAGGGGTGGTCATCCTCGTTGAGTTAATACCGCGTGGTTCTAATTAACGCCAATTCTATAAAGATAATAATAGCCAGAAACAACTGGAAATGAATATACACCAATAACCCTAATTGCATATTTCTCTGCATATTTAGCGAGCAGGGAACCCTCTTTGGTTGGCACTGAGCTCCTAGGACGCTTGTAGAACCCGCTAGCAGGCATGCTAATCAGTGTAACCATGTTGTATCTTCCCAGGTATCTTCCTCGTGGTGACTTTCCGCTCAAGGTAGGCGCACGTGATTCAATTTCAAAGTGGATATAAAAACAGTGGGGTTGGATGGGGTTGATCGCGCTATAGAGCGTTTTCATATCCATGGCAACGAAAATGACAAAAATATCACCCGTAATTTACCGGTTATTATGCCGTATTTACGCCATATTGTTGAACCAACCTATCGAGCGTTGTATTGGAGTCTCACTCGTTTCTTTAAAGGTGAAGGTGCGCATCATATATGTTATTTCTTTCTTTGTATAATAAGCATTTTCCATGTTTACAATGCTAAAGTTCGATGAAATAAGCGTTTTTCGGCGTTTTTGTACTTTCCACCACAGCTTAAGGGCGCTTGCGCATTGAAACTGGTTCAACAATATGGCCGACTTAACAATGTAACCATGGTTATTTTTGTGTTCATTTTCGTTGCTATGGATATGAAAACGCTCTATTGATTTAAGCATGAAACTGTATTTTACTCTTACAACCCTTTAAATAACCCTACCTGTACAAAACCTACGGCTCACGTGAACGTGTCGGCCCTCCTCTGACACCCAACTAAATTATAGAGTAGTCTCGTGAACCGGACCCATTTCTCCGCAGGGCGCTTATCGATTGGAGATTATAAGCGCCCTGCTACGAAAGGGTCTGGTCAACTGCCTATACCTATTTTGTTCTGAATCGACAGATTTTGTCGATTGTGACGTAGGCTGAATTGAACGGCTTCGAATTACGTGTAGCATTCGCATTGGAGTCCGAATATTTTTCCTCCAATGCGAATGCTACATGTATTTCGAAGCCATTCAATTCAGCCTACGTCACAATCGACAAAATCTGTCGATTCAGAACAAAATAGGTATAGGCAGTTGACCAGACCCTTTCGTAGCGGGGCGCTTATAATCTCCAATCGATAAGCGCCCTGCGGAGAAATGGGTCTGGTTCACAAGACTAATTATAGAGATGGGCGATACCTGTAAATACGATTCCAAGTACTTTCAATCGGGTATCGAAGTCATTTCGATACGATTCTGAGTACTTTTGATTATCATGCTTTTTGCTACAAATACATCAAAAACTAGAGTAATTTCTGAATATGATTATTTTTGGCTTTATTTTCCCATTATTGCTTAACATTCCATCATTTTGCTTGATAACGTCAAAGAAAAGGATCACGTGATCACAGGAATAGAAAATTCGATTCTTCAAGAAAAGTACTCGATGCCTAAGTATTGAGTACTTCAAGTATATTTTAGTACTTGTATCGCCCATGCCTACTGAATTATAAACGCATACAAAATAATTATGAACATTCATGCCGAACCATAGCCATATATTATTATTATTATTATTATTATTACAAGCCTGCGGACTACATAACCTAGTATAAGACCAATGTGGTGATTCAGTGGCACAAAAAACCATTGCATGCATTTGTTGAGGATTTATGTTCAACTGATAAAATGTTACAAATGAAAACTATATAGCTACATACACACATGCAAAAACAATATAACCAATGTATTGTTAACCTAGTATATTAGACTCAGAAGGTCTAATATACTAGGTTAACAGGTGAAGTGAACTCAGAAGGTTGAGTACAAATTTCCAGGGGGTTATTGCAAAAAGCGGCCCTATGGCCTTGTGGCTTTATGGCCTTAGGTTTTTTGTCTCTACTTTGCTATAGTGCAGAATCATCGCACTGGTCTGCTACCCGGGAAATTCTACAAAGCTGCTTATCGATTAGATATCATAAGCGCCTGCTGAAATGGTATGGTACTAGCGCCTCTCTATGCTTCCACCAAAAATAGTCTATTGTCTATGCTTTCACTCATCTACTGCAAGGCTGGAAGGTGTTATAACGTTTGATAGAGGGAATTATGGTGCCTTCTTACACAGTCTGCGTTATTAAAGGACTGGCCCATTATGCCTAGCTAGTCAGTGTCCAGTGCTTATAAATTTCTCTCATGGCCATGTCCAGGGGCGTACCGAGGAGGGTTTCCAGGGGTTTCTGGAAACCCCTTTTGAAAACCAAATTTTTTTTAAAAAGTTAAAAATATATCTTACCAATTTATAGTTAAGCAGTAGCTATAAAACATGTGTTAGATCCTACTAACAGGTTTCTTTCTTTCTTCTGGCTAACATCAAACTTCGTGCCACACGAAGTGCGTTATTTAGAATACATTATTATTAACATTGAATATTGTGGCACTCGATCTGCGTTATTTAGAATAAGTGAGGTTTCTCTTGTAGTATAATGACGAAACGCCAGAAAGGGCTTTTAGATTGCTTTTTGAGACCGAAGAACAGGTAGGTGTATAATTTTTTACCAATGTAACTATGTAGTGTGCCTGCCATGCTGTAGATTTGGTATGGTTGAAACAGCCAGTCCGCGCTATCAGGCACTAACAGCTAGTGTAATGTAGTCCTATTAGCCTTAGCATGCGTAGTGTTATTAGCCTTAGCTTCAATAGCAGCTGTAGGCTAATAGCTGGCTGTATTTAATATAATAGTACAAGTAGTATACATAGTACCCCAATGCTGCAATAATGAATTGTTAGACTGTATACACAGCTACTGTACATAATTTATACATAATCCCACTGGCCAGTGGCCACAATTTGTAAAAGCCGGGTGTTACTGCTCTCTGTTGAATGGGTACAATGTGTTCTGCAGCAGCAGTAGCCTGAGTGAACGGTACATTATCATTATACTAAAGCAATTGTTGGCTTCCACTCGGTGCTTTGCCTTGCACTGCAATGGAAATCACTAGATCAGGTTCATATACCTATACCTTTGCAATTAAGTTTATTCTTTAACAATAACACTGCTTTTAGTTGCCTTGCAAGTCAACAGGATGTGCCTAGTACAATTCCCGACTCATCAGAATCCAGTGATCAGCTATAGCCACAAATCAAGATCATATGTAACCATCAAAGTATACATATATATATATACTATATTAGCTCAGTGCTAATGTTTGCATGCATGAGAATGAAGTTTTTAGTACTTTAAAATGGTATAAGCTCAAAGCTTTCGCGCGGGAGGGGGGACACCCCCCTCCCGCACCCACCCCCCACGGCTGCTATAGCAGCCGTGACAGTGGCTTCGCCACTGTGATCCCACCGTTCAATTACTATATTGGTGCATGTTGGAAACCCCTCTAATAAAATCCTGCGTACGCCCCTGATGTCTATACACTGAGCTAGCTACTTAGCCAATAAGCTTATAGATAGTATATAGTAAGCCTTCTAACAGGTCCCTTAGAGCCTAGTGGGATAGTATTTATGATATATAATCACGGACTGTTCTATTAGAGTATATCAATCTTCTATGTCCAGTAGTATTTATAGCTAAACTCCCGGCTAAACTCATTATTATACTCCATCATTGTATCAGATGCCGGCCAGTGTGATTTGTAGCTAATAATGTCATACGTAGATGCATGCATGCATGGAGTTGTCAGGGCATATAAGCGGTCTAATCGAGGATCTAATTGATCAGCAGCTTTGTAGACTGATTGCCCGGGTAGCAGACCAATGATGATTCTGCACTATAACAAAAGTAGAGACAAAAAACCTAAGGCCATAAAGCCACAAGGCCATAGGCCATAAGGCCGCTTTTTGCAATAACCCACTTCCAGGTCCGAAAACGGGTTCTCTCATCTGCTAACGTATACGTGTTAGCAACACACGTAACACGGAATTCCGTTTATTCATATACTTGGAGACGAACCGAAGCGTCTGTTTAGGCTGTGTTTACAAGTAAAAACCTTTCGTTTTATATTGAAATGCTTTAGTTTATAAACCATTTGCTTAAGTAGACAAGGATAAGTATTTGTGTTTGAGTCGGCTTTTTCGAGTTGTTTTGATGGCACGCATAGTCCCTGAAATGGCTCCATACTATTTAAACTAATTTGCTGGTGCATTTGTAACACACATCAATCCATTCAGTAGAGCAAGGCGAATCTTTTAAGCCATATTGCAAAGCCATAGGACATGCGAGTCGTTTGCTACGTGTCATTTTCTAGACATTTTCTCATCTCGCGCACGCAAGCCCTCTCACAAGCCATAGAGATGGGCTCACAATTCCAGTGCTATATGTTTGTTTAGCTTAAAACATACATAAATAGATTCGCTGCAGCATAAAGAATCCTTTAAACTCTATTTCAGCTTCATACAAGTAACATGGAACCTTTTATGGGGCTATATCTAACTATGTCATCTGGGCCATTAACAGCAACTTCATATATTTTTGCATGTCCATTACAAAAGAGGCTATAACTTGTGTATGCTAGCTCGTACAGATTCAATTCCAAAACCATTTTATTCTATATAGAACAGCGAATCATTTAAACTATACTCCAAGGTGGTAGGTGCTACGGATAGTTCACTACAAGCCATTTACGTGCATTTTCGCAATCGTGAAGGAGGCAAAATGGCGGCATTTTGAAGAAGTCGGGATATCTCAGCAAGGGAAGGGTATTTGGCCATCATCTTTTATCATTTTTCTTCTTTCATCAAGACCTTAAAGTTGGTGGTGTTACCTAAAGGATAGCGTTTCTGGTTTAGGCTGTGAATTATTTAATTAATTAATTATAATTAATTAATTACCAGATTATTTTTCTTATTACTAGGTTATGTAATTTTCTTATTAATCGCATAGCCTGTATAAATTGTGCCGTTAGTAGCCGTGCAATTATTCTCTAATTGCACAGTTACAGCATAGCAACTGTCAGTAATTGCACAGTAAAGTAGCCAGTCAAAATTCACAATTCGGGAAGCCGTTTAAGTGCAACAAGCAATGACATAATAAGCAGCGAATGAAATCGCGTAGCACTGGAGATTCATAGAAACCGACTTGTATGGCAACCAAGTAACGGCTACGCGGCTGTGAAGTAGTACTCGTTAATCTCTACAAGAATTTCTCAATCCTAACCTTTTAGAATGAATCTCAACTCAATTCTGAACGCGCAGCTACTAAAACAAGCGATACGGAACGAACAAGATTTTCGAGCGTGCCTCAGATAGAAATAAGCGGCGCGCCTGAGGTTAGAGTGGGAGTGCAAGTGTCTTGCAATGCGATTAGAAGGCAATCACACGCATTTTCGTGCAATTCGAGAATAATTGTACACGTAACAGTCAAATTGCACTCGGCTTCGCCTCGTGCAATTACTTGACTGTTACTGGTACAATTATTCTCGAATTGCACTCAAATGTGTGTGATTACCTATACTATTAATAGGTTATGTAATTATTATTATTAATGTTTTACAGCATAGGCAAGACTACAACAAAATTAGAAGGGAAAAAGCAATGTATGCAAGTATAACAAAGTAGAGCCTAGCTGAGAGCTGTTGGCAAGCTCTGCCAATAGCTCTAAAAAATATATATATATTTTGAAAATAATTAACTAATTACAATAGATTAAAATAAATACATTAAGTAAATCTAGTATAATTATAGAACAGTTCTGATTGGTTGTCTAGGCCTGTGAAAGCAGCTACAACAGGGGCAGTAGTAATGAAATGTACATGAATTACCGTCCTCAAAGTTGTTTATGAAACAGTTCCAAAAGAATTTCTGCAATTTCTGTTTAATTATGTTGACAGAAAGAGAAATGTCTATAGTTGGGAGTGAGTTCCATAATCTTGGAAGTCTACAAAAGTAAAAATTATGGGTAAGAGTTGTGGAAGAGCCAATATGTTGAAGTTTGAAACCTGAACTTGATCTAGTTGATACAGAACTACAAAAAATAAAGTCGTTAATATTAAAATAGCTGGAAGGATATTTATATGATTTAATATAAAAAATAAGATCATGTAGTTCATATATACACGTTAGGGGAAGAAGGTTAAGTTTGGTTAGTCTTGATTTATAGGAGGAGGTGTAGTCATTTAAAATGTATTTAGTTGCACGTCTCTGAACACGTTCTAGTAATAGTATGTCCTTTATTTTGTGTGGCCTCCAAATTGGAGAACAGTATAAGAGATGCGATCTTACTAGAGAGATATAAAGCTTTCTTTTTGCGTCAATGGCATCTATTTTAAAGCAGCGTCTTAGTAGACCTAGGATTTTGTAAGCTTTAGCAGTAATACTACGATAATGACCGCTCCAGTCAAGATTATTTGATAAAATTATTCCAAGGTCTTTAGTGGATTCCTGGGTAGTTATTTTAGTTCCATTAATATAGTAGTCATAGGATGTGGTGCCAGTTTTCCAAAAATGTATGTGAACAAATTTGTTTTGATTAAATGATAGATCTGAAGATTGGCTCCAGTCTGACAAATTGTCCAGGTCAATCTGTAAAAGACAGGAATCGACTGGGGCTTTAATTGTTTTTAGACACTTGGTATCATCTGCAAACATATAAGGTGAAGTATGTTGAAAAATCTCTGGTAGGTCATTAACATATACAGCAAAGAGAAGAGGCCCCAATAAACTTCCTTGAGGAACACCTGACAAAACAGGTAAAAAGTTAGATAAAACTCCATTGATGTTTACACATTGTAAACGATTACTTAAATAGGCTTGATAGAAGTTGAAAACATTTCCCGTGATACCATATTTCCTTAATTTAGTCAGAAGGGTGGTATGAGGAACTGTGTCAAAGGCTTTTTTAAAATCTACATATATGGTGTCTACCTCATATGAGTTTTCTTTTGCTACAATTAGGTCATTGACAAACAGAAGTAGTTGTTGAAGACTGGAACGGCCTGGAATAAATCCAAACTGATGATTGGTGAATAGATCGGAAAAGAAGTCTATTGTATGTTTGTAAATGATTTTCTCAAGTGCTTTTGATACAATACATAGCAAAGATATTGGGCGATAATTAGACACCATAGATTTGTCACCATTCTTATAGATAGGGGTAATACAGTGAGTTCGCCATTCCTGAGGAAGATAGCCAAGAAGAAAGCACTGAGAATAAAGATGTGTAATAGGCTTGCACAATGATGTTGCACAGTATTTTAGTATCTTGGGACTAATTTTGTCAATCCCCATAGCCTTGTTAGGGTCCAAGGAAACCAGGGCCTCGAAAACCTCTGAAGAGTTTATCTCGATGGTATGTAGATTATAAACTGACTGGGAGTGATCAGGATCCCTACTACATGAGGACGTTTCTCTAATAAAAATTGAATAAAAGTAACTATTGAACATTTGAGCATTCCCAAAGTTGTCACTGCAACATTTGTCATTGTAGTACATTGAAGCAGGTATTAAATCACTTTTGGAAAAAGAGGAAATGTACTTAAAGATTCTATTATTGTTGGAAAAAGCGAAGTCATTTATAAGAGAGGATTCAAACTCTAGTTTAGCTTTACTCATTGTTTGCTGTAAAGAATTTTCAGCAACTGTTAATTTTGTTTTGTTGACAGTAGTAGGATGGATCCTACATTTTCTTCTCATAGTATGAATGCAATTCAGTTCATGTCTAACTTTGGAATTGAACCAAATAGGATGTTGATACTGTTTTGTAGTAAATTTAGGAACAAAAGATTCCAGTGCTTGATATATAACCTGCTTGATATAAGACCAGATAAATTCAATATCATTGGATTGATAAATTGGAATAAAATTATAGCTAGAAAAGAAAAGATTCATGCCATTCCAATCAGCCTTTGAATAGTCAAAAAACACTTTGGGAGTTGATAATATATGAGTGCGAGCCAAAGCTGAGATAGAAAAACAAATTATGTAATGATCTGATGAAAGTCCAACAGGTAGCTTGTCAATAATGGTGGGACCATCTGAAAGGTCAAAATTGGATAGCACAACATCCAAAATGTTACCATTGACGTGAGTAGGTTCAACCAGTCACTAACTGTGTGAGATTTAAATCGTAAATGGTATCACAGAAAGTTGAAGATACTGAATTGGAAGCTGAGTAATTGTTCCAATTTATATCAGGAAAATTCACATCTCCAAAAACAAGGAGGTTCTCTATGTTAGTAAGCAATTGATCTGAGTGATTTTGGGCATTAGCTGTGTTGTCACATGGCTCACAGTACCAGTGTAAGGTTTTACAAACTTTCACAACTTCAACCGTTTCAAAGGGAAAATTCCCACAAGAACAACAATGCCATAACATACAGGACTCACATTGAATCAAACCCTCAACTGATGCCTTACATTTGTCACATTTCAAAATCTCTTCATCTTCCTGACCATTTTCAGGCTCCCTAGAAACATCCTCCTCATTTAACTTAGTGGATTTGTCATACGGTGCTGACTTCTTTGCTCGGGCCTTCCCTGCTTTTTGCTTTGGCATATCTATCAGTAGACTAATTCTAGTTGACGAGCACCTTACAAAAATTGGCGACAATTACAACAACTACAAAGAAATAACTCGCCTTATCAGGTACCGTTTGCAATAACTGAAGAATTGCCCTACGATACCAAGGAAATTGCTGTTGGTTAAGGTTAATTTCGCCAGGATAATTTCTCACAAGTCATAAACGATCACGTGATATATCTCATGATAAGACTTTAAATCGAGAGCTCTAGGCAGTATACTGTAGAGGTTCATTATGATCATACAATGCCGGATCTGAAATCTTGTTTAGAAATCTGGAAATCCTTGCCCAGAAATATCAGAAATATGCGATTTTGAAATCTCATACAAGGATTTTGGGTAATCTCCGGATCAGGCGGATCTCGCACCAGCCTCCGACTAAACATGCGGTACCCACAGGCATCGCCGTCAAGTTCGGCCCTACCTCAGGTGTATAATTATAGCAGGTGGACCAGGTCACGTGGTATACCTATCTGATTTGCTACGTAGTACGTGCACTATCGTTAAGTCCGTTTCATGGCGTCCACTAAACCGAAGTAATTATACTACTAGACAGATGTTAAAAGCATCGTGGGGGCGAGCCTGATCGACGTAGCACGAATAAACATATATCACGTGTATTTGTTTCTCTTTCCCTTCTGATTCTATAACGCTCCCTTCTTCTTCTCAACCTTTCTTCTCTCTCTTGCGCACTTTCAACTTTGCTAGCCATACTGCATGCCACGTGGCGGAGCCAATCCTTCCGTACTACTAACGTAAACTTTCGGGAATGCGACCACCGTACGACGGTTGAATCGACTACTAACAGTGTGGGGCTTTCCGTGTTTGTTGGGGCTTTCCGTGTTCGTTACGTAAACTTTCGGGAATGCGACGACCGTACCATATATGGTTGGTTGAATAGACTACTAACAGTGTGGGGCTTTCCGTGTTCGTAACGTAAACTTTCGGGAATGCGACGACCGTACCATATATGGTTGAATGCGACGACCGTACCATATATGGTTGAATAGACTACTAACAGTGTGGGGCTTTCCGTGTTCGTAACGTAAACTTTCGGGAATGCGACGACCGTACCATATATGGTTGGTTGAACAGACTACTAACAGTGTGGGGCTTTCCGCGTTCTTTCGGAAACGCGACCACCGTACGACGGTTGAACCGACTACTGCCATTATGGGGCTCGCTCAGGCTCGCCCCAATAACGCCCATGACTGTTTTAATAGAATGTTTGACTGAACATTGTTTTCTTATTTGCATTGATAAAATTACCACAACCCTGGTTGATTAGCTATAGCAATACATCGATTAGCTTTAACAGAATGATTAGAATAACAGTAGGGCAAAAGCTAAATAGAAAATGCTAGCTTACGTAGCTTGGTTAGCTAATAGAAACAAAATATAGCTATATAATGCACTAGCAGGGCTGAAAGAAAATGCAGCTAGGGGTGAATTGAAGCTTAGTCTACAATATATCTTTTGACATATATAGTTATATATCTCAGTTTTGTATTCCAAAACCTAGAGGGGACTTGGGGGAACTCCCCTGCTTCCCTTAAACACAGCCTTAACTAGGACAATAACTATAGCTATCCTTTGCATGGTTCAATTAAAAAACCAAGTGCAAAAATCATAACTCACGCATGCTAACAATTGAGGCCTATGTGATAATGAAAAAAACCTAGCTATTTAGCTATATCTCGACAATGAGCTACAAAATATCTCGATAATAACAATTATAATTATCTAGGTATGCAAGGCATTGTGTATATGTACGTCTTCGAGCCTTACCATGTATTCTAAAATTGCTCTTTAAATGTTCATATAGTTACTAGCTATCATTCCCGATTGCTTTGTTTAATATACATTAGTATCCGGAAATTTCCTGAAATCACAATAACAAAACTATTAGCTACATATCTTTATCATAATCATTTCAATAATTCAATTTATCTAGTCGTAGTATTATATCATAACACAAGCTAACAATGTACAATTTTCACCATACAAAAGTTACTTGAGAAGCTCACAGAATGCAAATACCTCTTGAAGATATTAATGTGTAGCTACAGTAATATGGTTGATTTTTGCAGACCCGGTCACATTTGTGCACTATAGGCATGGAGTTTAATAATTATGCTGATAAAACCTGCATGATGTTATATTAGCTATCTGGTCATTTACTCCTTATACCATAACTCTATAGAATTCTTAGTGATAACTAGCTAGCTAATTATTGGTGAACCAGTGGTGCCTTGAGGGTTAAATCTTGTGCATATTCAATATGGCTATCTGTAGATTAAAGTAAATTATTTACAGCCAACCATATGCACTATCATGGCCAGTTATTTCCTGTAGTGAATTTTCTGACTCCTCTTACGTAGTTCAATAGGCCATGAACGCTTTGGATTTTCAACATATTCATAAATACCTCTTTAAATTAATTTGTTACATTATTAAAGGATCAGCCATTTAATCTGACTATGTACATAGCTACATAGTATAACTGTATTTAATTTATATGTAGCAGGATTTAGCTATATACAACATTAACTTAATTGTGTTGTTGATAGTTGCTAGCTATAATGAGCCTAGCTATATTCTATATACGTAGCTAACCAATTGTAAGGTTTTATGTTCTTTTATATTACGTACGTGTCAGTGAAATACGTGATCAACATTACAGCAATTTATGCATCACTATAAGTCACAAATCAGCCTTATTATAAGTATTTCTGCAATCATTCTGGTACATTATAGCATATTTACACACAAAGTTACAAACAAGTTTCTTAGTTGACATACTAGCGCTACTCTAAAATCTATAAAATATTTCCAATGTTCCATAAAATTTTGTACAATTCCAATTAAATTATGCACTAGAAGTTTTTAAAGAGACACTTATTTCATATATACAGGGAATTTTCTGAAAGGGGGTCTGAATACAGAGGTGTATCTCTGATGCAGGGAGTCTGGGGTGCAGCCCCCCAGACGCTATAGGGTTTTTTGTTATTATAACACCAAAATCATAACGTAACATATTTAAGGAAACATTTAACCAAATATGGAGTAGGGGTGTGGTGGGTGAAAATGTAGGTTGCTTTATCATATTATAAAGTGCTGAAATGACACAATATCTATGATAGTGACATTTTAGTGTTTTTATACCAATACATTATTCTTTTGCCTTCTTTGATATTAAATACGTATTTCTGGAGGGGGATCTTGAGACCCCAAAGACCCCCAGATCCACCCCTGATATATGACCTGAATGACCTGCTGAGCCACCTGGTGACCTGTAGGATAAGCCTGCAGGAATTATGCGGGAATAATTTTGGGAATTTTGATGGTAGCTAGTTGATTTTCTAGAACTATTTTGGTAGCTAAGAAATATTTTTGGAATAATAACAAATTGAATAGTCATGAATATATCTCGAGCCACAGTGCAGGCCAATTAGGAAATTATATCATATAATTATTACCATCTAAATTTTTGCTAATCTCCAGTACTCCGTTTGTGTATTTTGCCATCATGTTTCATTACGTGAGTATAAGAACGGAACGAATGTATTAGAATTCAATTCGGGACTTCCACAGATTAGGCAAATTTAAACCAAGTAACACTCGACCGCGCCCCCTCCTTGTCAAGTTTTTGAGAACTTTCGAGGCATCCATAGTACTTTCTAAGAAAGACTCCTTGGCTTCTTCATTACAACATGTATCTATCAAACGTGATATGTCGCTCGAAGAGCGACAGATAGAAAATGCACTTCTAAAAGAGAGGCGTAGCCTAATTGATAGCGGAATTGAACGGAAATTTATTAAAATCCGCGGCAACAGTCTCTACGTGAAAAATAAATTACATGGCATAGTACAAGGTTCTCAATTCCATACAACTGTCCCAAAGACTCTTGAACACAACAAAACTCAAGCTTCCACTGCTCAGATCAGCGGCTCTGCTGATCAGACATCTGCATCCTCTATGGAGGTCAATGATAGTGTCCCAGTTCCAGCCTCCAACAGTGAGCCTTCTACCTGACTAGGGGGTATCACAGCTTGTTTATGGAATGCACGCAGTTTGGTAAATCAGCTTAATTCATTTCAATCGTACATGTTATCTTTTGATTTTAGTTTGATAGCAATTACTGAGACTTGGTTGAACAATGGTGTTCTTGATGGTGAAATTTTGCCTAATAACTATACTATTTATAGGAGAGACAGGGCATCTAGGGGAGGTGGAGTGTTGCTAGCAGTAAATAATAATTTGTCATCCAGACAATTCTCATCATCTGATGACATAGAATCCATTGTTGTTGAAATTAGTTCTGGCTGCAAATCATTTGTTGTATGTGTATTGTATGTGCCTCCTAATGCAAATGATATTAATCATCAACATCTTTCAGATGTATTACATTGTTTGCCTCTCAATAAGGATCTGTTGATACTTGGAGATTTCAATCTCCCAGACATCGATTGGGACCTCCTTAACGGTGAGTCAAGACAGTCAACTAATTTCTGTGAGCTAATTGTGCATCTTAACTTATGTCAATTGATCATCTCCTCAACCCATAATGCTGGGAACATTTTGGATTTAATACTTACCAATAATGATCAGTTAGTTCATGATATAGTTGTCCATCATGCTCTCCCTAGTGGTCTTTCTTCTGATCATTTTATTATTACATTTAAGGTTCTAGTGTCATCATTTAAAGATGTTCAGGTCCCACAGGAAAGCACTCCCAACTATTCCAAAGCAAACTGGGAAGCAATGAACAATTTTTTCAATCAATATGATTTTAATGAGCTCTATGGAACCTCTGATTTAGAGGATGCATGGAATTGTTTTAAGAGGATAATTTTTGAGGCAATCTCACAGTTTGTACCTAAAATTTATTCCAGGAGATACCCCCGTCCAAAATGGTTTAATTCAGAGATTCAACACCAACTTAATAAAGTACACACACTGAGGCGTAGATGTAGAACTAACTCATCGCCAAGTTTGTTATCTCAGCTTTCTAACTTGGAAACAAAATTATCCGAGGCAATGGTAACTGCAAAACATAACTTTGAATCTCAGTTAATCCAGGATCTAGCTGCAGATAACTCTAGCAGAATATACAAGTATATTACTACCTTATCTAGTAACCGCCAACTACCCTCCACCATGTATCTTGATGACACACAGGCTTCTGCTGGCTTTGATCAGGCTCAATTATTCAACCAGTATTTTCATTCGGTATTTACTCATTCCTCCTATGGGCTACCCTCACCTGCTGACCTACCAGCTGCTGAAACAGTTCTATCAACCATCAATATCTCTGCCTTGGATGTTTTCCAAGCATTGTGCAATTTGGATCCAAACAAAGCTTCTGGCATTGACTCTATCAATCCTGCACTCCTGAGGTACTGTGCTGAATCTCTCACATCTCCTATTCATTATTTATTTACCTCAAGTCTCAGATCTCAATCACTACCACAGGAGTGGCGCACACATTGCATAGTGCCTGTATTTAAGTCTGGCGACAATAGCCTTGTTAAGAATTATAGACCTATTTCTTTGCTGTGCATTGTATCCAAGGTTTTTGAAAAAATTGTTTTTCAGAATCTGTTCGATTTCCTTTATAATCGATTGTCAGTTTATCAGTTTGGTTTTATCCCTGGACGTTCCTGCCTTCAGCAACTACTCTTATTTACACATGAATTATATCTGGCAAAATCCCTCCACTGTGATGTTGATGTCATATACCTTGACTACAGAAAAGCTTTTGACTCTGTGGTGCATAATGAATTACTGTGTAAGTTGTGGCAGTATGGGATTAGTGGTGATCTGTGGGACTGGATTAGAGCTTATCTAACCAACAGGATACAGTGTGTTCGTGTTGATGGTCAGGTTTCCAATCTTCTACCAGTTGTCTCTGGGGTTCCCCAGGGCAGCTTACTGGGTCCATTGTTTTACATAATTTTTATTAATGATATGTTTGATTCAATCAAAACAGCCAGACCATTCACTTATGCAGATGACACTAAACTAATGATGGTTATAAATAAATCCCTCAACAGTGACTTGCTTCAAGAGGACCTTAACGAGGTTTCCTTGTGGAGTGCTTCGTGGGACCTATCTCTTAATCCTGATAAATGCTGTCATGTTCATTATCACTTCAGTAGAATATCATGTGACAATGAATATTTCATCAATATGGATCCAGTCTCCTCTACACATCGAATCAAAGATTTAGGGATTATGTTTTCTTCTGATCTTCAATGGAATCTCCACTATAAGAATATAATATCCAAAGCTTACAAAATGTTCTACATCTTGCGACGTACCTTTACCTGTCCATCAACAATTGCAAGAAAACGCTTATATCTCACTTTAGTTAGATCTCAATTGGTGTATTGCTCACCATTGTGGAGGCCATACCTGATTAAGGATATTGAACACTTTGAAAGATTACAGCGTCGTGTCACAAAGTTTATTTTGAACAACTATGACTTGGACTACAAATCAAGACTATTACAGTGTCAAATCTTACCGTTAATGTATTTTCTGGAACTTAATGACATTCTATTCTTCATAAAATCTTTAAAATCTCCTACACCTGCTTTTAACATTCATGATTACGTGACATTTAATATATCAACAACTAGATCAGGATCCTTTAATAAGTTAATTCACAATTTTGCCTCCACTAATCATACTCGTCATTTTTATTTTAATCGAATAACCCGTCTATGGAACTCGCTACCAGTTATTGACTTAAATCTCAGTACCAGCACTATCAAATCAAAACTTTATCACTATTTCTGGACTCATTTTGTACAACAGTTTGACTCTGATAATATACATACATATCACTATCTTTGTCCGTGTAGCCAATGCTCGCTCCGACCTAAAACACTTTTCAGTCAACTTTGCAACTGATTAACTGGTATCCTGCAGGACTTGTAGGCTGCCTTTAGCTGCACTGTAAATAAATACCTAAATACTTATAAATGTAATTCTCACTGTAGCTATGTGCTGCTATAAAATCATTATTATTATTATTATTATTATTATTATATTATTAAGCACTAGTTAGTTAATAGCACTGTTATTAATTAACTACAGCTAACATTATAATAATAGAATGATAAAAAAATTAAAAATTCAAAAGGTAAGTAGGGATTCAGGAATTCAATAGTGCTACAAAAAGTAAGGCGGAAACAAGGAATAAGATTTTGGGACGAGAGAACATTCTGCCGGGCATGAGATAATTTATAAAAGTTCGATCCCTACTTTTGGCTCACTTCAGTAGGTTGGGATTAAACTTTTATAAATTATCTCATGCCACTCATCCCAAAATCTTATTCCTTGTTTCCTTACTTTTTGTAGCACTATTGAATTCAATCCCTACTTACCTTTAGAATTTTTCAACAACGCGCGCTTACATGGCAAAGTAGCTGTGTGATTGCAAATAACGCTCGAAAAACAGCAAAAGCTATTTGTCCAAGGCTATAATCTCGAAGTTCACGATGTAATAAAGTACACGCGAAAACATCGTGCCTTGGTGCCACTGTAATTAATAATATCACGTGCAAGCCAGGTTTTTGCGTGACGTAATAAACAGAAGCCGTAACAGGCTATCGTCACCTTCGAAGGTGAGATTCACACCTTGCTAAAGGAATATCATTAAGTACGGTAGTACGTAATAGTAGGGATCGACATGAAAAAACATGGTGTCCGACTTTCACGCGCCTCCATAACTCGCCTCACAATATACTTTTCACGAAAAAACCGACTAAAATCCATTTGTAACACTATAACAAAACTGTACCTTTGTTAAACTCCATGGAAAATCTAACAACATGATCAGTAGAGAGATTTGAAAATTTCGAAATCTACCAGAATTTCGTGACTGCCGGCCTGCCTGCCTGCCTGCCATAAGACCCACTAGCACTAGGAGTATGGCTCCAGATTTCTCACACAACAAAGGAAATCGTGTCCGATTTACGAAACTGCTGTTCCACTGAAGATTCATCCACTGCGCCTTAGTGTTTTTTTTCATCCCTCACTATCTTCCTTTTCTTCATTTAGTCTGTAGAAAGGCGAGAAAGTTATGAAAGAAGGTGTCGATCGGCTTGCACCTTCGGCTTTTACGTCACCAAAACAGCCACTTACACACGTGACATAATCAGTAATGCGCCCGCTGTTAAATACTATACTGCAAAATGCGAAGTATGAAGTTCATACAAAATTACCACAATGAGCATACCAAAATTGAATTAGGTATGCTCACTGTGGTAATTTTGTATGAATTTCATACTTCTCATTTTGCAGTGTATGAACAGACGCGATGTTTTTGCGTGTACTTTATTACATCTTCAACTATAGAGTACGTGTGAATATATAACTTATACAACATATTTTCGAATGTATTTCACTACAGTGCAGCTGCTCCGCCATGTTAACGATGTTATTAACATGCGCCTGTAAAAACAATTAAGTAATGTTTTGGCGCCTGGAAAACGATTACTTTTGCAAGTATGCTATAAAAAGCAAACAAACTAGAATATTTAAAAATTAAAAATTTAAAAAGGTGAGCAGGGATCACTCTTGCAATGCTAGCTAAAAAAAGTAAGGAAACAAGGGAAAAGATTTTCAAGTGGCATGAGAGAACACTAAAGATTCTAGCATGAGATAATTTATAAAAGTTTCATCCCTACTTTTGGCTCATTTTCAGTATTAGGAGTAAGCCAAATGTAGGGATTAAACTTTTATAAATTATCTCATGCTAGAATCTTTAGTGTTCTCTCATGCTACTTGAAAATCTTTTCCCTTGTTTCCTTACTTTTTTTAGCTAGCATTGCAAGAGTGATCCCTACTCACCTTTTTAAATTTTTAATTTTTAAATATTCTAGTAGAAGAACAAGGAAGGGAATGAAGGATATAAAAGGAATCGCCATGGCGCAGTGGGTAAATCGTCTTCGGAACAACACTTTCGTAAATCCGCCGCCATTACCTTTATTGTGTGAAATTTCTGGAGCCCTACACCTAGCGCAACCGGGTCTTACGGCAGGCTGGCTGGCAGACGAAATACAGGTGAATTTCAAAATTTTCTAAGTTGGCTGTAGGTCGAAATATTCGACTTGTCGCTTCGTTTAACCAAGGTACAGCATCATTACAGCCTTACCAATGCATTCCAGTAGGTTTTTTCAGCTATTGGAAGGTTGTTTTATGAAGTGCGAAAAATCAGGAAACCATACAATTTCTTACCAATCCCTACTATTAAGTACTACCGTACTTAATGATATAGTTTTGTTATTAGTAAAAAATCATAAAATGTACTAGAAAAATTATTTGAATTTAAATTATGCTCGGTGGTAATGTTAGGATTCTTGTTGATTTTTGCGCTCATTATCATATAGCTACATTTACATTGTGACTCCTATTTTGTCGAATTCATCATTTTATCATTGCATTCATCATATGATTTGATAAAACAAAATTTCACTATAGCTACATACGTAAGTGAAAAGTGTGTTTTGTAACAAAAACTTTACCTATTATGCTGGCATTATGCTTGATGCTTTTGCCATCCTATTATGCTCAAAATTATGCTGGCATGATTGGCTCGAGTCTACTGCCCTACCACCATCATGGTCAACCCCTCCACCACCTTGAATATTTTGATAACTAAACTACATAGCTAGTTACCTATGAAATCACGATTGAAATTTCATTGTTTTTAGAATGCTATACTCCAAAGTTGAGGGTCCCTTATACCTTCTACTGCAGAGGCGTAGGAAGCTCCTCAGAGCTGGGGGTGCTATATCAGATCTAGGGGTGTTACGGGAGATCACTAGGTCAAAGTTGTATGGAGGAAATTACATTCCTATGGAGTGACAGTAAAAACAGGGGGTGCTCTAGTACCCGGAGCACCCCTGTTCCTACGCCTATGTACTGTCACTGTTATTGTGAACAGGCATCATTACAAATGTTTAATGTACGTAGTTCTGACTCCAGGCTTATACCTATAGCCTATACCTATAGCCTTCTTACGGGTCCCTAGTGAGATAGTCCATGACAAAATTATAATATTCGATTGTATGTTTAAGTTTACATATGTTAAATATTTACAACAGTGTTTTTACCTTTGATTAGCAGAGAATACTTTAGCTATTTAGTTAACAAGTTAGTGTTTTGTGGCTACTTTAGAGTGTAGCATATAGTTTAAATTTGGCCTATTATTCCAGCATAATTCTGACTTTCTATTATTCCCCGGCATATTAGGCACAGCTGTAGTGTGTGTGTATGTGTGTGTACATGTGTGCGTGCGTGTGTGTGTGTGTGTGTGTGTGTGTGTGTGTGTGTGTGTGTGTGTGTGTGTGTGTGTGTGTGTGTGTGTGTGTGTGTGTGTGTGTGTGTGTGTGTGTGTGTGTGTGTGTGTGTGTGTGTGTGTGTGTGTGTGTGTGTGTGTGTGTGTGTGTGTGTGTGTGTGTGTGTGTGTGTGTGTGTGTGTGTGTGTGTGTGTGTGTGTGTGTGTGTGTGTGTGTGTGTGTGTGTGTGTGTGTGTGTGTGTGTGTGTGTGTGTGTGTGTGTGTGTGTGTGTGTGTGTGTGTGTGTGTGTGTGTGTGTGTGTGTGTGTGTGTGTGTGTGTGTGTGTGTGTGTGTGTGTGTGTGTGTGTGTGTGTGTGTGTGTGTGTGTGTGTGTGTGTGTGTATGTACAAACATCTCCAAGGCCGTATGCCTTAAGTTTGATGTATTGCCTGTGTATGCTACTCTAATAGAGCTGTCGGACTCCATATATGCTATATATGTTACTATAACAGCGGAGTCCTGTAAGTTTCTCAAATAACTGTTCTCTATACTGAAAACCATTTGCTGGATCTCTGTCAGCAATGGGAAAATAAAAATACTGACTAACAAAATTTTCATATAGGGACTTAAATAACCTGATCCCTATACCACCATGGCACCATCTATCAAACATACTCAACTATATTAAATAACATTTTGTACAAGCATAGTAGTCTAACAAAATTTGCACCATTTATGCAGCTGTTAATAAGGAATCTCATGCAACTTACAGATTATAAATATCTTATACAGTAATGAAGATACATACTATAATATGAATAGGTGTATTTTGTGTACATAAGCCCGGTTTTCTCATGCCGGGTCAATTTCATTTGATAACTCCATGCATATAGCTACATACATAATTAATAAATGAATGTATAGTAGTCAATGATTGATAGTTTTATAGCTTATCACAGCTATCCTTTGCAAAATAGCTGTAAAAACAGCTGCAGGCAGCTTTGGTTTGTCACTTTTGGCCAATTTGCAAGGTTAGAAATTATTCAGGGAATCTAAGGTAGCTGCTTAATATGTAATCAACTTTTACACTATTCAATAACTATATCAGGGTTTCTTTCAGGGGGCGGGGGAGCATTGCCCCCCCCCCCCCCTTGGCTTTGGCTTGCCCCCCTTGGGATTTTGTTTTGACAGTGAATTAATTTAAGTGTTTTAAATCTTTAAGTTATGCTATGCATAACAATAGCACCCATGTTCTCCATGCCATAATGATGTTTATAGTTAGAGATGATTTTTGATTTCACAGTTATTTTGACTCTACATTATATAATATTTTGACTTTGAAGTGCCCTCACATTCAATCTCAGAGCATCTATTTTCAAAAATTTTCTGGGGGGGCATGCCCCCAGACTCCCCCTAACATTAGCTACGCATGCTGATTGTGCTTCGCACAATAACACATACAATCACTGAGCTTGTTACATAATAAGGCCCCACTTTAACTATGTGCTCTGGAGTAAATTCCTGGATCCCCTAGTTTGCTTCCAGGATCATCATACCACATTCCCCCCCCCCCCCCCCAGTATCCCGTTATACCTCATTTTGACCCCCCTTGGCTAAAATCCTGAAAGAAACCCTGTATATATAATATAACTTTGCATGCTTCATTGTACAGGTCACAAATTAGTGCTGTGCGATAATTGAATTTTTGTGATAATCGAATTTAAACATTATCGTGATAATAAAATTTTCATTATCGTGTTATCATGATAATAATTGTACTGTATCAACTTTAGTAAAAATAGTCATTTTTTGTGAAGATGCTGCTATTTAACAGAAATTTTTTGATCTAATCACTGTAACAGTAGTTCAAAACATTCATATATGGCTACATCTCTACTTAGTTCTACATAGATTATAATGAAGAGTTCTCAACTCTTACAATAGGATGTTTATAATGTTTTGGTGTATATTTGATGGATATATGCCATTATCGTGATGATCATGATACTTAGTTGTACTATCGTGATGAAAGAATTTCCATTATCGCACAGCCCTATCACAAATATATGATTAATTTACTATGCAGCCAAGTACAAATATAGTACAAATATAGTATAAATATAGTACAAATATAGTACAAATATAGTATAAATATAGTACAAAAATATTATAAATATAGTACAAATATAGTATAAATATAACACAAATATAGATACGTAATCAAATGTTAGTTGTATGTTATAAAAATACTTTTACTACAAATTTTGCCATTATGTATTTTCTTCTTGTTCAGGTGTTATAGAAGGTGGCTGTGAATCCTGTGATGTATCTGATGGCACATGATGATCTGAGACTACATTATAGTATTAAGAAACAATTGTAACTACTGTTTATACAGCTAGATACAATGATTTTAGCAATACATTGTAGGTTCTTTTACAGATGAAAAGCTTTGTGAAGTGCTTAACATACATAGCAGTTCACAAATACAATGTTTGCATCCTTACACAAATCATTAAAACAATATAGCATTAATAACAAACTTTAGCAAGTTGTCCAAACGTTGGACAAGTATGGAGCATGAAAGAAAGGTACTGTACTGTACATACACTAATATGTAACACTTTGCATGGGTGACATCAAAGCCTCGAGCTGTGGTATATCAGAATATATCACAGTTGCAAGGTTATATACCATAGTTGCCCGTTACGTGACATACGCATTTGCTTGTGGGTTTCGTTTTTAGGCCTGAAGTTTAATAAGTTTTTAGGCCATTATCTTCGAGACAGCAGTTTAATAATGTCAAAGAAACTAAGTATAATGGAATCTTGGCTGATACCGTGCCAGAGAGCGTCTAATGAAGCAACTCACAATGGTCACCATTCTACCAGAGATGCCTTCAACTTTTTGCCAGGTAGGCCTAAGCAAAGTGTAACATAAATTCTATAACACATTTTGCTCGGGATTTGACTGATATATATGCACTCTCCCTCGGGCACTACGCACCCTTGGGAGTCATGCGTATACTATCAGTCAAACCCTTCATGGCTGTGTAGTGTGTTATTATATATTAATAATCCCTACTTTGGCATGCAAAATTATAATAACGACATCATGCATTATTATATATTATATGCAACTGCATCAGCAGACATACATATGTAATATACAATGCTGGGTGGTGAGTTAGTTCATAAACTCTATGACTTTATAACTCAAAAGGATTAATTTTAAGATTTTAGCAATTGAATTCTAGTCTTCTTATAAATGCTTCAATATGTACATATGTGCCTTGCCCACCACTACAAACAAAACTTTCATGAAGTGTTAACATTCTTTTAGGACAGCTTATATGGTGCCAATTAGAGTGAGTATGGGAGGATTCCAATTGGGAGGGTACATCATCTAGTGCAGAGGGAGATATGTTTTTACGTAATTTTAATATCTTGTGAAGAAGTAGCTATACTAGAAGATAGTTGGAAGCTTTCTCTAAGGGATTGGTTAACTTCCATAGCCATGAATGCAAGGACCAGCAGAACTCGTCACGGTGCAAATTTAATGCTGCAACAAACGAAGGTGATAATCCATATACTACTAAGTCACCTATCCTTTGCTCTGTATAGATTGTTGGAAGTGTAACATATTAGTAATAGTTATATAACACAGGGAACCGTGCCTTGCCTGATATATACACACTTGTCCTTAGGCACGGGTATCATGCATATATGCATAGTAGGCAAAGCACTCTTGCCTGTGCTATAAATTATACATTACATTATACTCTATTAGCGTGTGTTTATGATGGGGTTTAAATCTTACATACACCACCTTGTTTACTTATACACCATGCTCTCAAGCGCAAAGAAACATAAATAGCATACATGCATGTAATAGCTACAACATAGCCTGACTTTTTATTTACAGTTTACACAATGCTCTTTGGTAATTTCACCACACCCACTGTGATTATTGCCTCGCTACAACCGACTGACAAATAGTAAGACTATATTGTAAATAGAAGTATATTTATCTTAATAGCGCCCTTGCTTTGCTCATGCACTACAGCCTCAGGTCTTTGGTTATAAATTTCGTATATAGCTATAGGTAGCAGATAAAACTATAATTACATCACACACAGAAAATGGGCTTATAGATAGACAGTTACCTGTTGATTGAGCTGGTATTACAACAAATCCTTCAGTTGTAATGCTTTCATTGTGTTCAGTTTCCTGGCTTTTGAAAGTTGATGCAGAACTTGAATATTCTTGTTCTGGTGGATGCATTTCTACTGTGTAGTAAAAGTTATTATAACAGCTACTTATATACACACAAGTTATATATGACTGGACCTGTAATCCTGACCATATTAGGATAAAACTGTTATAGTGTGATATCATGAAGGATTAACTAGCAAGTTAAATATGGACCACATTATATAAACAACCATTCCAATCACTTCTACTTTTTAACAAACAGCATATTACATGTGTATATGCACACATGATGTGTCATACTGATACACAGAAATTAACCATACTGCCAGTATAATTTATAATGTCCACTATACTTATCCAGGAATGCACTTGTTATTCCAGTGATGTTTTCCAATTAATATGTTCCATTTTGTATAAAAAACTATAAGTAGCTTAATTTTGATTGATTTTGTGTTTTTGCAGTTAATACTCAGATCCTCCAACTATAGCTTTGATGATGAACTCGTTCATCTCATGCTGGTTATTAGCCATGTTAAGGATGCCCAAACAGTAAATTTTTATGGTTCACAGCTATGCTTGCTTGATGTGCTAACTCATGTAATGGTCTTCCTTGTTTTGTTAATTTTAACAACAAGATCAATCTCTAAGTTGCACAATACCTGAGTCTGACTGAGGCTCAGAAATCCTGGCTTGTGCTGGTAGTATGTTATCAGGATTGGCTATCTGGAGTAAACCTTGTCCTGCAAATAAAATTAGACAAACAGTAAGTTATATATAATTTGTGAATTACGTATTATTAGGATTCGAAAAAATAAAGCACAACTTCATGCGTGCATATATAATATAATATACTATAATGACATCAGATTATGTGTTTCTACTACATTTTGTCATTAGAATCATTAAATTTGTGTGAAAAGGTGTTTATTTCTATAGTGACTATGTTAGTAATGTTTCATCATAGTATAATTATGAACCACAGCTCTTACAACGTACATTTTTTGGGCTCAGGGTTTATTCTCTGACCTCAGACTCAGGTTGTATATTTGTTGAATACACCGAGTAGCTGTGGTTTATATATTACATATGCTTAGCCCGAGGGTGGAGTGTTTACAAGTCAGGTATGTACAAACCAAACAGGTTTGTTACAATTGTTTGTAGTATAGCACGTGCCCCCAGCTTGTGTTTAGTACTCAGGAAATTAAAGCGCTGGTTTTATTACACTTATGTGAACATACGGATGGAATCGTCATCTTTGTGCATCTCCAATCTAAGGTGCTGTTGTAGTAGGTGATCATATCACAGTACTGGTAAAAGGTGTTTTACCAATTGCTACGTGCTATACTACAAAGCAATTGCAATGAACCTGTTTGGTATGTATCTGATTTGTAAACACTTCACTCTCGGGCTAAGCATATGTAATATATAAACCACAGCTACTCGGTGTAGTTAGCAAATATACAACTTCAGAGAAAGTTTAACTAATAAGATGGAGTGCTTCTGTTATGATTGGGCATGCCACGCAGGTAGCAAAGTGTTTAAAAGAAGACTAGTCTACAATGTCACAGTAAGAATTTCAACTTTATACACACACACGCATGCACATGTGCATGCGCGCGCACACATACACACACACACACACACACACAAACAAACACACTCGCACAAACACTAGCGTGCGTGTGCACACACACACACACACACACACTTGGTAGACAAAAGTAATTTTAAGAAACCTAGTATCTGCATAAAATCAAACCAGCAGCTAGTTATAAGGTTGGCTAATATGACAGTTAATAAATTGGCTACTGTAGCTATATTGATATACAAATAACACAGTCACATTTTATTAGTAGTACGTAAATTAAATTGTAATACACTGATTAAATTCATATTTCCCGAATTACTACTGAGTTAGGTTTCCAAAATACAATTACATACATTACAACATGTATAAAAATATCACATGTGCTCTTTCTATGCATGTATTTATGCATAATATATTTTATATGTTGTACATAATTATGCATGCATGCATGAATGCATGTGTGTACATACATACATACATACGTACGTACGTACGTACGTACGTACGTACATACATACATACATACATACATACATACATACATACATACATACATACATACATACATACATACATACATACATACATACATACATACATACATACATACATACATACATACATACATACATACATACATACATACATACGTACATACATATGTATGTACGTATGTATATATGTTTGTATGCATGTGTGGTTACCTGTTGATGCTAAATTAAATCCTTCAGATTGATTAACTGCTTGTGGGTACACTTGCCTTTGTGATGATGATGATTGTGGAAAGCGTGAAGTTGGTAATTGCAGGTGGGCTACGTATGTAGAAAATAATACTTTTAAACTGACTAACTAACCACTTTCTAAGATATAGTATCACGTTTTTTGTAGCAAATAGACTCGTTCTGTTTGTTATGTAGTTTGACCAGGAATTCATGGAATGCCAAAGGCATAAGTCTATCCATTATTGGGGAGATTGCCCGAGGGGCCATCCCCTCGGGTAATCCCGGACCTTATTTAGACTTGAGGTTTATCTAATGGATCACCTGGAAAGAATGGCACCTATACAGGAATTAGATTGAGAGGTACTTATTAATTAATTTTATACACTCTTCATGGCATTGTATGATTATCAGAAGAAGTATACAAGAAAGTAAATACTCTATGCATCTATTATGTTCTAGAAATTGCCTATTATGCTTTTTGGGATTTCTCCAATTTCAGATAGACTTTATGCTACTTCACTATACTAAATAATAATACATTTAAAACCTGTGAAGTTCACTTTTTTTAGATACAGCATAAAATTCTACTTCAGCAGATGAATTGCTTTTTCAGATACGTACGTAATTAAAACCAGACTGTGAACCTGTTTTCTTAAAATTGCTTTTCCACAAAGTCAGTAGGTATGTTGCTGTCCACTCCCTAGGCTATTAACCTACTACTTGGGTGAAATGAAGCTTTAACAAATGGTTCAAGAAGTTCTACTGCTTTTTAGTTTCTTCATATGACACTTGTCATTGATACTATGATGGGCGTGGTCTTAGTAACAAAGTGCATTCACAGAAAAAGGCATTTTACCAGTTATACAATACTACCGTTAGTACTTAAGTTACACGTAAAAGTGCATGAGGATGCCATGTGGGTAATGAAGTGTTTAAAGCAAGACTGGCTTACAGTGTTACAAACACTTCATAGTTAAAACTAAAGCACTGGAGTATATAGCTAGCCAGTTTTAACTGATGAATTAAATTTGTATTATATTGTTAATATTAAGCAAGTGCCAGTTAACAAATTTAATAGAATACATGTACATGTAAAATATTTAATGTACCATAAGCAACCTCAACAGTGACATAGAGCTGTGTAGGTACATAGCTAGCCATGGCAAAAGATATAGTGAAAAGTCAAGCATTGAGTGATATAACTAAGTAAACAAAAAGGACAGTGACCCGGCTGTTGCTTATATTGGAAAAAAATGTGTGCCAAAATGCGTCTGGTGGCTTTGGCCACAACGGTGGCTGGCTTTATGTATGTAGTTCAAAGCACGCATATTACAGTATATAGCTCTATATGTATTTAACTGTTGATCCAGCACAATTAAGACATTTATTGAATGTGAAATGGGAACCTTCAGCTGTATTTCCTTATAACCACCAGCTACCTTAATATACAAGCGAGATGAGCACCTACAATAAATGCCATATGCAGGTACAATGGCACATACTGAAAAGCCTATAATATTATTTCACTAACCTTTGCACTATGTTTAGTGATTGCTTGATTATCCTCGAGTGCTTGATATATATGCATGGAGTTCAGAATTATCACTATGCGGTAATATTAGTGAGTCAAATATTTGGTGATTTGCCAAAAATGCTAATGGTGTCATTTAAGTGGGCTCATCAAGCCGAAGTTTCTTTTATTACTAATGTCTTTTGTATGCATTGATACTAGAAGCCCACAGCTATACTTGACGTACCAAAATTGAAATTAAATTAAATCCTTCAATTTGATTGGTGCTACCACTATACTTCAGAAGTAGCTACTACGTACCTACACATGTGCAAAATAAATCAGACTCGATCCTGCGCTACACGCTAAGCCACACTAAGTTGAGCATTAACAATGCAATATAGCTAAGCCATAGTGAACGATTAGTAGATTATTTTATGTTGGATTAATGTTTGTATGGACCTTACTACAAACAATGAGATGCCAAATTAATCACCTTTAAAAATTTGCTCACATGCAGAATTGAATGATATGTATACATTTGTGACGATTATCTAACCACCATCCCATGGCATCCATCATTGAATTCTTAATGGTTGCAATACCTTTTTACAGGCATCCACAGCATCTGCGTACTTATTACATAAGGGTAATTTAAAGGTAAACAAAAATATTTTTGATTGTGTCCAAGTGGTTTATTGAGTAAGATGAGCAATTGCTGTGCCAGCAACCATCACAACAAGTGGCTCTGGTACTATAAAATTATAAATGAATCAGAAAGTGGTGCTATTATTATGCAAGATGAGCAATTGGAATGTAAAAGTGTATTTTCTAACAGTACCTCCCCTGTGTATTTATCTACAGCATCTAACTGGTACGCTTCCGTATAAATACTATGACATGACATAGTGGCATTAGCTAACTAGCCATTTCTAAGTAGGTTAGGAACCACACCCTCGGATCTTCATGGTTTAGAAACTTCAGCTTCGCCTTGTTTCTAAATCCATGAAGATCCTTGGGCTGGCTTCCTAACCTGTACATATATGTTATTAATTTTGTATTGTTAGCTCCAACAAGTTTATCACACATACTAAACAACTAGCTAAAGATACATGACCATATTTATAAACCTGTAGCTACTTACGTACTAGGGATGCAACAATATTACAATATATTGATATATTGTAATATCTATTGCTGCAGTACAATACAATACACCTAATAAAAATATCGATATATTGCAACATTTATTGCCTTCAAAGTTGTAAGTATCCGATTATTACACTACAAAAATGACTGGACCTCTTGTAACCATAAAATAATATATAGTACAATTTCTTGCTATTTTACATGTTTCTACTTAGCCTTTACTGCTAAAAACAAGTTTTAAAGACATGATATATATTCATTTTTCATATATTGCAATACACTCAAATGCAATACACAATATGGCATATTATTGCATCCCTATTACGTTCTTACATACAGAAACTTTCATGTAGCCACATTATAGTATAGACAAGTTACTGCTATAATTAATTAGTACACAAAGCTATAGCAACACAATACACACAGTTTCTTACGTATTACTAGAGGTGTAGGTTGACCTGGATAGTTAAATCCTAAATAATAAGCAAAGGTATGCAGTCATGTTATTCAAATCTTATCCCACTAAATATGGCTGCACTACTTGGTGGATTCTAATACTTTTGCTGCACTTTTATAATGGGATTTATCACAATACAGCAAAGTGAGCAAACCACAGATTTTGGGATGACGCAGGTACGTAGGTCATATTATAAATATGAATAGCATCCCATTGCACTAGTAAGCCTTCATATTCATTAAATCCACACATCATACTACATGAAAGTATCCCCCAACTACGTACCTGAATTTCTGATATCAAAAGGTTTGTAACTTATTAGTAACATCAGTAGGCAAATTTAGGAGGTTGTCTAGAATCAGTGGAATGGAATGGAACACTGGAATGACCCAAATTGTGCTTAATACTTTCCTAAATCACAAATTTGAAAAATAGGAATACTGCCTCTGGGACTATAAAGATACGTTTTCAGATATACTGTAATGTTTCTATACTTTTCTTCAAGATTGATCCCTTCACAATTCATTTTTCAATAGGAAGGCTTGTATCCCAGAGCCCCTGAACCCCCTTTCAAATCACCTATGCCACACACTAGTTGGTTATAATTATTATTATCAACCACAATGGCATTTTTATCTTAGTCATTAGCTTGAGGCTTCAATTATTATATTTCTAGATATACATACATACATACATACATACGTACATACATACATACATACATACGTACGTACATACATACATACATACGTACATACATACATACATACATACATACATACGTACATACATACATACATACATACGTACATACATACATACATACATACATACATACATACATACATACATACATACATACGTACATACATACGTACATACGTACATACGTACGTATGTATGTACGTATGTATGTATGTATGTATGTATGTATGTATGTATGTATGTACGTATGTATGTACGTATGTATATAAAGGTTGCTGAAAAATTTGCCATAGCAGAAAGTCTTTTATCTTTTTTATGCATATACACAAACATTTTCCACATATATGTACATATAAAGTGTTTATGCATGATTACACTAGCTAATGTCAATAAAATCATTTTTCTATTCCATTCCTTTGATGATAGGTTAACATAAACAACCCAAAGCCTTGACAATAAAGATATTTAAGACAGTTTTGCATACCACTAGCTAAACTGGCATGCATATACTGTACAGCAGGTATACTTTATACAAAACGAACCATCAAAGTTTCTACCCAGAAAAATATTTGCTATTATAGAATTTGTGAACCCTGGGATGTGCCACATCACATGATTGTGCATAAAATTGTGTATCTCATCGTGTATGTTGCACGTGTGGTGGAATCTGCAGTGAAATCCTTCACAATTGACTCTGATACCTTGTTTATAAAGAAGGTACTATTTATGGTTTGGTCAGGTGGTGCTGGCTATTGGAGAAGCCTTTAGAGAAGCCTGAAGAACTGCTTTGTCCCATGATAATGTAATCACATGTACCATGATCAGTGGCAGTGGAAGGGGGCAAGAGGGGCTCTAGTCCCCCTCCAACTTTGAAAATTGCAGGAGCAGAGCCCCTCCTCAGTATATTTTCAAAATATTCTATTATAACAGTCACTACACTATAGAACAGCTGTTAGCTCAACTTTCATAATTTTAATACCCCTACTTTAATTTGCTCCCACCACCTCTGACCACAATCCTTTTGCTGTTGCTACTTGTAAAGGTACAACAGTAGTGGGACATGTGCTTAGAAGAATTCATATCTGCAATTTATGCTGGTTTTCACGTTATTGAAGAGTTGCTTCAGAATTAAAATTTGCAAGCTCGTGATGCCTCACTAATTTCGTAAAATTTAGGACCTCGCAGGTAAAACTGTAGTTGATAACTCAGATATCACCCTGCAAGTTTCTTTGTGCACTGAGGTATGTTCTCTATGTGATCTATACTGATATGACAATGTAAACAATATAGCTAGTATAGTAACATGGATGGTTACTTAACAAACACCTTAGCTACATACTCACTTATAGGTGCTGAAGTTGGCGAACCATGACCAGGTGAACCACCAAAACCAGTCACTATACCAGCAAAAAATATTAGTATTTAGGAGCAATAGCTACTATAATAGTATTTATTGTCTTTTGCGTGGGCAGATCAAAGAGAAAAGTAATACACCTAAACACAAAGATTCAACTAACTTGTTTCAATAAAAGCCGTGACTGAAGCATCATGTATATATAGGGCTGCATTGTGTCAGACGGTAAGCCTAGTCTTATATTGAAAGCGATAATGCCCTGCACTAAATAAAGATCTGGCTTGCGAGACTACGGTAAGCCTTACAATAAGCTAAAAACAATGCATGACTCACTCGACATCGCATTAGCCAGTAAGCCTTGCAATAAGCTAAAAGGCTTCACGCCTGACACGTTGAACAACCACTCCAACACACTTGAATGGCAGATTATCACAAAGCATCGCATTAGATATACTTTAAAAGCATCACCAATAATACTAACTTGGCTAAAAGCATCGCACTGAGAGTCTATCACTACAAAATAACACTGATAATCCTCCCACACAAAAGCAATAAATGAGTTAAAGCACCGTTGACTCATGATGTACAGAAAAATACAGCACTTGGGGTGGGGTCTCGTGGTAAATACAGCACTCGGCTATGCCTCGTGCTATATTTACCACTCGCCCCCACCCCTCGTGCTGTATTTTCCGTACATCACTCACGGCGGTGCTGTAACATATACGTAAACATATACACCAGAATTTCTCCTATGTATACTGCATCAGTCAAGCAATTTTCATACTTGATATCAAAGTATTTGGTTACTTATAAACATTTACAATGCTGCTTCTGATTGGCTACTTTTTTGTACAGTCAGGATGTTTTTGTTAAAGATAGCCTAAGGCTGTTTTTGTTTAGGATGTGGTATCCTTAAATACTCTTAACAATAGCAGAAGATTAACTTACACAATGCCTGATTTTTAGATGGTAAAACGTAAGCTTAATAGTAATGTTTGAGACTTTAATCATAAAGAAACAAAATAATTTCTTTGTGTGTGCATGGAAGGTATGGAATATCATATAAATTGTTCATTAGCTTATATATTTTGGTGATGAGTTTGCCAGTAGTTGCTTATTATAAAACAGACTTATAATTTTTATTAAATATGTACCTGGTGCACTGTTAGACCTGGGATAATACTCCCCATCAAATACGACTTCTTCTATCTTAGTAGTGATATGAAAGTAGATTTGCACTGGGCAAGATGATCCATAGCATCGGATTAAGGCTTTAAAACAAGGCGAGTGAGGGTTTTCACTATTGCAAGCATCCTTATATTCTTTTGCACTTGAGAATCCTCGTAGTTGGTTAGCATTCAGCTAAAAACAATTTTATTATACGTACTTTGTAATAGTTGACATATTTATAACATTTTTATATACAGTTTTATAACACTTTTATATACAACTGTACTCGTGTATGACGACTGCTAATATCAATTTTAAATTTTAAATCACTACCAAAATGTGCTAGCCACTGCACATTTCGGTTAAGCAAGTTCTACTGCATTTCAGTTTCTATAAGTGACGCTTGCCATCAATACAGTCAATGGCCGTGGCCTTAGTAACTAAACAAAGTGTGTTGTCAATTACTGCCAAAGAAGAGCAAGGTAATGCTGTATTAGCCATTCATTTCACAGTAAAGCCACTTAATCAGCTATACATTACCAAGACGGAGAGCTTCAGTTTTAAAAGTGGGCGTGCCATGTGGGTAACGGAGGTTATAAAAGAAGACCACCCTGTATTGTTACAGTAAGAATTAAAACAACTTTATAAAAAGTTTTATCACTAAAGTAGCTATTGGAGTGTTAAACAAAAATTTGTACGCATTGTTATCAAGGTTGCTATATGCTTCTTAGTGACAAATTTGCTCTCGTGACTAACTCGTGATGTCATTAATTATGATTATAATACATTGAATAGCAGTTGATTAGTGGTTTAACTTACACAGTGCCTGGGTTTTTAGATGGTAAAACATCAACTTGTTAATTTTAGCTACAGTTTTGATTAGGTTCTATCTTAAAAATTGTTAAATCAGGTGCACGCCGGCTGCAGGTCGGTGCACACTTGGTTTTTTGAAATTGCTTTTGTCCAGGGAGTCGGTATGCATGTTTGTGTGTGTGTGTGTGTGTGTCCGCCCCCAGGCTATATATTAAAAACCATGAAAGCTGAATAACCAATCAAACAAGTCCTACTGCTTTTCAGTTTCTTTAACGACACTTGCTGGCAATATATTATGCACCTATCAATGTAAAGCCCTACTACCACATATGCACTAAGGAAATAGCTGATCTGTAGGAGTTTAATGATCGGTACTGATACCCTTGTTCAAACAATTTAGCCAGGAAGTTTAGAACATCTGCTATGGGATCTCTACACCAGTTCCTGACACTAGCACTGTCCCAACGTTTGAAGAGGGACTTATATGTTGACTTGGTCTTATCTCTCCATGAGAATTCCAATAGTTATAAAGCTCCTTCTGAAAGCCCTCCTGATTGGCCTTGATTGAGCTTGCTTGTGAGAATTGGCTTTCTTGTTTACCTCTTAAAATCCATGGACTTGCTCTTGCCTTTCATGATGCTATTATGCTTCAACATCATTGGACACCACCGGCTTGTCCCACCTCCTGTGCTTGTGACCACAGTTTATTGAGCACTAGCAAACGTACCTGCCCTATCGTGCAGGTGTAGCCAAATGCATACTATATGCATAGTATAGCTATAGATCATATAACAGGACTCGCTTACTCATTATAGGCCTGCTACCTAGTCTCCTATACCTACCTATAGTCTCTTACATGCATGCCTACCTAGTCTCATATACCTATGCCTATCCTATGCCTAGCTAGTCTCTTCCTTCAAGTTAGCACATAGCTAGCAATGTTTACTTATAACACTTTGTAAAATTGATTGTCTGTTTACATTGAGGTTTCTTTATGATATTTACCACTGGTAAATTAAAGTTAACAGACAGACATACCCCTTTATGCTGGGCAAGTGTAAACAGGTATGCACAGCATGTGGGATAACAGGCATGCAATGCACATAACTATAATTATGCAGTAAACAGCAAAAGATATGCATGTGAGCATATTGCTTCAGTAGTTTATGCCTTGTCTCGCAATGGTTGTCGCGAAAGTGCTTTGTTGTTTGTTTTCAGCTACGTCCTGCTACTCAGTAATTTTGTCAGATGGGCAGCTTTGAATTTGTTAATATTACGTACTTGCAGCAAGTCCTTTAAGAAAGATGCCCAAGGGTTCCAGTGTGATCATATAGACCACTTTTATTTTATCCACTAAGCATTAAGTTAAATCTTGGCTGGACTTCAATAGCAACCCTTTAAAATTTAGTTTCACTGTGTCTTATTTCAGCTAGATTAATTTTGTATGGGTTATACTTTTAGCATTAAACCATACCATATTTTGTTGCACATGACTGACTCTCCAACCAACTGCTTCATTAGAAGGGTCTACACGGAACCTGATATCTTCATTGTAGCAAACACGTAAACTACTACAACCCTTTTTGATCATCCCTTGTTCTTGATATGCATTCTCGGTTGCCTAAAATGTATATTGTAAAAAACAAAAAGATACATTCACAAATACACACACCTCATTATAGAATTTTAGATCATAGCAAAAATGGAATATTGCAGCATCTGACTCGTAAAATTGTGGTAACCAGTAATTCACTACTACTTTATCTGCAATTTTTGTACTTTTACTTGCTAAACAAGTATACTTAGATCTTGTATAATAGGTGCAAAATGAGCTGCTTAACTGAAATTGGCATTGTGATTTATCAGCAACTTCATACATGGTACACTTAGTCCCATAATCATCTGTATCATCTTTAATTCCTTCCATAGCACACAAATGTGATTTGTCTTCTTGCTGATTGACTACAGCATGATGTTCCATTTCTACTTTCAGTGGCTTTTTGAAACTATACTCAGTATGTATCCATAGGTAAGGGCCAACACAGTGGTAGTACTCTTCCGGAAAACTGAATGATCCAAAAAAACTGGCACCTGCCTTAATCTCAACAACATAGCCCTTTTCAACTGCTCCCTTGGGAATAGTTATTGTAATGTTATGTTCCTCAATTGTTATTTGCTTCCAATAATCACCAACTTTATCCGACACAATTTGCGCATCTTTCAAAAAGCAATGGTGTTCACTGAGTTTTACTACATGAATAGAATAGCAACAATTATACCAAATTACGTATTATTTAGACGTATCATTATGTACAGTAGTACTTAATAGTAGGGATCTACACAAAAACATGGTGTCCAAATTTTGCGTACCACTAGAACACACCTTACAATAAACTTTACTAGTAATACAATCTGTAGAAAATTTTCAAATCTACCAGTATTCCATCTGACTGACTGCCAGCCTGCCTGCAATGAGATCCACTAGCACTAGGAGCATGGAATTTTTTCCATAACTAGACAGATGCTACAGCATCGTGGGGCGAGCCTGAGTGTGTATTTTTGAAGTATTAACGTAAGAAATAATCTGATACTCCAGCGAAGCTTGTCATGATAGATACGACGTTCAAGTCAATGAATGTGTAACGACGCACACGAGGTCTCAAGTTGACATCACATGCGCAGAAAGACTTAATTCTTATTGTAGCGCACTTAGTTTTGTACTTTGCACATGGTAGCACATTTCATCAGCTAATCTTACTTCTCTTTCCTGTGGTGTTTCTTCTGCTCATCTAAGTCTGTACAGTTCTTGTCTCCAACGCAGCCTCTCTTGTCTATCCATCACGTGCGAATATCACTGAGTAGACTAAACTCGACCAAATATGGAGCATCAGTAAACTCAACTCGCCATTGTCCGCAACACGAACGACCCTACCAACCAAATATGGAGTGTCAGTAAACTCAATTCGTTATTCTCCGCGACACGAACCAAATATGGTACGTAAGTAGAATGCACTCGTTATTCTACGCAACACGAACGACTGTACCAATCAAATAAGGAGCGTTAATAAACTGTGTTTGTTATCTTTTGCGACATGAACAATCGTACCAACCAAATATGGAGTTTGTTCGCTTTTCGTCGGAGTTGTTTGTATACGTGAAACGTCTGTACCAACCAAATATGGAAATCGTTCACTTTTTCTCATAGTTGTTTGTATATGTGACGACCGTACCAAGCTTCTCGCTAGTGTGGGGCTCGCTCAGGCTCACCCCAACAAAGGTAATTGTGTCCAACTTACGAAACCATTGTTTCAATGTAGGCTTATCCACTGCACTATGCATGGTGCATTACTATTTATGGGATGGTTTTGCTCATGCGTATAAAACGCATATGATTACTACCACCAATAAAATTTAAAACTAGACAAAACACTATTAATTTGTGAGATTAAGCCTTCCAAAATATCATATGAAAATAAGTCCCTGAATGTAGATACGTACGTACTCAATATAGTACAGTGTATTCATAATTAATTTGTCTTTTGTTGGCCACACATTCACCACCATGAATTCTGAGAGAACTCACTTAACAGACCACTGTTGCCTTCTTCTTCATACAATTCTTCAATCACTTCAGCATACCGTAGAACTACTATAGACCTCTTTACTTTATATGTTGGCCCTGTGTAAATATAAGAATATTAGCATGTATATTGCTAACGTCTGGATATTATAAGGGAAAGTATACATGCTAGTGGAATGGACCAGATTTCTACCTATACACTACTAATTTATTCAAGCTAAATCAAAATGATCAAGCAGCAGTTTTAATATTTGAGTGAAGAGTAAACAGAATCTTAAGGTCAATATACGTATATACAGTACAGCTCAACTCAAACTTGACACTTGCACGTTTGTGATTTTCAAAACTTGCAAGTATCTCGTGTGTCAGGCTTGAGTGCCTGGCTAGTACTCATGTTGTGAGCTGTGAGTGCTCGACAAACTAATCCTCGTGAAGAGCGTCGCACGACACATACACTATACGAGTCTCGATATGAGCAAATTGGCACTTGTGAGCAAGCACACTTTGTCCATCTTAAAATATTATCTTCAATATCAATTATCATGACACTTTCATATCACGATATACAATAATATCGGTATATTGCCCAACCCTACCACGCCTACCTTTAAACAAACTCGTTTCATCATGGTACTAAACAAAACGACTTGTACTGTGAAAGGAAGGACTAGTCTACTCATAGCCAGACCATTTTTACTATGTGCACATTTAGTCATGTTCCAATTATAAGCGCTGGATGAAACGTGGCTGTATAATTTACATCAAGCACTTCTAATCAGAACATTGATAAGATCGACAGTAATGGTGGGCATGTCCCTATAAACAAGGCTAATTGTGATGAAAGACACAGCTCTATATATTGTATTACATATTAATTTTATATTAATAAGTGTAACAGTTCATATTATCAACAAAGCATAGGGTGATGGTTATGAAGGTGAGCGTGGCACATTGATCGATAGATTACTGTACAATAGCAGAGAATTCAACTTGAATCAAACCAGTAAAATGCTGCGCATATTATTATAGGCGTAGCTATGTAATGAAATCGATTAGCTGTTCGTTTTAATCTTGGAAGCATGCATGTAAATTATACTTGACATCAATACACGCAAAGATGCAAGGGTGAACAAATATTATACTATTCATATTAATGCACACTTCGTCATATGAATACCCTATTGGCTATGCTGTTGTAAAATTTAGATTACAGCTGGCATTCTTTCCTATACTCATCTACTCATCTTATTTTATTCACCATTACTTCATCCTTTTGAAGCCATGCAAGAACGTCACGACAACATTAAAAAGATTCCTACAATCACAACGAGTACTTGTTACTATATGAAAGAGGCCAAGATATCAGTGTCAAGTTTTGGGCAGTTCTTTAGAGTGCCGAAAGTGTAACACCCTAGTTACAACACAGGCACTGCACACCCTCGGGCATCATGCGTATACCATATATTGGGAATCATTCATGGAAGAAAAGTTTTGCAAATCACCTTCTTTGGCATAGTTTGCGAGAAAACATTCATGATTCAACCAATCTCAGAAAAATTTAATCGGCTTTGCTGTATTATTTTTATAAAAACTCGATTATCGATGTAACAAAAATGGAAATTTGGCTAGCGTGTAGCCGTGGCGTAGCTAGCCACCTTTTCACACTTGCAAAGTATTTTGGTGTGGTGTTTGTTGCAATGAGACCTTGCCTGAAATTGCCAGACCATAGCTACGTAGTTCATGTATAACTACCAGTATGGTTTTGATGTGTATCAAGACATGTGGGCCCCTGTTATCAGGGATGTTTCAAAAGTCAGGCCGATCGGTACAAATTTGTCGTAGCCCTATGTTTGTTTTTCTTGTATACCAGACCAAGTAACGCTTAATTAAGTGCTTATAATATTCCCGGGTGCACTGAGAAGTACTAAGCCATTTTAAGCGTTCCTCACAAGCTTCCATCTCTCCGTACAGCATTTGTTACTGGTATAAGGTGAGGTATCTATGGGTGGATTAAGTAACTGCTCGGGTGAAGGTTATTCCAGTGCTACGTAGCTCACGCGGCGAGTCATGTGGTTACTCACAAACAGCTGACAACAATATTATTGTTATAGCGTTAGCGTTTAGTTACGGATAACCCGCAAGAAAGATAAAATCATTTTTACGTTGCAGTCCATGCAGGAGAAAAATTGCACAAGAAAATTCTTCAAGATTCGTGAAATTTGCAACTTTTCTTCTGCGGATGATTCCCAATATATGGTATATCAAGCAAAGCCACTCTTGGCTATGTTATACGGTACAGCTCGATTATAACTTGAAACACGCGTGTCACCTACACGCGTGTATTTTGTAACTCTACTCAAGTATTTTTAAAAAACTCGCGTGTTTGTACACAACTGCACGAGAATTTCACGTGCACTACACGCACGTTATCTTCGTGATTGCCACGAGTAACCTGTAAGCTGCACCACACGAGTATACTGGGACAAAGGACACGTGCGCGTTTAGTATGCGTACGCCAGTGATTTAAAGATGGGAAGGCTAAAAAGCAAACATAAAACATTGTTACCATTATTCCAATCGATCTTGTCAGTCATCATGTCTGTTAAATAAATGCGCCTGCTGACAAGCACGTGTTAGTCACAAAAAATCTCACATAAACTTATTAGAATCACATGCGCACGTGATATTCATTTTTGTTCTTAACAAGAGATAATGGAAGGGCACGTAGAACCTTATCTTAAAGAAGTTGGGACTTGCAGGTAACCTTCCCGGCCAGTTTCAAGGTACACACATACGTTGCTGCTCATTTACATGCGTTTGTACTATACTCGAGCAGACTCCACGCGTCGAGTGCACAAGTTTATTTAGACTCGTGAGGAGTTTTTTAACACTCTGCGAGCAGTTGAGACGTCATCAACTTCTTGTGCACTCGCAAACACGCCACGATATTTTTGCTGTTCGTGTAGTGCGTGTGTAATTGCGCACGCGAGTTTTTTTGAAGTTATAATCGAGCTGTACCGTAACTTATACATGTAACACTTTCACACCTCAGATCAAAGGGAAATGCCAGTGTACATGTGATATTGCACTGGCTGTGGAATGTTAATGAGATATATGCACTGATATTGGTGCACATATCTTGTTAACTTAGGGGTTAACGAGATATGCATCTCAGTAAGAGATTCCACAAATTCCCTAAATGCTTTGATGAACAATGTGAAAATGCTGCTCTTTATATAAGCACACGAATATGATATCGATTGTGGGTTTTAATTTTGTAAACTCAAAAGTAAACTTTGTTACTTGTCTGATACGATATCGATTGTGGGTTTGAATTTTGTTAAGTTTAATGTTTAGTTTGAGTTGATAAGTAAACTCTAAAAATGTTTGTATTTGTTGTCTATAAGCCGATATAAGCCATTTGAGGTGAGTTTCTCATGTGATAAAAATAATCTATTTACTGCGCGACTGCATGTATATCAATCTACTCTAATCGTTTTATTTATAACATTCACCATTATGTTATCCATATTAAGCAATTTAAAATGATTTTCAGCCAATTATAAGTCCTGCAGCTTTATAATTTTTTTGGATAACCCACAATCACTATCACTAACATGTACAAACATTATGACAATGATAAAAATAGAATCCCACAATCACAACGAGTACCTGTTACTATATAAAGAGACCGAGATATTGTCATAAAGTTTGGGCAGATTTAGAGTGCCGGAGGTGTAACATATTAATTCTAACACATGCAGGTACTCGTGCTTTGCCTGATATGTATGCACTCGCCCTCACTCGGGCATCGTGCATATATCAGGCAAGGCACTCTTGCCTGTGTTATAACTATTACATAGGTACATTAGCTACATTTGTGTATGTAACACTTTCACACCTCAGATCAAAGGAATCTACAGGGATGCATAAGCCATGTATCCCTATTCTACTTCCTGCCAGGGATACATCTTAATGTACACCAGTGTACATCTAGATGTAGCCTGGCTTCCTTTGAACTCGTTGATCTACCCTTTGACTGATAAGTTACTGTATCACTAGCGCTCTTTATATAGGCACACAAATGTGATATCGATTGTGGCTTTTAGTTTTCTAAATTTGTAGATGAAATATATACTTTGTTACTAGTCTTAAAATGTTTGTTTTTCATGTCCATGGAAGTTTAGAAGCCAAAAGGTAGTTTCTCACATGATAAAAATAATCTATTTACTGTGTGACTTCAGTATCTACATTAATCTACTCTATTTACAACACTCACCATTAGTATATCAGCAATTAAACACAATTTTTTGCCCATTTATAAGTGATTTACCTGATATGTTATGTATGCCCTCGGGCATACATATCAGGCAAATCCCTCGTGTCCTTACAACTATTACATGTCTGATATTGCACAACTATCAACTTGTACAAAAAATCTATTTACCTTAGATTTGAACTATACTATGTTAAACATACGTACTCATAAACTTCCAAACCTAGTTCTCTTCCAGGAATGGTAAAGTCACTGTCTAATAGTTTCCATTTCCGAATCTGTTCATCATAAATAAAAGTAATACATATAAAAATGAGGAAACTTGTATTATTAGTAGGGCTGAGACAATTATCAATTTTTGGTAATCAAACTTTGATTAAAAACGAATGTTTGAACATTTCTAGTACAAAATTTACACTTAAAAATCAACAACGATGCATACATTTTCCTATAAAAGTCATACATCTACATTGTATTATAGAGAAACTTGGAAAACCAAAAAACTGATTTTTTGTAAGCAATTAAACTAGCTATCTTCATAGAGACTAAAATATGGCTTAATATATACGTAGTGAAAACCTATGTTCAAATATAAACGAATAGTAAGATAGTGAATGAATAGCTGAATAATTAAGGATTTGCCCAGCACTTTATAATACGTATATTAATTTGGTAACATGTCATTGAACTTATAAGGTTAAGTAGGCTTTATTCGTAATACAAGCTATATGATTGTCACTTCAAATGAAGAATATAATTGGTTGATAGGCCTGAGCAATTAATCGATTTAATTGTTGAGAAATAATCATGCTGACACAATAGTCGTGATGTCCATTATTTACATTCTATTATATAAAGCTGAAAAGCCATCCGTCTGTCTGTCCGCATTTTTCCTCGTTACACATTTTATTCTGTGGTCTCTGCATCGATCGACACTGGACTTGCACGAAGCGAAAGCTATGTCCTCTGGTATCACGGAGTTCGTTTCTGAAAGCTTTATGAGCTGTAGTTTTTCCACGAATGCCCAATGGGCACCAACGTCGACCAAAATAGCCATCACTTTCAGTCACTTTAAATAATAAAATCACTGTAGATTTGCTTGAATGTTATCTATGGCAACATACCATAGCTCAAACGAATCAGCATCGAATGGACAATAAAATAACCTAAACTGGGAGCCAGTGGAGAATATGGTCACAAAGTTATGGCGGTTTTTCTACTGGCATGTACTCAAAGGTTAAATTGAATGACACACCCACATTTAACTACTAGCAAAAGTGCCATTACTGCCTATTTGCTGTAACTTGAAATAGCCAGCAAGTTACTTACTTTGAAGTCCCTAATGCTTCAGTATATAGCAGCAGACCTATACAGGATTGCTGGACGTTGCAACTCGATAAGTGGGCGTACCCACTGATACTAACTTGATGAAAGGAAACAGCAGGAGAGCAGGAACGCAATAGGTATGGAAAGTTTATCTGAAGCAGCGCTGGTGTTATACAGTATATATAACTCAATTGGCTAACCAATAGATTAAGCTGGTTACAAGGTGTTAATTAAACAAAGAAACTTCAGTATAAACAGACAAGGTGTTATATTTAATTTTACAAGGTGTTATAAGTAAACATTGCTAGCTATGTGATAAACTAGACAAACATAGCCAAAAGGCACCAGAGACTAGCACTAGAGACACATACAGTATAGCCTAAATACAAGTGAAATATTTCAAGGGTGAAAATTTTTGCTGATTTCATGGATTTTTGAAAAACCACGAAAATGTTATCCTTGAAATTTTTGTCTTCCATTGCAATTCAATACTGTATTTTGGTTATCCACAAAAAAATTTATTTGGCAAGCTACAAAATTCACAAATCAGCAAAAAATTTTACCCTTGAAATATTTAGGTTATGCGGTACTGACTTAGTATGGATAGGACTTGAGACTAGACAGACATGCATGTGTAGGAGACTGTAGCTAGAGCTTGCCTGACAAGGTATAGGCATAGGAGACTTCAAGTGTGCATAGGGCTGTGTACGTAGTTGTGTATTTTCTGACAGTTGAACCTAGTGAATTAGGCAGAAAATAACCTCCATCCGGAATGGTTCCCGCACATGCAGTGCATGTGCCATAGGATAAGTATATATAAAGGTGTATGTGTGAACACGTGTTTAATTCTACGCTGCGTTATTCATGTGTAGGCTACTTAGTACTTCGTTTAGACCAGTACCTCGTGTCATGTCGTCAACCGAAGAAAAACTAGACGCTCTGATTAGTTCTGTAGCTAATCTTACAGTAAAACAAAAGGCGAATCAACGCGACCTCGACACTAAGCTGAAGAAGTTAGAGAAGGACGTCGCTGCGGTGCAAGCAGATGCAACAGAGCAGGCCCTTAAAAGGGCTAAGCGTGATCGCCCTGTAGAATTTAAGCGAAAAGGACACCAAGAACAATACATATTCAACGAGGAGGTAGAAGACCGCTTCGAAGCCGCCGCAAAGAAGAGCAAGAAGCTCACCCCAACGGCAACAGACGGCGACTTGAAGAAGTGCTTACAGGAAGCCCTGGATGAACTCAAAGAAGGTCAGGAGGCCATTGCCAAAAGGCAAAAACATATCCGCATTGCTGATCAATCTGAGTACCACTGGTGGACGGTGGAGGCGTACAAGGTTGGGGGGCTAGAAGACAATGATAAGGACACGAAAAGGATCAAAGAGGCGGAGAGAGATGTCGCGCAAGAAGTTACGGGTAACAGGTGGTATCACCTACAGTAGAACGAGGGAGCTCCTAAAGAAGAAGCTAGCGGAGCTGGGGTTCCCTTCAGCTGACTTCAGCCTCCATAGCCTGAGGGCAACAGCTGCTGCAGCAGCAGGTGTTCCGGACAGGGTGTTCAAGAAGCACAGCCGCTGGAAGTCCAAGACGGCCAAGGATGGGTATATCGAGGACTCGTTCCACAAGAGGTTGTCAGTTACACAGAATTTGGGATTATAGATGTATCCTTTAGTCAGCAAGATTGCTGAGTACAGTAACTATACCTATAATGTCTGTGTGTACGTATATGCGTGCTTGTGTGTATCATTGGGGATAGGCATAAAAAGAAAAGGTATGGGTAATGGTCCATTAAGTGTACATGTTATGGGTCTTCTGCAGTAGCACTCCCCCTCTGTGACACTACAGAGTGATTAACACGTGGTAGCTGCACTGCGCAGCTACACACCAATATATAATGTAAAGTGCATGGTGTGGTGTACAAGTGTTTTGGTTTTGGGGTGAATGAGGATGGAGATGTCAGTATACTCAGTAGCCATACAGGCAGGCTATATGTAGACCAGAAACACATGACACCATGGGTATAAGGAGACTATAGGTAGGCATGGGGCATGGTCGACTAGGTAAGCATAGGAGACTAGGTAGGCATAGGAGACTAGGTAGGTATATAAGACTACATAGGTATGCAGATAGGCATAGGAGACTAGGTAGCTAGGCATAGCATGCAGACTTAATTGCATTTAGCTACACGGTCTACACCCTGCACGATAGCGTAGGTACATCTGCTAGTGTAATCACAAGCCAAAATAAAGTTGCATAATATACTAATACATTGTATTTATGCTGTAATACATTTGCAATTTCTTAATTTTTTACACATTGAATATAATCGAAAATTGTGATGTTTCGATGACAATAATCGTGATGTTAAAATTCACATAATCGCTCAGGCCTATAATGGTTAAGAACCTTTGGTTGTGTACCTACATAAGTTTGAATTATGCATGGATGTAATAGCTACACTAACAGTAAATATAAAAAGTAGTGGCCAAGAACTTAAAAAGGCCTGGATAAAAACAAGTGAAATCAAAATGGATGGCCAAGGCCTGTGTAGTGTTACTGCTGATGGAAATAAAATTTTAATACTCACAATTCAGGCCGCAAAACACGATCTGTTAATGTTTTGCAGCTTCCATCAGCAGCAACACTACACAGGCCTTGGCCACCCACTTGATTTCACTTCTTTTTTATCCAGGTTTTTTTTTAGTTCTTGGCCACTACTTCTTTTACAGTCAGGGTGTTTTTGGTTGAGATACGTACATATCTACCTTACATACCGTATACGGCAAAACATTCGAGGGCAAAAACTTTTGTGGTTGGAATAGAAAATGAACGTTCACAAGAAAACTTTCGCGGTAGCAGCTTCTTTTATAAGAATGTCTATTGCTAGCTAACCTATTCATCGTAAAACATTCGCAGAGAGCAAAAAACTGCAAAAACCATGAAAGTTTTGCCGTATACAGTATCTTTTACTACATATAATTCATATAGATGGTTAATTAACCTTTTGAGCTTCAGAGATCTCATCACAACTATTGTAGCATTCAATACCATCCTGGATAGCTTTGTAGACTGCCTTATCTTCACTTTTTATTACTTGTGATCTTGTTGTGCAGTTGGTACCTAGCTCTTTAAATTTTTCAATCACCTGTAACTGAAGATCATCTGTGGCTTTCCCAGTATGAGGATCAATAATACACTAAGCACAATATACAATTAATCCTGCTTCTAGCATTGCATTACTTACTTTTAGTGTTACTAGACATGTCAGGTAGTTTCTTTTATGTCCTATAACGATCACATTACTCAGGAAAGGGACTTCACTTTTAATGAAGTCTTCAATTTTAACTGGAGATGTCTTAATTTTGTCTTGCATAATAATCAAATCTATACATACGTACATTTATTCTACTTTGTACACAAACTTAATTCTTTGTGCATACCTTCTTTGCGGCATGTAATGTACAAAAAGTCATCCTATTAAAATATGAACTAGAATTTAAGGATTACAGACAGAATGCTTACATCATCCTTCCAACCAACATCTCCCGTGTGTAACCATCCATCATCATCAACAAGTTCTGTTGTCACTCCATTATATCCCATAAATACATGTCTACCACGTAATAATATCTGTCAAAACATACGTAAGCTTAATATTAACTGGCATGAGATATGTATTATCCTGATGAAAAAACGACTTGGGTGTTGTTGCCACACAAGCAAAGCAGATTCATATCAGAAAGTGACTGTCAACAATAAGGGTGAATTCAGAGTGCATCCAAGGCTTAGCATAATGCATTATGGACCTAATATTCTTTCATTTATATTTATTCAGCCATGCTTTTTTATCCAAGGTATTTTACATCAGGATATCAACTTTTGTATAAGTTACAGTACAGCATGTAACAGATAGGATGAGCTGACCAGCAGAATTACGAATATAGTGTAGCTAGCTATGTAACACTACACAAGAACTATACACAATGACTAGTAGGCTGGCTAGATTTAAATGTACTAGTACATAGTGTAACTAGTTAGTAATACACATGGCATTATTATAATAAACTGAAAAGCCATCTGTCCAGACATATAGGCATGGAATACTAGGTGAGGCACGTAAGTTGGAAGCCATGTTTTTCATGTCAATCTCTACTATTAAGTTTTTACTGTACTTAATGGTAAGTACTGAAACTATATGCACAAGCACATGATTTTCTTACAAAAATTATCAGCTGTGTACCCTACCTCTCCAATTTTATGCCTGGGTGGAGTCTGTGGTAGATTCAACTGATCATAGTGATTCTTATCAATTATTTTAGTCTCAGTACCATTTATACCTTTGCCGCAAGACCCAAACTTCCAACGATTTTGGCTATCAGTTTTTAAACTTGCAGTGTGTGGTCCAGTACACTCACTTAGCCCATACAACTCTAAAATAGTTATACCGATATTTTCAAAAAATTCAAGTGTTTTTGGACGCATTTGTGCAGCTGCTGAAAACATGTATACGCAATTTTCAAGACCAAGTTGTTTTTTGATGATAGCACTTGGGTGACTACAGAAAAAAGTTTTGCTATACATTATAACAAAACTCAGTACACCTGTATATGTACCTGTTAGGTTCTCCTATTGTCATCTTCTTCATCCTCTTCAGTGCAGTATCCTTTACTTGCTCCCAGATACTACAGCACTATTAAATAATGAACCACAAAGTTATAGTAATTACCATGGTACTCCAAGAAACATGGTTGGCTGAACTTCCCTCAAAGTAGAAAATAGAGAACCCTGATAATACAACTATCATGTGATAGTAGTCACATTATAAACTGTAATACCTTCAGAGCATCTGGCTTAGCAAAATATACTCTGCCTCCAACAGTAACAGGAAAAAATATTTCTGCAACCTAGTCATCCAATCATATTTTTAGTTCAGACATCAAAAGCATACATTACTCTTAAGTACATTTAAGTGTAAGCTTACAATGAAAATTTCTGATGTGTAGAGTGAAATAGCTAGTGCAAGTTTGGTTGAAATCAATGAAAAATTAGTGGGTAATTAGACAAACAAGTGCACACAATGGACAAAATGAACACAGAAAATAGAAACAAGTTGATGTTTTACCATCTAAAAACCAAGTTGAACTATTGCTAATCTACTTTTGCCACCTATGTTCACAAATATGATTGGCTTTGTCATTGACAAATAATGATGGTACAAAAAAGGTGGCCAAGTGACAAAGCCAATGATGGTTGTAAAAATACCCTATAAACTATTGTATGTCATTCAAGTACTGTATAGACCTAAATTTTGGAGGGGCCAAACTTTGGCGAATTTGGCGAATTGATAGCATTTCGCCAAATTTAACCCTCCAATTTTTTAAGTATGCGGGCACATGTAAGAAGGCATTTTTTAGAAATGTCGATTTTAAAGTATTTTCATCTAAGTGTGGACGAGACTGATAAGAAGTTGCCAGATCCACACGGATCATTATCATTAAGTACGGTAGTACTTAATAGTAGGGATCGCTATGAAAAACTATGGCTTCCGGAATTTTCACACTTTTAAAAACAACCTTATAACAGGCTTTAGCCGAAAAAACCTACCTGGATGCATTAGTACTGCTATAATTAGGCTGTATCTTTGTTAAACGTAGCGAAAAGTCTAATATTTCGATCCACAGCGAATTTTAAAAATTTCAAAATTTACCTGTATTTCGTCTGCCGGCCAGCCAGCCAGTCAGCCTGCCTGCCAGCCTGCCTGCCGTAAGACCCGGTTCCGCTAGGTGTATGGCTCCAGATTTTTCACACAACAAAGGTAATCACGTCGGATTTACGAAAATGTTATTTTGATTAAGATTTGTCCACTGCGCCATAGCTTGTCCTTTGTTCTATCTTCATCGATTGATCTTCCTCAACCGAAGGATGACAAAATATTACGAAGGTGTCAACATTCCACGCAAGGTGTTAAAATGTAACAATAAACACCTTGGATAGGCGCATGTTTATACTGATGCAATCCGTAATGCGTAATGGAAGAAGAATTCAGTCTTTCCCTATAGTTTCGTCTTCCATAGCCAGACCAATTTATTTGCACGCAGCTGCTTTATCGATCTTCTGAATTGTAAGCGCCAGATGTTAATTATAACATTAAGCGCTTATAATCGGACACCTATTAACGACCTAGTAGCTGCGTATTAATAAAATGGTCTGGCTACGGGTAGAATATATTCCTTCCTTCATAGTACAAGTCATTTTACCATATAGACACTTGGTATTGTGATGAAACGAGTCTGTTGTAAAGGTGGGCATGGCACATATGTAGCGAGCCATTGTAAACTATGTAGATATCAGTTGCTAAGACATAATTCCAGTCTTGAGTGCCTGTAACAGCTAGTTATAAAAAGTAAACAAACTAGATTTTTTTAAAATATGAAATTTAAAAAGGGGAGTAGGGATCGTATAAAAAGTAAGGAAACAAGTTGTAATGTTGATCACTCACCACCCAGCATATTGCATGTGTTTACTAAGTATACAATTGCAGCTGGGTAAGCGTTCATACATGCACAAATGAAACACATTCTCTAGCACTTCTACAAGATTTAATCCCTACTTTGGCAGCCAGCATTCAAAGCAAAACATCATGCAACCAAAGTAGGGATTAAATCTTGTAGAAGTGCTAGAGAATGTGTTTCATTTGTGCATGTATGAACGCTTACCCAGCTGCAATTGTATACTTAAGTAAACACATGCAATATGCTGGGTGGTGAGTGATCAACAACTTGTTTCCTTACTTTTTATACGATCCCTACTCCCCTTTTTAAATTTCAAATTTTTTAAAAAATCTAGTGTAAAGAAGTACCATCGTCTTCAATAGAGAGAGCCAATATTTCCAGTCCACCTTGTTCGAGGTCAGCCGAATATCTTCGAGGGCCACTCACAATACATTTGATGACACCGCCTCTTCGTATAAACAAAGAACTCAGTGTGGAAATTCTTTTTGGGACGTGCCCAACGATAACCATTTCGTCACTAATTTGTTTTTGTATCACTACTGCCGCGGGATCACGGGGATTTCCTATTTCTCTCGTGCAATGTAACTCTTCAGCTAAAACTGGATTCTCCCACACTGTTTTATATTCGTGGTAACCACGAATCATCGATTCAACCACGAATCATAGATTCAACCACAAAGGTAAACTCCATTCGAAACTCCCACATTCATGTGAACCTCCACGTGTTCGCAGATACGTCAGGCGGCAATAAATAGAATTGTCTAGCGAAAGCCAATTCGCCAAATTTTAACCCTCCAAATCTTTACTAGGAGTTGATTCGCCAAAGTTTAGCCCCGCCAAAATTTAGGTCTATACGGTAGTTAAAAAGATTTTTGATAAATAACTTCTTGGCTTCAGCTGATGTCAAAGTGTTTGGTCACACATACCTATTTACAATGCTACTTCTGATTGGCCTCGCACCTTTTTTACACCCAGGGTGTTTTTGTTTAGCATATCACTACTTTTTTGGAAATACGTATAAACAGATACTATTACAAGTACTGGGCATCACATGTATGTACTTGCTTATTAGGTTTACATATTATGTATATAGCACACAATATTTATTAAACTTTAAAACTTAATTTTGAAAACCTCAGGCCCACAATTTTTTAAAAACTTTTATGAAACATCAATATAGATCATATGTCAGAAATTTTATGCAAGTCATATGAAGAGGGTCCAAGTTATGGAAACTATCAACCTGCAGTGTAATAGCCTTTCTCAAATACATTCAAGTGTTTACTTCAGGCTGAAAATACTATGACATGTAGAGCATACATGGAAAAAGTGCTGATACAAATTTGGCCAAAATCCATGAAGAAATGAGTGAGTTATTAGACAAACAAGTGAATGTACAAAAAGAGAGTTTGAAAAACTTCCAGGGTTCAATATTAGGGATGGTTCATCATGTGTAGTCACACGAGCGCCATAAAACTTGCAATGGCTGGTACTTAGGAATGGTGGCACCAATTTTCTCCATTCTCGGTTTATTGATTCTATATAGTAAGAACGTTGTGGGTTGGTAATAACTAAGCGATAGCTTTAATGGCAGCTTAGCTAGAGCGTTTGCGAATTTGAGGGCAATGCTACGTGTAAATAACTCACTCAGTGGTCACATTGCTACGCTTCTTCTTGGCCTCGCGACTCACTATCGTGAGTCTTTATATGCAAAATACATTGTTATAGTGTATGAGTCTGATTCTACATTCTAAATGAAGGATGGTTTATCAGGCGTGGTGTGGTTGCACAAACGAGTGCCATAAAATTTGCAATGGCTGGTACTCAGGAATGGTGGCGGTATTTTCCTCCATCGTCGGTATATTGATTCTATACATACTACATAGCTATAGGTCTGTGATAACTAAGAGATAGCTTTTATTGCGGCTTATGTACATAGCTACGGCGTCTGCAATTTTTTGAGCAGTGCCACATGTAAATAACTCGTTCAGTCATCGCATACGACTGCTTCTTCTTGACCTCGCGACTCACTATTGTGAGTCTTGATATAAGATGATATTATAATGTCCATACTGACATAGAAAATCATTAAATATAATAGTTAATAGTTATTTATGCATACCAATCCAGCAATGTGAGCCAAAGGTAGATAGCTAACAATTTCAAGTCTTTTTTTAACTAGATGAGAATAGTCAATTGTATCCATAAAGGCTTCAGCAACCCAAGTGAACTATAGGATGGATTGAACAATACAATACTTTAACATCAAATAATACTAACATTATCATGACTTAACATGACTCCTTTAGGAATATCAGTAGTTCCTGACTATAACAGGATAATTATATCATTGCACTGTACTTTAGAATATTAGTTACTCACAGTGTACACTAGCATAGCACACTGGTGTGGTTTTTGTTTGTCAATAATGTTGTCAATGACAGAATCCTCCATATTCTTCCCTAGCTCCAAAAAATTATTCCACTGTGATGAGAGATAAATGTAATCAATCACATACTGTTACTATAACACATACATACATAGGCTGTTATTGCAGCTACCATTGTACATACATACAACACTACACACAACATACAGTGTAGGCATTGGGATAGTCTTTGCTGAGTTCTCCACTGTACTGAACAACAACAACCTTCAAGTAAGGAAGTTTTTGACAAACCTGAAAGATATACTTTAAAATAAGACATGTTTGATCATGAAACTAACATGTATACAGTAGTAATTAATAAAAAACATGAGCATGTTAGCCTAGAGGCTTTAAACTATTTCATTTCATAGTATAAATCTTATCAGTGTTGCTAAACAACCTCTGTGAAGCTGAACAGATAGATGGATAAGCACTTTCTAGTCAATTGGTAAAGGAAATGGGTTTTCCACCATTTTTCTAATGGTTTATACTCACTGGATTTGGTTCAGGAATTGTAATGTGATGATTTGTTTCTGCTCTACAGGAGAAAAATCATCTTATACAGGTCCTTCTTGTGTGGGTACCTAATGTGTTACTTCATTAGTTTTAGGAGCTTTAGTAATTCAGCAGGTTTGGCATCCTATACAAATGCTTTTGAGATGGTACAACCTTCTGCCTCTTTCTACAAGCCAGTCTGTAATCCTACAGTAATAAACCTAGGGTCTTAAACTAAGCAACCAGCATGCAACATAGTGGATATGAATATTTGTGTCATCAAGGTAATCTAAAACTTTGCATTTGGTATCTGATGTCAAACTTGTGCCATCAGCATTACAAATATCCTTGTGAAATATCTTCAACACTGAGAATGGCTAAAATAGAAGCATGCATGCCCTTCACTACACAGTGTATTTGTAAAATCACTGAAAAGATTGCAATACATCCAGATCCTGCCATGTAGGAACAAGATGAGACATATTACTGTCCCCACCTGGATTCTTGAAATTGTTTTTGTCCAGGAAGTTGATATGTGTGTGCATGTGTGTGCAGGGTTGCATTTAGAAAATATGTCAAAACCAAAGTATCTAAAATGGGACATCAAGAACCTGTGTTTGTCTTTGATTTTGGACCTCTATCGCAATATAAATAACACATCTCAATGGCAACCTTGTTTCCAGGGGGCTATAATGTCCCCCTTTTCTCTCTAAATGCATCTCTGTTGTGTGTGTGTCTGCCCCAAGGCTATTCAAAACCATTCATGCAAAATAAAGCCTGAATAACCAAGCAAACAAGTCCTACTGCTATATTTCTTTATACACCCCTGTATGACACTTGCTATCGATATTATTGATGGGCGTAACCTTAGTAACAAAGCGTTTCATAAAAAAAGAGCAAGTATTTGACGTTTATTTCACAGTAAAAGGCATTTAACCAGTTGTTCATTACTAACAAGACGGAGCGCTTCAGTGGCCGTGCCAAGCATACAAAATTTTGGAGGAAGAAATGAAAGATATTTGCTTGTCCAAAGATTTCCTTTGAAAAATTAATAAATAGTACATAGCTAATAATAAATTATACATAGCTATCCATGTAAATGGCGTGATATGGCATTGTTGAAGTGACACAGTTTCAGTAATAGTCAATCTCAAAAATAACTTCTATACCTGGAGCAAACTATAAAATCCTTCTTTGGTGATTTCTTCTATTTGTTCTGTCAGTGTGTGCATTAACGACTAACAACTGCTGATACGTCATAGCGATAATGGAAAGCGCTCAGCTGAGCATAACTTCGTATATCCTTCCACTGTTTTAATACCAGCTCAGAATACAAAATAGGGAAGAATCACAGAAATAGGGACAACCTCAACAAAATGTTATTTTGAGACTAAACACGCACCATTGATATGATTACTGTACACAAGATTTCATGTGATGGAGTTGAAACTGAGCCATTTGAAGTTATTTGTAGATATCATACAGAATAATTAGGTGCTCAGTAAAATTGTAAGTCACCAAAATTTTATCTTGAGTTTTATCCCTCCATACTTTTTTATCATACGGTATCGTTACTTCTTGGCCACACCACTTACTATTGTGAGTCTAACAAAAAAATAGCTGCCTATGTAGCAAGCTAATTACCAATACTATTGAATACACAAAAATAATTCTAAAAAGCACCCAGCTGCAAAAAATTTCAGCCAATAATTTGTGCTAAAACGAACTTTATTAATTTCTAAATTAACAGTATCGCCTAGGTTTTCAGATCTCTTCAGCATAGCATTTTAAAGTTGTTGGCTATAACATTTTTGCAACTCAGGTGTAAGTTGTAATTGATACATAGCTAATTACTTTATAAATTTTATCCAAAAGCTTCTGATCATGACTTGTTACTACGACTATTCTGGCCTGGCAGTCTCTCAAAATGTACTGGCAAGCTTCTACATTGCTAGCAGCATGTATACCAGTTGATAATCCCCTAGTACATATTAATTTAGTAATCTTATACACATTCTTTCACATATACATACGTACGTACCCAGCAAATACTGCTCCCAAACTTGATGCAAACCATTCCACAGAGTTGAAGCCCAGAATGCCAACTGAATTATAAGGCTCTAGTCCAAGCTAGACCATCATAACATGGTACATACATACATACATATGTATATGTATATGGTTACATTTTTACCTTTAGGAAAGACTTGGCAACATTGTAAATCAGTTTCTTGTACTGTGCATATGTTAAACTTTGCCATAAATCTTCCTCATCCTTCCAAGACAGTGCTGGATCATTTGGAAAACGATCAAAGGTTCTTTTTAGAAAATGTGGAATGGTCACTGGAGCTTGAATGTCAGGATCGCCTTTAATGACCTTAGAATGAAGATAAAGATTACAAGGATTAAAAACAAGTATGTGCTCCTTTGCATTCAGATTGACAAGCAGGTAACCCCACCCAGCCATGATGCCATCATATCGCTTTGTGGAAGCCCAAGCTATTATAACTGTAAGTATACAACTACAAATGATGGATTCTACAATTAATTGTCAGTATTACTACATTAACTCTTTTTAAGACACATAAGGCACTACAATGGCTTTCAATCTCTATAAAAACTCCTGTAGCGGACAAACTATCAAACATACAATAAACGGTGCCATTCTTCAAAGTGTCCGATAAAACCATCCTTCATGAAGAACCTTCAAAGTTGATGACTAATAATCATTTATTGCCGCTGCTCCACTAACTGGTGAAGAAACACCCAAAACTATTTCATACTTCATCCTATTACAAAACCCTTGATGCTATTTTGTTCATCACAAGATGCTGATTCTGACGATACATTAAAGATCACAAGATTACAAAATGGCCATAAGTATTCAAATAAGTGTATTAGAGGCCCAGCAATGGCCAAATATGCCAAATATGGATATGCTTTTATGTGACATGAAACAAAAGCTTATAAAACTTACTTTCCTAGAATAATTAAAATTTCAAAAAGTGAGTAGGGATTGAACTTTTAGTACTACAAAACAAGTTTGGCATGAGATTATTTATTGGGGCGAGCCTAAGCAAGCCCCAAACAGACGATTAGTCGGTGCGACCGTGGCAGGATCGTCGCGTTCCCAAAATGTATGTACCGAATATGGAAAGCCTCACAGCGTTTACAAAAATTTACATGCCGAATACGGAAAGCCCCACACTGGTAGTCTGATGTACGACCATGGTAGGATTGTTGCATTCCCGAAAGCTTACGTTATAAATACGGAAAGCCCCACATGGTGAACAATATGGAAGGTGCACATGACAGAGAAGAGAGGCTTAGAAGGAGAAAAGAGCGAGATAGATTAAGAAGGGAAAGATAAACTAATGGTGAAAGACAAGCAAGGTTTGTATGCTTCCCACATGACCATACAAATTGTGTGTCCTAAGTATCCGGAAAGCAAAGATCGCATGCCCAAATCTTTTTCGTTTATCCCTCATGCATGCATGCATTTTCAGGCTCGCCCCACAATGCTGTGTACATCTGCCTAGTTTAATTAATAGTTGTAACATGGGCACGAATGGTCTGCCTGATATGTACACCTGAAGCAAGTTCCTGTGTTACAACTGTTATGTAACACTTCCTTAGCAAACTAACTACGTCGCTCCAGCTAAGAGTCCAGTGAAATTGCAGATTGTATTTATAGTGTCGCCTATGCATTTTGATTGTAGGTTTAAGTTATGACGTTGAGTGTATGACTTTAATAGTCGAAATTTTTAAAATTTGAATGTAGTGTGATGTTTTTCAAAAATTTTATGTGATGAGTCGGCAGCATGAAGTTGTTAGTAAATCACTGATTGTAACCCCTTCCAAATCAAGCATTCCAGACAGTAACTTTTGTCTAGGATTGGTGTCCGTGTTGTACAAGGAAGTCAACAATGAACGAATCCATCCAACCAGGATGCTCAAAGTACAAGTCAGTTGAAGCAACAGCATGTCAATGAAGACGGACTTTCAAAACATGGAGAGCAGCGAGAAACAATATACTGTAAACAACAAAAGTTTCGCAGTACAAAACGATTTTCAATAAAATGCAAAAGTTTTCTCTACTAATTTTTGGGTTATGGCACTTCTTGCACGAGTATACGGGTAGTTGGTTAGTGTCAAAAGCAAAACTGTGAACATTTTGATAAAATCCAGTGAACCACAAAAGTTTTGTACTGTGGAACTTTTGTTGTTTATGGTATACACTACAGATCAGTGCCCTTCAAATCTGTTTATAAGCGAAAGCCACCAAAGTAATATGGGAATGGCCATGTAGATATATCAGTGAAGTTTGAAAGGAAATGAATATATGCCACAAAGTTTATTTCTGATGCTGTCTACATTCCAGAGACATATCAGACAGGTGTGTCCTGCTGAAGATACTAATTTTTCATCTTTTGATTGTTTATTTGTATAAGAACTAAATCCCACAATTAAAGGTTTTATCCTTTACTATAAATGTAGAACTTTTAACAATTCTGCAGAACAAATTATACCACTTTCCTGGGCAATATCATGGTGTCATTTAAAAGTTAAGAAGTGGCTGTTCTATATGTTAGACAAAGATGCTAAACAAAAACACCCCAGGTGTAAAAAAAGTGCGAGGCCAATCAGAAGCATGCAACATTGCAAATAGGTATGTGCGACCAAAAACTTTGATATCAGTTGAGGCCAAGAAGTTACTTATCAAAAATCTTTTTCACTACTTGAATGACATACAATAGTTTATAGCATATTTTCACAACTATGATTGGCTTTTTAACTTGGCCACCTTTATTAATAATGATGGTGTGAAAAAGGTGGCCAAGTGACAAAGCCAATCATAGTTGTGAAAATATGCTTTAAACTATTGTATGTCATTCAAGTAGTGAAAAAGATTTTTGATAAGTAACTTCTTGGCCTCAACTGATATCAAAGTTTTTGGTCGCACCTGTTTACAATGCTGCATGCTTCTGATTGGCCTCGCACTTTTTTACACCCAGGGTGTTTTTGTTTAGCATATCACTACTTTTTTGGAAGTATAAACACATGTTATTACTAGCAAGCAGCAGAGAAGTACTGCATGGGCATAACTTGTACTTGCCTAGCACACAATATTGCAAATTAAACTTTGAAGTATAATTTTGAAAAACTCAAGCACAAGATTTTTTTTTAACTTTCACTACAGAGTGATACATCAATATAGATTGTATATATGCAAATCATTCGAAGGGGGTCCAAGTTATGACAACTATCAACCTGCAGTGTAATAGCCCTTCTCAAATACATTCAAGTGTTTACTTCAGACTGATAATAGTATGACAGGTAGAGCATACATAGGAGAAGTGCTGATAGAAATTTGGCTGAAATCCATGAAGAAATGAGTGAGTTATTAGACAAACAAGTGAATGTATAAAAAGAGAGTTTGAAAAATACTTCCGGGATTCACGAAAGCTCCCGCAAGCCCCCGAAAAGTGTGCGATGAAAATGAAAGAAACAACGAAAGAAGAAAAAAACAACTGCCGCGTAAAAATTTTTGTGGTTACAGGAAGGCATTTATAAGGCTGTATCAGAAGAATGGCTATCAATGTCAATCAACTTCGGGATATTGATTCTTCAAACAATGAAGGTACTAAATGTCTAGTAAACGGGCGAATTGGGTGGGAAAGGATGGTTCATCGTGCGTAGTCACACAACGGGCGCCATAAAACTCGCAATGGCTGGTACTTAGGAATGGTGGCACCTATTTCCTCCATTCTCAGTTTGTTGATTCTATATAGTAAGAACGTTGTGGGTCGGTAATAACTAAGCGATAGCTTTAATGGCAGCTTGGCTAGAGCATTTGTGAGTTTGAGGGTGGTGCTACATGTAAATAACTCACTCATTGGTCGCGTTGCTGTACTTCTTCTTGGCCTCGCGACTCACTATCATGAGTCTTGATAAGAACATTGAAACTTGGTGAAGTAGTAACTTAAAGTTTATGACTGTTTTACATGTTGTGTCTATGCAAGAGTGAATATTTGATGACAGAGAGAAATACAGATGCCCCCAATTCAAGGTATTTACTGTTAATTAACACTTTGTGTGTAATACTCTCTAACAGAACAGTCACTAATATTATCTGTGACCACTATACAGATGCTAACAGCATCATGGGGCGAGCCTGAGTAGTAAAGCACCTGCATGTAGCCTAACGGAGAGTTTGTATATAATTAACATGGGCACAAATTTTCGCTGTAAGATGGCCGGCTTGTCTTTGTTGGTCCTTGTGGGCAGCACGCCTATGCCTCATAGACTCATGCTGCCTACTCAAGTCTCTCTTCTTTCTTCTTCCGTCTCTCTGTCCCTATACAGTTGTCTTTCTTTCTTCACAGCTCATTTCTACTTTCTGTGGCATGGACAATAACACAAACCATATATGGAAGTGATGTAATCTACTCCGTTAACTTACCGTGGCATGGACGATAACATGAACCATACTATGGAGGTGATGTAATCTACACCGTTAACTTACCATAGCATGGATGATAACACAAACCATATAAGGATGCACTGTAATCTACGCTGTTGAATTCTCGAAGCACGTGTAAGTTTTCCGATTTTTGTTGTAATTCTTTGTGCATGGTCGATAACACTAAAATTTTAGACTAGTGTGGGGCTCGCTCAGGTTCGCCCAATAAGAGTGCTATGGAAATGAACCAGGAAGGTTTTTGACCTTGGGCCCCACCACCACCATGGCCATCCCCTCCACCATCACTAGTTGTGTTAATCTTTCACTTCTTTAGCTGTTATTCCCAGCGAAATCTCAATCAAAAACACCCTGGCTGTAAAAAAGTAGCAGCCAAGAACTTAAAAAGGCCTGGATAAAAGATAATATACTGACAGAGGAGATTATAATAGATCAATTCATTACACTAAGGAAATAGTGAAGCTGTAGCTAGTAGGCCTAGTATGGGGTGCTATTTGTGTCAAAATTCAGAATTTTATGAACTTTGCAATGAAATGCTGGAAACTGACTGGTATTTATAAACTTTCATACTGGTATTTATGCTCGATGTGGTATTTATACGGGATGCTGGTATTTACACACGGTGTTGGTATTTATGCATACACTCAATGCTGGTATTGATATTGACTATAGTATCGATGTTGATTAGTCTCAAGTGGCCAGATATCCATAGGTTCATTATTTAGAATAAAATGTTCAATAAAATGATGGCAATTAGTAATTACAATCATTGGAAGACATGGTAAGATACGTAGCTAGCTAAGGACTTTATACGTATATATACGTGGTTTAGCCCTTTTGTGCAAGCATTGTTCAAGCATTGTTTGTTTACATTAACAGAAACCATCTTGTACTAATATACCATGTCTTCTTAGTTCTTCTACAACTGATTACACTACCTCTCTTTCCAATGATTACTAACTGCCATCATTTTATTCTAAATAATGAACCTATCGTTATCTGGCAACATGAGACTACAACATCGATACTATAGTCAATATCAATACCAGCATTGAGTGTATGCATAAATACTAGCATCGTACATAAAATACCAGTATGAAAGTTAAATACCACCATCAAGCGTAAATACCAGTATGAAAGATACCAGTCAGTTTTCGTGAATACCAGCATTTCATTACAAGTTCACAAAATTCTGAATTTTGACACATACGGCACCCCATAGCCTAGTGCAACTGAGTAGGCAAGTAAAATATGGTTGGATATACTTTTGAAATTCTCTAACTTTTTGCATTTACATTATTGCAATAACAATGCATTTTGATTAACTCAAGTTACAGAAGCTTGGAACCCATAGTGATCCAAACTATTAAGTACTACCATGCATAATGAATCCAGGGGCAGATCCAGGGGAGTCTTTGGGGTCTCGAGACCCCCTCCTGTAATATATCAAAGAGAATGATGTATTGGTATTAAAAGCATGTATTATTTCTTGAAATACATTTCAGCATTTATGGCTTCCAAAAAATATGCGCCTTGAAAAACAATGCGAATAACCAACTACAGCTCTAGATTTATTGGTACAACACTAACAATGGTATTTTTGCTTACCGGATATCACATCTATTTGTTACATATAAACTTCATATAAATTGGCATACTAAAGTATTATGTCATATAAGAGTTTTATAATACAAACTGAGCAGCACAATGATTCTACCTATACATATAAAAGTGACATTCATCACGTGACTACCTAACTGCCAGCTATGGACTGAGGTTTCAAAGCAAGTACAATTTCAACAACAAATTGGATGTACTATTGGAGTAAAGACGTATGTTCTATTCGGTTGTTTGTATATTTATTATTCTATTTATTTATTTAGAGCATCTTCAATCTCCGTCATTGTGTGATGAAGAGTCATTGTGTGATGAAGAACCACGTTACCTCATAGTCCATAATCTCATGTACATAATTATCACAAACAAATTGTTACATTATTATAGTTTCATTATACAACTCAGATCTGTGTGGGTTCACTGACACTGACTATCTAACAATCGCTACGACTTCATTTGCAATGAAAAGCTGTTGCCTTAACCAGTGGATCTTGAACACGTATGGAACATAGTAATCTCAAAACAGCTTCACAAACAGGAGGCACCAGACTACGTAAACCCCCAATGCAAACAGTACTGCAGTTGCACAGGCGTAAAGGATACCGGCAATTAACCTATATGTGACCAGATTTTGGAAAACAGACCATTTTGTCACATTTGGCATCATTTATATTTCTGTTAATTTAAGACACTCCATATGGCACTACTGGTTTAATAAATGGCTAAATCAATCACAGACAAGCTGAATTACTATTTAAGCATGGGATTTATTTTGGAAGTATGTGCTTGTTGAAATTACATAAGCATAGACATGAAAATTCTATTTATTTCACGCATGACAATATGGTCTGTTTTCCAAAATCTGTATGGCATTGCTCTCAATGTTTACTAAACAAATAAAAGTATTTTATTGCTAAATCTGAAGTTGAATGTCATTTGTCAAAATTTGATTCCAGAATTTCAATTTTAGAAATCCTTTAAACATTGAACTTTGTGATAGCAAAACAGATTGTTATTACTTATTAGCCTAATCATTAGTTTGAAAGCATTCTGTGAAGGTTGATAGTATAATTTATTCACGCCTATTTCCAGTATTAGACTATTCTGATTTTGATTTTCTGTCACATGATGTACTTGTTGAAAGAGTGAGTGCAGAAAGATTGCAGACAGTAGGTCAGCAATGTTTAAATTTCCTACCTATGGAAGTTACAAGCAATTTATAGAAAGTTTACCCACAACCTGTAAAAAAATAACTAGATGTTATGCAGACTTTGCAAAAACCATACCTCTAGATTGCTGAAATTTGTTTTACTGGTTAATGGAAGACTGATTGTTAAGTGACAGTGATAAGGAAGCGATTTGAGCTGTGGGAAGGTTAGTTTTGTTTTCCGTTTTTTAACACTTTTGCTACATGTAAAGGACTCTCGGTAGTCATCACGTGGGCAATTTTTCTTGGCCACGCTAATCACTACCGTGAGTCCTGACATGCCCTAAATCTTGTGATTTTGGTGTTATAACAAAACCCCTATAGCTTCTGGGGGGCTGAATCAGAGATACACCACCATATTCAGACCCCCCTCTCAGGATCCACCCCTGATGATACAGCATAATTAGTACTCACTTTTCCTGAATTATTACTGGTTGAATCCTGCAACTGGTGAATGGACATCTTGTGTTTATGCTCACTGGTAGTACCATTTACTGATCGTTTCACCTTGTCAATTACTGGTCGTGAAACTGGATTAAAATCCAAGCATGGTTTCACTATTTTCATCCACAAAGTTGGTGGGGCATCATCAAAATTATCTTTGTGTCGCTCCACCACTGCATAAATATCTTCTCCTGGCCCTACATCCTTTGCTTGAATTTTTGGCAGTGTGGGTGGTTTACGACTCATCAGATGCACCGCTATGCAAGCATAAGAGTACAAGTCAGCTGGTTTACCATAGGAAGGAGTATCTGATAATACTTCTGGAGCCATGAATGCTTGTTTTTCTTCACTTGCTTGAATGTTTGATGCTGAATTAATGAAAGGAAAGCCACCAATTTTTACATGATTCTGTCCACTCAACAGAATACTGCTGGAAGACACATCTCCATGGACTATGTCTTTAAAGTGAAGATATGCTAAACCATCAGCAATTTCTTTCAAAATTTGCAACGAAGCGAACATGGGAAGCTGTTCATTACTAATGCGTTGGAATAAGTTGATTTCCATCAATTCAAATAAAAGCCAAGGGACCTTAGTGTGTGGCAAAGGCATACAGATACCATTGATTGCTAACAGGTTTCGGTGCTGTAGCTTATGATAGCTATTACACTGACGTTCAAATTCGCTCAGGAAAGTGTCTTTGAATTCCGTTGCCTCATAAATTTTGCAAGCACATGCACGATCTTGTCGGCGAGACATCCTTACATACACTCTCTCGATCACGTAGCCATGCCGTCCTTTCCCAAGTATATATCCACTGCGGTGCAGGTTCTCTACCGACACTTTGTTAATATCGCCATCGCGGAGATGAGACATGATCGATATTCTGATTAATTCGAGGATTAATGGGGTTTATCCACAATTACGTCACAAAGAAAAAATGGCGTCGCTACTTTTATTATAGTTGGGGGACTTTAGCATTGGCGCCTATGGAGGTGGTGAATAAATTTTCGTCTTCCGCAGTTCAAGAAGAAGATGGGGCACAATATAAGAATCAGGTAAGTGATTAGTTATGCTGGACAAGCTTAGCGAGAAAATAAGAGCGTTTATCCATTCGCGTGTCATATGGTTTGTCTAGTGCATGTCATCGCTTTACCTGCTTGTTGTTCCCCATTTTCTTCTTGAACTGCGAAAGACAAAAAATTAATAGGCGCCAATACTCGAAAATATTAAGTCCCCCAACTAGCGACGCCATTTTTTCTTTGTGACGTAATTGTGAATAAACCCCATTCACACCGCGTGTGCACGTGACCATTTTCAAAGGTTATCTCAGAGAATTAGTATTTGACTCAATAATTCGAGCAATATAATTATTTGATCGTTACGAGTTGTATTATGAGCTACTGCGCCGAGATGAGTTCGTCGCAAAAACTGAACCCTTCAGAATTGAAATCACAGCTTTATCATTCGCTGCAACAGAAAGGTGTACTTGATGCAATGAAGGTAAGTATAGTTACCCATATCGTAAAGGTTGGCGCGAAGTTCAAAATCACTGGTGGGACACTACTATTTAGTAAAATGTGGTATGGATATTATATAGTTGCAATTACGGAACAGACTGGTTAAAGAGTTGAAACAAGCTTCTACAGTGCCTAGATCTTTGTCTGTGTTAGAGTCGCTTACACACGGAATAATTCTGGAGCACCTGCAGAAGATGGGGTACGAATACACTATCTCTTTGTTTGCTTTAGAGTCAGGGATGGGCGCAAACCAGGTACATGAACACATAGATGACTCCTAAGCCTTTTCCTTTGCTTTGTAGAGTATTAACAGTACAGACCTAATGAAACTGCTAAAGATTGATTCCTACCATCCTTTACATAAATCATTTATGGAGGACAGCAAAGTATCTGAACAAGGTATTTTATGCACTACCTTAACACTGTGTACATCCTTTGTATATACATACGTGTGTGTTAGGATTTCTAACAACTCTTCTGCTGTCTTTGCCACAACTGGCCACACTGCAGCGAGCCACTGTTAATGTAGGCACACAAGTAGATGTACCGGCAGTTGAAGAATCCATTGGCCGTGAGTATATATATCATACTGAACAGTTGCATGTGTATTATACACATTTGTGTATAGAAAAAAGTCACCATGCTCACTTATCACTGGAACAGCGTATTTTAGCCTTTGAGAAAGAATGTGAAGAAAGGACTCAAAAGGCAATGGAAGAGAAAGTTACTGAGATATATTATTATTCTTTTTGTTTATATATTTATCTTTTCAGATATCTCAGTTTAAAAATGGTGAACTACTGCGTGTGAAAATGGAAAGTAAAGAGAATCTCAAGAAAGAGCTACACACCAAAAGAACTGAAGTAAGTTATATTATTATGTAACAAGAATGGTTGTTATCTTAATTGCTTGTATTCAGTTGGAGCAACAATATCAGGAAAAGATTGAGCAAGTCACTAAAAGAGAACGAGATATGGTACAGCGATTGCAAAGAAGAGAAGAGGTGACATTCCCCCCTCCCCTCCACTCTATGTATAACAAACCTGTTCATGTTGACACACAGGAGCTTGAAGCGTCACTTTATTCGCAGCGGCAACTGGTGTTGCAAGAACTGGAGTTGATCCGACAGCGAGAAAATCACCTAATAAAACAGTCGGAATTAAATCAGCTACAATATTCTGATCTCCATTCAACCAGTGAACAACTAAAACAAGATGAACAAATACTGAAAACGTATGTGCTTACCAAACTGTAAAAATGTTAGGCTTTTATTGATGCCTTGATTTGATAGCATACGTACATGGTTGTTTACATGATGAATTTTAATATGATTATCGGCAGTTGTCATATTGTATTATTGATTTGTATGCAGGGAAGTGACTAGGAAGCAAGAATTATTGGACCAGTTGCAGAATCAGCTTGCTGGTATGATTTATCATCTTGGATCATGTGACCAACTCGTGTGATCACTATATATGGTTGTTATGTAGCCAGAACAACAGAGGTGTCTACTGTGCGTCAACAGTATGAGGATTTGTGGAAAGAGTGCACCACCCTGAGGAATACACTGATAAACAGCAAGGTGTGTGTGGTGTGTGTGTGTGTGTGTGTACACTCATGTGTCTCTGTTATTACCTATATATGCATATAGGAGGAAGTGCATACAGCAACTGAACAGCTTATTAGCCTACAAAATCAAAAGTTGCAGCTTGAGCAGAAATTACAAGAGGTACTTGACTTCACTATAACATGCACACACACACACACACACACACACACACACACACACACACACACACACACACACACACACACACACACACACACACACACACACACACACACACACACACACACACACACACACACACACACACACACACACACACACACACACACACACACACACACACACACACACACACACACACACACACACACACACACACACACACACACACACACACACACACACACACACACACACACACACACACACACACACACACACACACACACACACACACACACACACACACACACACACACACACACACACACACACACACACACACACACACACACACACACACACACACACACACACACACACACACACACACACACACACACACACACACACACACACACACACACACACACACACACACACACACACACACACACACACACACACACACACACACACACACACACACACACACACACACACACACACACACACACACACACACACACACACACACACACACACACACACACACACACACACACACACACACACACACACACACACACACACACACACACACACACACACACACACACACACACACACACACACACACACACACACACACACACACCAGTGCTATAGTGACTAGATTGATAAAACAAATTCAAAAGGTAAGTAGGGATTGAATTCAATAGTGCTACAAAAAGTAAGGAAACAAGGAATAAGATTTTGGGACGAGAGAACATTCTGGCATGAGATAATTTATAAAAGTTTAATCCTACTTTTGGCTAATCTACTAAGTGAGCCAAAAGTAGGGATTAAACTTTTATAAATTATCTCATGCCAGAATGTTCTCTCGTCCCAAAATCTTATTCCTTGTTTCCTTACTTTTTGTAGCACTATTGAATTCAATCCCTACTTACCTTTTGAATTTTTATTTTTTTTTATCAATCTAGTTTGTTTGCTTTTTATACATGCTAAGCATTCATAATAATCTTTCAGCAGGCGCACAAATGTTACAGGCGCTTACGTAATAATTATGCTTGTTTACAGGCGCTTGTTAACAACGCGCTTACATGGCAAAGCAGCTGTGTGATAGCAAATAACGCTCGAAAAACAGCAAAAGCTATTTATCCAAGGCTATAGTCTCGAAGTTCACGATGTAATAAAGTACACGCGAAAACATCGTGCCATGGTGCCATTGTAACTAATTATATCACGTGTAAGCCAGGTTTTTGCGTGACGTAATAAGCAGAAGCCGTAACAGGCTATCGTCACCTTAGGTGAGATTCACACCTTGCTAAAGGAATATAGAAGAACAAGGAAGGGAAGGAATGAAGGATAAAAGGAATCGCCATGGCGCAGTGGGTAAATCGTCTTCGGAACAACATTTTCGTAAATCCGCCGCCATTACCTTTATTGTGTGAAATTTCTGGAACCCTACACCTAGCGCAACCGGGTCTTACGGCTGGCTGGCTGGCTGGCTGGCTGGCTGGCTGGCTGGCTGGCTGGCTGGCTGGCTGGCTGGCTGGCTGGCTGGCTGGCTGGCTGGCTGGCTGGCTGGCTGGCTGGCTGGCTGGCTGGCTGGCTGGCTGGCTGGCTGGCTGGCTGGCTGGCTGGCTGGCTGGCTGGCTGGCTGGCTGGCTGGCTGGCTGGCTGGCTGGCTGGCTGGCTGGCTGGCTGGCTGGCTGGCTGGCTGGCAGGCAGGCAGACGAAATACAAGTGAATTTCGAAATTTTCAAAGTTGGCTGTAGGTCGAAATATTCGACTTGTCGCTTCGTTTAACCAAGGTACAGCATCATTACAGCCTTACCAATGCATTCCAGTCGGTTTTTTCGGGTAAAGCCTATTGGAAGGTTGTTTTATGAAGTGCAAAAAATCGGGAAACCATACAATTTCTTACCAATCCCTACTATTAAGTACTACCGTACTTAATGATAAAACTTTTTAATATTATTACTGTAATATTGTAAGCCAGTCTCCTTTTTCTACTGCACTGAAGTATCCCATCAGGGTTATGGTAAAATAGCCTAATGGAACATTCACTAGCTAATCTGGGCACCCGAGGTCTTGATCATGCACGGCTCGGTACTTGCCTCCCTGGCCATTGCCAGGTCCCCATTAATACAGCTGGAAGTAAAATTCCTTGCTCAAGGAAACAACAGCAGCAGCTGACACCACACACACAAACACATCACCACATACGTATTTATTCACAGGGAGAAAATTATGACCAACTGAAAGCGGAAAACAGGAAACTGAAAAATGAGCTAGCTGACAATAAACAGTATGTCTCTAATACTGACATCATCCCCTCTAATGCATTAATATATTGAACAGCAAATCATCAGAATACTCAACCAACAGTGGGAGGCTAATAACTGGTATGGAGACATTGTGTACAAGACATTAACCAAATTTCTAGTGAACTACTACTAGATCAACAGCAGTTGATTTGTGAACTCAAGGAACAAATACACAAGCTAGCAATGGAGCCAGTTGAGTACCATCATCTTCCAACTATCTCAATTATTGCACGTGTTGTATTTTAGGCTACTCTTCAGCAGCAGTTGGATACAGCTCAAGTGGAATACAAACAAGCTCTCATGTTAAAGGATCTTCACATCAAACGATTGGAGCACCAGTTGACCGCACAGGTGTGTTTATTTGAGGGATAGGAGGAACCTGGGGAGCAACATTGTCATGGCTATGTATGTAGGTGTCAGTGAGTCAACGAATGTCAGTACATGAGCAACTACGTACACCACGCCGGCAAGTGGATAGTGTTGTGTCTAAGAGTATTCTTAAGAGTTCACCCTCGAAACTGGGAAAGACGACTAAACTAAAGTACAGTGTTAGCAACATGTGTTATGTATGTATGTATGTATGTATGTATGTATGTATGTATGTATGTATGTATGTGTGTATGTATGCATGTATGTATGTATTAGTGCTGCCACGATATAGAAATTTCTTATGTCACATGTCATATAAAAGTTTATGTCACGATATGAATGTATGTCATGACATGAAATTTGATTCATGCTACCTTACCAAAGATAAAAAATTTTGAAATTTCTCCACAGATAAGTGTGTTTACATGACCAAATACTCTATAACTTATGCAGTCAAATCATCTATTTCAGTATTTCTAATTATTAAATACAATATCAATAGTGATTTTTGTTTATATCATATCACGATATAACTACATGTCATGATATATATCAATATCATGGCAGCACTAGTATGTATGTCTACACATACATTCATGCACATGATGTTACATTGGTTGTATACAGGTCATCCAAATCTGTTAAGCAACTTCAGCCTCTCCACTCTGATACAGATGAAGATACTTTATCAACTACTCACACCACATCTAGAGTTGACCTCAAGGACCTATCATCATTTGACAGAGCATCTAAAAAGTTCCTTGAAGAAATGAAGGACACTTTCCTGCGGCTTGAAAGGGAGGCAAAGGTAAACACGCACACACGCACACAGAGGAGATTATAACAGTCTGACATCTGACATCTGACATTTTCAGATCAATTTGGCTAAATATCTGACCACTTTAACATCAACTCACTAATCAAATGTATAGGATGTCCGATCAAATTAAATGACAATATGGCTTTTGTCCAAGCACACACACACACACACACACACACACACACACACACACACACACACACACACACACACACACACACACACACACACACACACACACACACACACACACACACACACACACACACACACACAATTATGATTCTTATTATTTAGGAGTTGGAAGAACAGCATCCCACTAATGGTTATCATCATCATCCTAATATTCCATATCCCACTGTTGGGTGTACAAACCCTCTATCATCTCATCAATGGCAAGGCTTTTCGTTAACAGACCCACCTTCTCTGCCAAGTACAATCTTTAGCAATGTTACATCATCAGGAAAACCACAACCTTCTTTAAATATTCCAACACATTTTAAGTTGTCAACATTTGCTGCTGTTTCCGATAACTTGTTCACTACGTCTTCCATCTATGGGTTATCATCTGCTCCTAGTTTCACACCTAAACCATACAGTAATAATCTAATGGGCAGTCATTCCTATACAGGTATCAACTTGTCACATCCTCCTGTGATGTCTGTTACCTCTACCACCACTCCACTGCAACCTATTCATCTTCCTACAAGTACCATTCACTTACCAGCTGTTACTGCTGCAACACATGGAAGCATTTTAAGTCCCCTAACAACTTTTGCTACTCTAACTCATCCTCTAACAACTGTTGCTACTTTAACTCATTGCCTAACAACTGTTGGTACTCTAATTCATCCCCTAACAAGTGTTGCTAATCTAACTCATCCCATAACTAATGTTACTCATTCTTTACCAACTGTCACATCAAGTGTTACTCGTATAACTATCCCACAACCTGTGATTAGTAATTCCGTGCCTCAGGCAAGTGTTTCTACTCTGACAAGTATCACTCATCCTCTAATAAGTGTAACTGATACATTAGCAACAAGCATCTCTACTTTAACAGATCTCACTACAACTGTTAGCACTGCTTGTTCGACCACACCACTTGTAAATAGCCCAAATTATGATCCAGCTTCATTCTCTTCCATCCCAACTACAACCCAAAATCACTCGGGATCTGTTGTGGTGACCAGCTCTCCCCACAACATGGCAATGCAGCCCCACCTCCTATCTACTACAACAATTCAGGAAGACTCCCTCACTAAAGATGCGTCTAATTCCAGTGGTATGTCAGAGACAACAGAGGATGATGGGGAATCCCCTAAGTCAACTAAAGAAGGCACATTGGCTGCAGTACTAGCACTGAGAGACCAATATTCTCCACGGTTATCATCGTCAATAGCAACGGTGTCACAGCAACCGCCAATGGTATCGCTGGATCATCTCTGGAGCAGCAGAGGGTATCCAACAGTGGAGAAGGAACTAAGAACAGAACAGGTAGATGAAATACACAAAACAAATGAAATGATTACCCATCACTCTAACAAACCCAATACTTCAAGCATACTGACAGGACATGCCTCACCACCAACTGTAACTATTAATTTCACCACACCCACCTCATCACTTCACCATCCTGTTGTCACTACTATTGCCACTTCAGTTATGCCTGCAAGATCTCCATCACCGCCCACTGTAACAGCTGATGGTACCACACCGTCACAATCACTGGACAACACTATGGGCAAATACCTTCAGTTGTTACAACAAAAACAAGCTGAAGAGAACTCCCCACCCACTGCAACTCACAACACTGATAAAGAAGAGGTATGCAGTTGAAATGAATATGTTTTTTGATATGTTTCATCAATCCCTCTATAGGAATCAGCAGTTACTTATAACACCTCAGATAAGTAAGTTGAGCTGGTTCCTATGTGTGATATGTATGTGTGTGCGTGTATGTACATGTGTGTTTTGTGTGTATACCGGTACGTGAGTGTCTTAATTAATGTATAACATCCACCATAGTGGAGGCAAGATATCCGATGATGGGTTCGAGGATTGGTAGACAGGCAGAAGAAACTTGAGTACAAAATATCAGCTTTTTGCTATTAACATTTTTGTATGAAAGAACATTTAAATACAATAAATATATTTACAATTACAAACATTTCAAGGAATTTGCAAACTGTACATAATTTACAAAATTATAATTATTAATTTACACTTTATCAACACAATTCCAAACAAATCCATAAAAAAGAGTGATGATATATTAAGAAGAGGTGATATCTAAAAACAACCTTCCATCCAACTGCTGTCATCTTCACTATTCTTTTGCTGATGATGAGGGGCTGTTTCTCTTGGTGGAACAGCAGTCCTATAAATAAGAAGTTTATAGATACACAATATAGTAGATATTTATGTAACCTGTGTGTTGGTGGTCTTTGCTGATGATGGTTGAGGGCTCCTTTTGGTGAATGACTGGGTCCCATCAATTGTTTTCTCTGTTGCAGAGGTGATGGTTGTTTAGTTAGGGGTTTTCCCATGGGTCTTGCAATGTTCCCCTGTAAGTGTTGCTGCTGCTGTTGTTGTTGCTGATGTTGCAAACTTCCAGGAGGGGTGTGGCTACTCTTATTCATGGCAGTAGTAGGTGTCTTGATACCACCACCACCACCTATGGTCCGACCAGGAGACAATCTTGAAATCATGGATCCACCACCCTGGGGCGGTCTGATTGACCCAGAAGGCTCGTGTACAGCACGGCGAGACATTATCGGACTGGCCTTGGGTGACAAGGATTTAGATGGTTGTGGCAATTGTTGTCTGTGTTGTTGTTGTTGTTGTTGCTGCTGCTGCTGCTGCTGTGGTGACGGGATCACCTGAGCTGGTTGAATAATCCTACGAGGAAAAACAGGGCTCTTCCTCAAGTTAGTAACTTGAATGGCACCAGTTCTGTTATACTGCTCCTGTTGCTCGTAGTAGTCCGGGCTAGGGCTCTGACTAGGTCCCTTCTGTGCATACTCAAGAGGGGGCGTGGCTCGTTTCTGCAAAGCATCATCATCATTATCATCAGGGGGTGTGACTTCTTTCTCATGATGTTGACTATTACTATTAACAGTGTTACTTTTTCCAGGCGGGATGATTGCTCGTATAGGCATATTGCGAGGTTTCAGTGATGGGCTGTTGTTTGTGTTAGGTGAAGCATGTAGATCACTGGTGTTCAATGCATAAGTCTTCATCAATGACTCGATCGGTTGTTGATTCTGTTGAGGTTTATCTTCTACAAAACATACAACAGATAGATGTGTTATATGATAACAATGTATCTTCATACCCTGGCTTTCTTCTCCAACTTCTTTGGTAGGACTTGATGATAACTCAGCTCTATCCAATGAACGCCGTTTGGTACGAACTTGGTTGAGATATTCTAAATAAACAGGCAATGAATTGTTATGTACATCCCACCACATAACTGCACGTACTTTGAGCCGTCTTATTGGATAACGACTGGACCCGTCTAAGGTTGACTTTTGGTGAGCTATCTGGTGATAACAGATCTGTAATAAAATCAAAATCGTTTTCCTGAATGCCAAAAATTAAGACATACAGTGTTACATATTACTTCCTGCTCGCATACCATAAAATGATGTGTCAATAAGTAAGAAATTAACAGTGTAGGTAATGTAATTTGTACTTTGTTGCTTTGATGAGGATGTATTCAGTTCAAGATCCATTGCATAGCACAGAAGCTGTTTCTTCACCTCATCCAGACTGGGTATGCTGGATCTCTTCTTGTTTTCATCCTCTCCTGTCCTCAGCCATTCGTCCGGGGTGATGCTTTTGTCTTGGGGCGTGGGCGGTCTTACAGGGGACACGTATAACCTACACAAATCACATACACTACTAGAATAAGTGCTTATGTTGATACCATTCGTCTTCGTTTCTGTCTTCTTCCACGTCATTAAGATTAATGATGTCTTGAACTTCGTCTAGTTTCGCGGGTTTGTCGGTACTCGGCTCCGATGGCGTCACTTCTATTCTCGTTGTCGGCAGCTTACTCGTCCGGCCAACTTGATTCAGCAGTTTCTTGTTCTCCGATTGTAACCTCTGTACCATCTCTTCTAATTCCTTTAATCTGCTTCTTCTCTGCTTTTCTTCTCTCTCCAATTCTAGTTTCATGGTTTCGTCCATATTAATTTTACTTTACTACGCCTATTCCAAATAATGCTACCTGATTCTATCCAATGCTCACCATTGATATAGTATGGCAGTACCGCAGCGACTTAACACAGACCAGTTAGTGAAGAACATTGAGAAGTCACAGATAGGATACAACACTACACTACTGGGTCCGTACGGAAGAAAACCAGGTCAGTGTAATAAACTGTAGAAACGAAACGCGTACACACGTGCCTTACCTCCTAGTGATATACTGTGATTATACGGCATCGGCCAAGTAGGTTATTCTTACTTGTTTATTACACACACTGAGTGACTTGTAGACCTTTAAGCTTCATTGAGGATTACCTGAGGGACACAGTACTGCCTTACTATGCTAATACCCACACTACGACTTCTTTCACAGCAGCACAGACGACCAACTTCAGAGAGGAAGCTAGGTATGTAAGTGGAAAGCATCTGAGCCAATTTAGTGTATTAACATGTGTTGTGAAGTCTGCCTAACCGAATTTACTGATTAACCCAAATGTTTTGATTCAATGTAATATGAATCTGCTTATGAATGTTCTATGCCACATGCAATGTTTTATTTTATACATGTACGTCATATTTTCTATACTATACTAGTATGGTACGATCGTATGCATGTATCATTATATGACTTCACAGTTGTGGCCAGTGTAAATCAACTGAGGGTCAACGTGTAGCTAATAGCTAAAACTTTTGAGGATGGACATCACATGGATATTTCATTTTTCTACAGTATAATTTTCTGCAATCCACGAAAATTTTATCCATGCAAAACTGCTCACAATTCCATGAACCTTAGGCTATATGGTATGATAAAGTATAAGTACCAACAAGACTATTGGAGTAAATTGACTAGTTGTGTAGTAACAATAGCTGTCTAGCAGTTGCATGTAGTAATAGTCTGAACATGGCAGCATATATGCATGCAATATATCAGTAGCAGCAGTATAGCATTAACCTAGTTGTAACAGCACCACTACAGCAGCATCAGTAGCAGTAGTGTTCAGTAGCAGGGGCATGCACAAACGCATGCAGTATGCAACTTGACGTCCTTGTAGCTATTTTAGTTCTTATGCAGTGCAATCCATGCGCCTGTTGCACATGTTAACATGATCGGGTTAATGGTTACAACTGATAGTAGTTACATGTAAGTAGAATTTTTGCCTGGGCATAGCTAAATGACAATCCACCTTAATAGCTTTTTGCTATACTATGTGTGTAGGGTACAATAATCCATACCATACGCGTATGGTATGTACCATGCACAAACCTTTAATGATATTTTAATGTAACATTAGTATTCCTTTTCCGTAGACTGATCGTTCGCAATGCAGTCAATGCTTCTGAGCATGACAGTGTCATTTTCTGTGGTAGTGGCACCACAGGAGCTGTAGAACGACTCATTCATATTCTAAATCATCCCAGAAATCTAGTAAGACCACTTACCGACTGTTGTATTAGAGTGTTTGTGAATTTTTAAGATAGAAATATCTTAAATTCTGCAAATGTCTGATTTTCAGTTTTTCATGATTTTCAGTTTTTTATTTTCACAGGTGTTCTAACGTTTTTTGGTTAAATTTTTATTTTTGAGGACTTAATTTCACGAATCTATCAATATCTGTGAATTTCACGGAATTTAAGTACCTCGACTATACGGAATATATGGATTACCAGATTATTGCTATTTACCTTTAGGTGGTGCTTGCTGGTCCGTTTGAACATCATTCTAATTTACTTCCCTGGAGGGAACTAGGTGCAAAGGTCAGAAATAACAGGTCACCTTAAAAGGTAATTGTGAGGTCACATGACCCAGATGGTAGGTATAGATGAAGATGACAACGGGTTGGTGGATTTGGTCCAGCTTGAGGAGAAACTGAAGGTGAGTTGGTAGCAATTGTAAAAACTGATATTTTGCATGAGTATAATCATACGTAGATGTTTTCAGAAGTTGGTGACATGCTTAAGATTGGAGTATTCAGTGCTTCATCTAACCTCACTGGTGTTTTAACAGACACAATAGCAGTTACTTCACTATTGCATAAGTATAATTGTTTGGCCTTCTGGGATTATGCCACAGCAGGTAACAAATTTCTAAAACATTTTCTCATCACGTGATTATATAATGCTATCAGCTCCTTATGTTAAGATTGATATGAACCCAGTGACTACCAGGTGGGCGTGCTCTAAATGGCATATTGTTGTCATGACAATGACTGTGTAACTATAGCAACAAACAAGATCTTGGTCACAAAGATGCTGTATTCTTCTCCCCACATAAATTTGTTGGTGGCATCGATTCTCCAGGTACAGACAAGATACTGCCATATTTGCACAACTATATAAATATATGTATTACTGTGAAGGAATTTTAGTAGTCAAGAAGAATTTATTCAAAAATCCAGTTCCATCAGTGTGCGGTGGAGGAACAGTATTTTTTGTAAGTTGGAATGTTGGATATACTGAAGCTAACACATTTTATTTACAAAGTTTTGAATCCTTTACGACAGGTTACCCCCAGTACGCAGAGCTACTTCAAGGAGCCAGAGTTCCGTGAAGAAGGTGGAACTCCCAATATCGTTGGTTGTATTCGTGCTGGCCTGGCCATGCAACTGAAAGAGGTAAACAAGCTATATCTAATTAGAGCCCACTCACTGTAGGGTGATTATTAGGCAGTGGGCTGTGATTACATTATGGAACGAGAAAAACAGATTGCTGAGTTGAGTGTCAACAGTTTTTGATGCTATAACAGTAAAGAATATATGCTTACTCCCTTAGTCGTGTAATAGCCCGATGGAGTCAAGTTCCTAATCTTCATTTGATTGGTCCTAAAGCTGTGCCTCGTCTCCCTGTGTTCTCATTTCTGATTGTCCATCCTCAAACCAACCGCTATCTTCATCACAACTTCGTCTGTGCTCTGTTAAATGACCTCTACGGTGTACAGTCTCGCGGTGGCTGTTCCTGTGCTGGTCCTTATGCTCAGGTGATCCATGGTGTGATCTGTAATATAGTTCTAGTCATGTTAACCAATGAGTACCCAAAGAATTCATAGGCAGAAGTTCGTACAATAAGTAGAGCATTAACAAATGTACTGGATTCAAACAAACCTTTGAAGGTTCCAACCTTCGAATGTTGAATGCAACATTCAAAATGTTTACACTTCACTACATAATGGAGTATGTTGGTAATTTGTGCATTCCTTGTCTCTTACATGAGCAGCCAAAAAGGATAATTTATAATTGTTGGCTACACAAGACTATTACCGTATAGCTCCAAATTTTCGTGGTTGAAAATTTTCGTGATCTTAGCTGATTTTCGTGATTCATCATTATTTCGTGTGAAGCCCTGTACTTAAGGGTGGTGTAAGGAAATTTTTATGGCAAAATTTTCGTGAATTCTGTGTAATCCACGAAAATCACGAAAATATTCGACCACAAAAATTTGGAGCTATACAGTATAACATGTGTGCCTTATGGCTTTATTATGCATTTTGCAGGTAACTTTAGTGCATGTGTTATCACTAATAGTGGATATATATGACAAAAGTAAGTAAAGTTGTGTTGTAAGAAACATTCGTTTAAAACTTCGAAGGATGTAGGCACCTTCGAAGGTTAGAAATTGACATTCGTTTATGCACTAACAATTAGTAGAGTTCAAACTCATTATGTATCAATATATGTCCCTAGGCTACATGCTATAAATTGTCTTGTCATGATTAGTATGATCACATAGCTAATTGACTATGACATTATACAAATGTTTAATAGATGGGAGATTGTTTGTATTGGTGTATGATATCAAGTATGTATGAATATATGTAAAATCTTTTCACTATTGAGATAAGTCACATGTAGTCAGTCGTGTAGTCAGTCGTATAGCCAGGCTACTGTGGCATTGGCTCATTGGCAAGATCAAAGGATCTTGTACACTACTGCAATCCCATTGTGGGCAGATCTGTAATAACTAAACGGCAGTGAACTGAGTGAAGTTTCCTGGGCACTGTAAAGGATTGGTTGGACCTGTGTCATACCAGTATCCACCTTAGCTTTGCCACTGTAAAATGGTCACATGATCAAGTTTTTGCTCTACTGTTCTGACCATTTGGCTAGTGTAATCCATTCTGAAGTACATACTGTTAACACAGATTTTCATGCAGAAATATCAAGAGATAACTTCATTAATCATTCATTTCATAAGAAACACAACAGTAAACATGACAATGCTGATACAAAATATGCTTGTATAATATCCATCACTTCGCAACATATTAATCATTTCCTCCTGTTCTTATGCACAGAATTTGTTGGGCATTGATGAAGAATTGGCTAAGCAATACCACAAGCTTGTCGCTGAGGACAGGTCTGGTATTGTTATAAACATACCATCCTTATTACCTCCTGTATGCATTAATAGTGAGCTGGATCGTGTACATTTGAGGAGATACGGCGAATACTCTGAAAGGGAGATTTTAAGGTAAATTTAATACCTGTACCCATGTTACTATGACAACAAAATGCATTACAGACCAGGAGTCACTAGGCTAAGCTTTCCATACTTCATGAACGATGATGCCATCATGTTTGTAGTGGAGGCCGTTGCTATGGTAGCTGAACATGGCTGGAAGGTTTTACCACAGGTAATGATAGTAGCAGATCATGTGAGATCATGTGATACAGTAGCCAATAATAGTACATCATTAATCCCGAATCTGGCCAGTTTTTACATCACCATTATCGGACTCAAAAGGAGCGTCACTGGTTAAGCAACATCTCATATGAAACTGGACACATGACTTACCCAAGCAATTCTTATGACACTTTGGCTGCTAATTTTGAAGCCATCCTCAAATCTGCTTTGGACGTGTTTTCTGCTGCTCCTGCCACACCTCCTGCATCACATGGGCAACATGAACTGTTGCTAGGCGACAATGATGGTATGAGATGGTTCCTGTTTCCAAGTGAGGCACAGAGGTGCCTACAAGGTTCACTCCAACACTCACCCAAACACAGGATGCCGTTTACAGTAAAACAATACTACGATAATAATGCTACCAGTGTACCAGTCAAGATTCTTACTGATGCTGACAAAGATGAGATTGTATCAGCACTTGTTCCTTCAATAATTCGACCTCCATCTTTCCACAAACCTCCTCGCAGAGTGTTAAAGCAATGCATTACTGCCATACAGGAGTACAAGATGATACAAAATGGTGATCGAGTGTTGGTGTGTTTATCTGGCGGTAAAGATTCTCTATCATTGCTGCACACGTTACATCAGTACCAATATAACGCTGCAGCCAAGGGAGTGTCATTCCAGCTAGCTGCTGTCACCATCGATCCTCAGAGTGCCTCATATGATCCTACCCCTCTAATTCCATATTTAGCCTCCCTGAAAATCCCCTACTTCTTTGAAAAGCAAGGTTAGAAATAAAATGACATTATGATATAAATAATTTGTTGTTTCTGATGAATTAGCTATTCTTGAACAGGCTACTAACCTGCCACAGTGTGACTCCATTTGTAGTTTCTGTTCCCGTATGAAGCGAGGGAGATTGTACTCGTGTGCCCGCCGTGAACACTACAATGTTTTGGCAATGGGCCAACACCTGGATGACCTGGCTGAGAGTTTTCTCATGTCAGTTTTTCACAATGGTTCCTTGCGTACTATGAAGGCATGCTATACTGTAAAGTAAGGATTTTATATTATGTTCATGTGCATTCTATTTTTGTTCCCCAGAGAGGGTGATTTGAAAGTTGTACGACCATTCGTGTATGTCAGAGAAAAAGATCTTCGCCAGTTTGCAACTGAGGTATGTTGAGATGTGAAAATAACACTAAGGGTCACTATACACTTCAGTCGCAGTTACCAGTAATCCCGGAAAACTGCCCTGCCTGCTTTGAAGCTCCAAAGGTAAACATAAAAGCCTAGTGCAAGTGTTATATTAAATACACAAACAGGAACGGCATCGAGTTAAGCAGCTGCTTGCAGCGCAGGAGGTCCTGTTCCCTCGACTGTTCACCAGTCTACAAACTGCTCTTAGACCATTAATGGGCCTTGATAGACACAATGGTAAAATCCATGACCTCCTCATTAATAATGAAGATTAAATCTTGTACACATGCATATTAAAAAAATACGACCAGTGTATTATTAATAAACATTTCATCCTAATTCAATTCTCCTTCAGTTTTCTTGTCCTGTACGACCATATTCCAAACAAGTATCTCAATCTGATGAACAAGATGTCTCGGCCCATTTGGAGCCAGCTAAAAACTGGAATAATTTTAGAACCTGTATAATGAGTACATATAAGCACGATAAAGAGCTGTGGAGTTTTCACGTACCGTCTACTTCATGCCAAGTGATCGCCACTTCTTTGATGGGAATTTTCAGCTGTTCTGCGATGTACAGCAACTCCACATCAAATGCCCTGCAGGTCAACCTAACAGAGTACATGACGATGATAAATGCATACCATCTTTCGACGTGGTATGCTGGGAAGAGTCGTTGGGCGGCTGAACGTGTGAATAATTTGAACCCACACTGAATGCAGAGATTTAAAATTCAACAAAAATTTGACACCATGGTCATGAATACCTGAGTGTCTCGCACACCTCGAACACAAAGCAAGACCAGAAAATGAAAGCCACGCATTAAAATTGTTCGGAAATAAGATCGCTAATATATCACAACTCATTTAATGAACATATTTTGTTCATTTTTTACCTGTACAACCGATTCTTCTTCCATGTGTGCTCGAGAACCAACCACAACAACCATCTTGCCCTTTTCACCATTCTGCATCAAGACACACTCATCTCATGCAAGAATTTGGATACATACTTCTTCTGCATTCATTGATTGCTCTAGTTTATCCAAGTCACTGAATTTTGACGCACCATCAGCGTCCACCATTAATAATCTCCGACCACGAGCACTTAGCATTCCCTACGGCAATACAAATGTTGTTTTATTTATTATATTTGGTACTCACCATTCTCACGGCCCCTCCCTTGCCTCTGTTCTTGTCAAACGTGAGTACTCGGATGGTGTTAGCTCCATATTTACCAACGTAATCTAGTCCTACCTTTTAAAACCATACAACATGTTGAACAATACACTGTTAGGTTATGTCAACCTCTGTTGTTTTGTCTGTACTGCCATCATCCACTATTACAATTTCATACTGAAAATCATGATCTTCTCTCTGAGTTTTAGAAAGCAGTATATAGTAATTCAACTGTATCACTTATCAACAAGATATTTTGAAAGATAATACTTCTGGAAGATGGAAAATGTAAAGGGATAGTAAAAATTATTTTGAATCCAAAAATGCTCCACTAAGTATATACCATGATGGATACAAGTCAATATCTCAATTCATCAAAATTTTATACTGCCAAAAAGTATGCTATGCATTAGCATTTTTGACAAGTAGTTAAGTTAGCAAAATTTATATAAATTACAATAAAAATGCTACAAAAAGAAGGGATATTCCTTTGAGATTTGATTGAATAAATGATTGAATACACTTACACCATCACTACCAACTTACTTTACGTTTCTCCAGGTATTCCAATGCCTCATCCATCATAATTGGTACTGTATAAATATTTAATGCTACAATATTTTGATGCACAAAGTCTTACATCTCTCTTCTTCCTTGTAGGAGGGTACAATTACGGACAAAGACAATGTGGCAGCTTCCTCCAATGATGGAAACTCCTTTCGCTCTTTCTTGGACGGGTCGACATACGTGCGCTCATTTTGGGACCTGGACAAATTTGGCTCACGTGACGAGGTCAACAACAGATACTACAATAGGAAATTCGTACGCATACGTGTGGCAGCATTTATTTCCGTACCACTGCGAACACGACAATCAGTAGACTCGCCAACAGCAGCATCCATAGTAGAATTATCATTCTCTATCTTCCCAGATGATCTAAACCTTGACCACGTGATCTCGATCCTAATTTCGCGCGTAAGAAATGAAATTTTAGTGAGATTGATATTGGATCCAGTGAATTATACAAAACAATGAAAAATGCACACACAGAAGTATAGATACAAAAAAGTCCCATGCATCATGTCATGACATGGATGATCCACCTGGCTCCTTGGGTCTCAACTGGGATAATACTTTATCTAACCAAGTGAGGGGACCATTCAAATGAATCTCAATCCAACATGGAGTACTGGTGACATCTTGACGATGATATTCTGCTCCCCAGCCCTTAACAAAACTCATTCTAATGACACAAAATTTTGTCAACTCGTAGGCCGCTTCAAATCCTTGCTTCACAGAATCAGCCAGTAGTAAAGCAAACTCGTGGTTGTTAAAGATCTTCAAGCTGCACCCTGGTGGAATTTTGCAGACGGTTGTAGGATGAAAGCCGTGTGACTTGTTGCTGCATCGACTTTGTACAAAAATATTGCTTTCACTGAGACACTCGACAAAGCATTCACCACCCACGTAGAACAAGTGTACACCTTTACCAATGTGGCGACGAGCATTCTCGATAGTAGAGTTGCGATTTATGTTTGATAACAGGCCAAGACAGAAGCGGTCAGCACTGGTAGAGGGATCCGTAAATCCATCAACAACCACGTGAGACTGAGTGGCTCGAAAAGCTTCACCAACACGACTGTTCAGTTCATAATAGAAAATAGAGCACCAGTACTCTGGCTCCTGATACCTCACTTGAACATGTCCTGACAAATCTGTAAGAACAAAATGTCTATTAAAATTCATCAACCTAAGCATGGATAATATGTATTGTATAGTCACAGATGTTTAGTAACAAAGAGGAATAAATTACCGGTTGGTGTTGATACTTGTGAAACAATAGTTCCCTGTTCTAGCAGCATACCATCTGGAGGACTTCCTCCTTGGCTGTAAACAGGTGGCGGTGTCTCTATATGTGAAAAAGAAATGGTTCGATGATGTAACAATACCATACTCTAATCATTAATTAACTGCTTGTGATCATACCAGGATATTCAAAAGTGGGTGGGCTTCCTTTGGCATGTGGCGAGTACAATGGGGTATGGGGTGGCCCTGTTACTAAACAAAAGTGTGCTGAATCATACATGGGTCCACTCATTGGCTGAGGGTTTCGGGGCACCAAAACCGGTGGCAAAGCTGAAAAGTTCAAAATTATAATTATATATTTCCAAGTGCATTAATTTTATGCTCACATGGTTGTTCTACCCTGCAGTAGTGATAAGGATTGATGCACACATCGCTTTGTTTCAGCCCGTACGCGTACTCGCAGCATTCCAGAGGTTTCAGTTCGTGATGGGTCTGTAGGTCTGGCCAACGCCACACTCTACAGTAAATCACGTGCGGAAGCCCCTTTCTGTGAGACACCTGCAGGCGGCCATCCAAGCTGCGCGGGATCGTGACGCACTTTGTATTCGTTCCCGGATTGGACAGCGCCCTCTCCAGCTCCTCCAAATCGCCCTTCTTCTTTTTCAATTTCTTTACGAGCGAATCTATGGCCTTTTCCGCCCACTTGTCATCCTCGTCACCCTGTTTCCATGCTAGAAGCCTTTTCACTGATGGAGCAGTTGAAAACAAACTAGTCATTACACCAGCGTAGCTTCTTTCCAATTACATGTACAGGAACTAATTACACAAAATTTCATGAATTTTGCAGGTAACAGTTGCTAGGGGTATTATATATGCAGTAACAAAAAGTACCCAAATTATATACAGAATTGTATAAAATGTACAGAAAAAATGCTACAAGAAAGTATAAGAAAATGCATACACATATTTATTATATACAAAATAACAAAAGATGGTCCACTTGATTAGGACATTGAGGTTATGCTTGCATCAGTGTTGGGTCTCAATTGTGATAGAACCTTATCCAACCAAGTGAGAGGGCCATGCAAGTGAATTTCAATCCAACATGGAGTACTGGTGACGTCTTGACGATGATATTCTGCTCCCCAGCCCTTAACAAAGCTCATGCGAATGATACAAAATTTTGTCAACTCGAATGTTGCTTCGTAGCCTTGGTTTACAGCCTGGACAAGTAATGAAGCAAATTCTTGATTGTTGAATATCTTCAAACTGCAACCTGACGGAATTTTACAAACAGTTGTAGGATGAAAGCCATGCGACTGGTTGCAGCATCGACTTTGTACAAAAATACTGCTGTCACTAAGACACTCAACAAAGCATTCGCCACCCACATAGAACAAATGCACTCCTTTCCCGATGTGGCGACGAGTGTTTTCAATAGTAGAATTGCGGTTCACGTTTGACAACTGGCCAAGGCAGAAACGGTCAGCACTGGTAGAAGGGTCTGTAAATCCATCGACAACCACGTGAGATTGAGTGGCCTTAAATGCCTCTCCAACACGATTATTCAACTCGTAGTAGAAAATAGAACACCAATACTCTGGCTCCTGATACCTCACTTGAATATGACTACCATTTGGATCTAACAAACACAGTATTTGAATTTACCAGTAAGCAGAAGCAATAATCTACATACATACCATTTGCAATGGCTTGTTGCATGGATCCTTGTGGCTGTTGCCTCATGCCTTCAAGTAGCGTACCATCTGGTGGACTCCTGCTATCAGACAGTGGGCTATATGCTGGCGGCGGCGTTTCTATGCAACAAAAAATGAATGCAATGGTTTATTTTCTGACGGTAACCCTTCATCTCCCAACAACATTCTTACCAAATGGAGCAATAAAATTCCTGATAATTCTTTAATTATTGCCAAAAAGGCTTCCCACAAAACACATAAGGTTGTTACATGATTTGCAATACAGGTATATAGATTAAAATAGAAATTATCATGATCAATGTACCCTGGCATGCAAACAAGATTTGTGTAAATGATACAAAACATAGACAATTGTCCCTTCCTGAATTACTAGAGCAATATTTGTGACATCATGATCTTACCAGGATAATCGAAAGTCAGTGGACTCCCTTCACTTTGAGGAGAATACACTTGAGACTGCGATTGATTGTTAGCGTACCGAGTCGGTTCATAACGTGGTCCCGTGATCTGCTGGGGGTTCCTTGGCACCAAAACAGGTGGCAACACTGTCAGTGGAGAAAAACAAATTCACTCAAATATCATAAAATGTTTACACAAGATTAAAACATAGGATGTTCAATGTGTACCCACCTGGCTGTTCCACTCTGCGATAATGGTAAGGGTTGATGCACACGTCGCTTTGCTTTAGTCCGAACGCGTACTCACAACACTCCAGCGGCTTTAGCTCGTGATGGGTCTGCAGGTCCGGCCAACGCCACACTCGACAGTAGATGACGTGCGGGAGCCCCTTCCTATGCGACACTTGGAGACGACCGTCCAAACTACGCGGAATCGTGATACACTTTGTATTCGTTCCCGGGTTTGATAGCGCCCTTTCAAGCTCTTCTAGATCTCCTTTCTTTTTCTTTAACTTTTTCACGAGCGAATCGATGGCTTTCTCTGCCCACTTGTCGTCTTCGTCACCTTGTTTCCATGCCAGAAGTCTCTTTACCGCAGGCGCAGTAGAAAATAGATTGGTCATTTTACAGCAATTAACAACTTACTGATAGGTTGATTTCTATTAAATAAATTAAATGCCTATTTAATGGAACGAAAAAATATTGATACGTTATAACGAAATCCCTTTTATCGCATGGAAGCATCAACCTTGCTAAGGCGAATCGCTAAAAGTGTAAGTTGTAAGATAATAGTTTCCTTAACCTTTATATCAATGCAATTACATCACAAACGTGTGGTCCTTTATGGACACGTGTGTTATTCCATTATACACACACCGGTTATTTATAGTTTTTAGTCTTTTGTTCCTGTTGTAGGAACACGAAGCTGACAAACTTCGTAAAGAGATATTATTGATTGAAGGACAAGCCACAAAGGAAGCATCCATCATTGGTGACCCTGATGACGCTGAATTAGAAACAGCAAACACAAAACTTAAATATCAAATATTACACTTAAACAAAGTATAAACCCAGATTACATGAGTTTAAAAGGTTACTGTGATTATTTGTAGAGTATTTCAGAGGAGGAGGCAAGGCTGATGCAGCATGCCACAGGAGTATTGAGGCTACTCAATAATGTGTTTGCAGTTGCTGTACGCAGGGCATACCCTAATGTGACCGTAACAAGTTTAGTAAAGCACACTGAACACCCACGCTTTGGTGACTATCAGTGCTCAGCTGCCATGGCAATAGCTAGTGTAAGTTTTCTTATAGTTACCCTTCTACAAGGAAGGGAAATTTGTACATATGAGAACTTGTAAGATTTGATACATGTGTTATTGTAAACACACATTCATTTGTATGTTTATAGTCCTTAAAAAGCTCCAATGGAAAGAGCAACCCTATTGAAGTCGCAAAGAATATTGTCAGTTCTATGCCATCCTGTGATGTCATTTCTAAGGTAAAGAGATGTGTTACATATATTATTGTGTAACAATTCCATTGTTATCTCCTCTGTTTGTCAGATACACTATTTGTTGTGTTGTGTTGCTGTGTAGTGTGAAGTACAAGGCGCTGGCTTCATCAATGTTCATATCCAGCCGTGGTTTGTGTCACAGCTGATAACAGATATTCTCAAATATGGTGCAAGGCCACCGACAATGCAGAGGAAACGTGTGGTAGTAGATTTTTCGTCCCCTAATATTGCTAAGGAGATGCACGTGGGGCACCTGCGGTCAACGATCATCGGAGAATCGATATGCCGTCTGTTGGAGTATGTTGGACACGATGTACTGAGGTAATGCATAATATTTAACACATTGTAATATGTGCATGTGTGTATGTGAAGTGCTATGGTGTTTGGGTGGATGGAAAGTGCTAACAACACACACACATACTAGACGCACGTGTGTGTACTGCTGGTACAACCATTACATATATCGCACACTCCTTAACTACAGCATGAAGATCATGTATACAAAACAAATCAATATTCGTATAGTGTATTTGACAGGAGGGGCACTTTTTGTACTAAAGAATGTTCGAACACTCGTTCGTTTTTTGGTCATAATGTTCGATTACCAAAACTTGATATCCATCCCAGCCCTAATTATTGTGCGTGTAGGTTGAATCATGTGGGAGACTGGGGTACCCAATTTGGTCAGTTGGTTGCTCACATTACTGAGACCCGTCCCGACTTTGCGACCACTTCACTCCCAGTGGAAGAGCTGCAGATTTTGTACAAGGTATATAACATTAATAGTATCATTATGTTATCCTATGTTGTGTTTTATCTGGTATTATAGCAAGCTCAAGAGCGGTTTAAGACTGATGATAGTTTTAAGGAAACTGCTCGTAGTTTTGTTGTCAAACTTCAAAATGGAGATCCTGAAGTTATAGAAGCTTGGAGAAAAATCTGCGAAGTCTCACGCAATGGTGATTTTTAGATAATGTTATTGTATGACAGGATTGAGATCCAGTCCTACAGAATGATGTGTGGTGTATTTTAGCTCTCAATACTGATTGGTTACAAAAATTCATCTTTAACTGCGGCTTTCAGAATCTAAAAAGCAGTGGTTGTGATAGTGTGATATGATTGTCCAATCATATCACACTATCACAACCACCGCTTTTCATTTTCCAAAGCAAGAACTTTGCAAACTGCTGTAGCTCAGAGGTTGGTCACACACACGTGTATGCTGCATATTTTTAAAAATATTCCCAGCATGTTCAGCTTTTCTCTACCCAAATAATAGACGGTCTGACTGGATATCGCCATATGCGTAATAGCCATGAACTGTAATGTTTAGTGAAAATATTTTTTGCAGTGCCTAAAATGTGACCACCCTCCTCTGTTATTAGCTATAAGAAAACGGAGGATCTTGGTTGTGTGATGTGAAAATGAAACTACCATAAATAGTTAAATTTACTGTAAATAAATTCCAAAAGGTTTTGCCACTCATTGACACATCGTTTTACAGGATCTATGATTTCACTATTCAAAATCTGCCCTTGTTTATGGTTATGTGTGTGGCCTGATTCAATCTATTAAGTAACATTATTTCCCCATGCCCATCACCTGTCTTTAAAGGCTGTTCTTGGTGAATGTTATATTAGAGTGTTTTACATATTTCTATATCATGTGTTTTTACACCAACATTATAGCATTTGAAAAGATATATCAGAAGCTTGGAGTGAGACTAACAGAGAGAGGAGAATCTTTTTATCAACCCATGATGGCAGAAACGGTGAAAGATTTGGAATCAAAAGGTATCATCATGCACACCATATAAATCAATACCAAGTCATTTGCAGGTCTTCTTAAGGAGGACCAAGGCTCCAAAGTGATCTTTGTGCCTGGTTATGAGCTACCTCTGATGTTAGTGAAAAGTGATGGAGCATTTTCTTACGACACGTCAGACATGACAGCCTTAAAACATCGTGTGATGGTAGAGAAAGGAGACTGGCTAGTTTATGTAGTCGACTCTGGACAGGTGTGCATATGACTAGATTTTACGCTATCAAAATTCCATATCTTGCAGAGTACACACTTTCAGCTGATTTATGCAGCTGCCAAGATGGCAGGTTATTATGATCCTGAAAAGGTCCGAGTGGATCACGTTGGATTTGGAGTTGTGCTCGGTCCAGACAAGTAGGTGTGATCACATGTGAAATGTCATTTAAAATGTTTGCATTAAGGAAGCGGTTGAAAACTAGGTCAGGTGATAACGTTATGTTAAAAGATTTACTGGAGGAGGGATTGGAAAGAAGTATGGCGAAGCTGATAGAGAAAGGACGAGATAAGGTAAGTCATTTTTGATTGAGAGTACCTGTAGCACGAGCTATGATTTAACAGGTCCTCACTCCTGAGGAGGTCCACAAGGCTCAAGAAGCATTAGCTTATGGGTGCATCAAATATGCCGATCTTATGCATCACAGAATTAATGACTACGTCTTCTCCTTTGATAAAGTACATCAACAAAATTGTATTGCATTTTATCACGACTGCATGAATTCTTTAGATGTTGGAAGACCGAGGCAACACAGCTGTATATCTGTTGTATTCTCTGACCAGAATAAGGTTGGTTCCATTTTCAATATGGTTGTGTTTAAATTTTGGATAATTCACAGATCCATTATTCGTACTGCTCAAATAACTGCAGAGGAGATGGCAAAAGCCGCCAATGAAACTACCCTCGGGTTAGAGCACGACAAAGAACTTAAACTAGCGAAGTGTGTGATACGTTACCCCGAGATAATAGAACACATTTTGGACGACCTCTGCCCCCACACGATGTGCGAGTATGCCTATGAACTGTGCGTCACCTTTTCAGAATTTTACGACAATTGTTATTGTATTGAGAAGAAACCAGGTAGTGAAGAAGTGATAGCAGTACACATGGATCGTATATTGTTATGCAAAGCTACTGCAACTGTTTTAGAAAGCTGTTTGCATATAATCGGCCTGGAAACTGTTTCAAAAATGTAAATATAGAATTATAAATCAATTTCTAGTGAATAATTACAAATCAATTCTAGAAAATAATTAAATTTCAAGTTTACTCATACACGAATCCATTCTCGCAAGATGTCCATTCCACAATCTCTTCTGGTTTGAACCACAATTTGATCTCTTTCTCAGCACTTTCAACACTGTCGCTACCGTGACACACATTCCTAAACAAAACATTTCGTTAAGAAATTTATCAATGCAATGTACATAATGTACCTTCCAATGTGAACACAAAAGTCACCACGGATTGTCCCAGGTTTTGAAGCAGCCTAGTGGTAAAATATTAAGTGAATTGATATATTCTGAGAATTCTTACTGGATCGGTTTCTCCTAGCATGACTCGGCCAGTCTTGACAACACCAAGACCTTGCCATACCTAAAGACACGTGCACTAACACGTTTTATTGTTTATCCCTTACCATGGCAACCACTGGACCGCTGGACATGGTCTTAACAAGGCCAGGAAAGAATTTCTTTGAGCTAAGGTCAGCGTAGTGTTGCTTCATGAAATCTTCACTACACTGTACATGAATGAAAACGACGGTGAGTGAGACCACGTGGCGTGCCCTTTTACCTGCAAGAACTTCATCGCTCGCAAAGTGAACCCTTTCTGCTCAAACCTCTTGATAATTTCTCCAATTAGTCCCCTCTGTACCCCGTCCGGCTTGATCATGATGAAGGTCCTTTCTTTTTCCGGATTTTCAGCCATCCTTCACTTTACTATAGCGATCTCACGTGAGCGATTAAATTTTCTAATAAATGCCCACCAAATGGACAGTTGGCGTACAAATGGTAAGTTGTTATCTCTAAGGATATGATAGTATGTTCATTGTGATAGATAATGGCAAGGATGGTTTATTTCTAGAACAGAATAGGATGCAAAAGGCTTCCAAATACTTCAGAAGACTACGGAAGGTGAGGCAAATGGATTTCGAGTATGCTTTCTGGCAAATGTTGCAATTGCTCGTGTCTCCCAGCAAAGTGTAAGTAACCTTATAACCTGATCAACCTTACTACTGAATTGTTATTAATAGTTACAGAAATTTCCGCTATCAAAATGGTGAGTAATCCAGCTGTTATGAATCGTGTTGATGTATATTTACTTGATAGAAACAAAGCATCAATGGGCACGTGATGATCCAGCTTTTCTCGTCTTACTGAGCTTGTACCTCTGCAGTAAGCATCCATTTATCTTGGAATTGTTGCCACGTCACTTTGTTATTTAGTTTCATCGATGGGTTTTACTATTGCTCTACGCCTTGGATTCTTTGGATTTTGGAAATTTTTGTGTTGGGTTGTGTTTATTGACTGCATAGGGGTTGGTTTGTGTGTGGCCAGCGTAATGTGGCTGATCGGTAATAACTTTTTCCTAAACAAAAGACACGGGAACAGTTTCCCTGTAGAATGGGCCTATGCATTTGACGTACATCTCAATGCATTGTTCCCGTTCCTTGTCATCCTTCATGGTATCCAACTGCTATTATTTGGAGGTAAAATGTTTGTGTTAAGAGACGAGGCACAAGTTCATTTTTTGGTGTAGTTCTAGATCAGCCATATTTTCTTTCATTATTTCTTTCAAATTCATTGTGGCTTGCCGCGTTCTTTTACTACATATACATCACATTTCTGGGCTATAGTAGTAAGTTATTATTTTACTGTATTCCTGTTTTAATCCTATTTGTTTTTTAGCTCTTCCAGGTATGCAACGAACTGTTTTAATTCTTTATGCGTCAATACCTGTTGTTATTGTGTATTTGTTGTCGTTAATATTCTACTGGAACTTTGCAACAGCATTGAAACATTTTTATCAAATGAGATTGTGAAATCTTGTATAATGTATTAAATGCGGGTAAATATAATGAAATATAATTGGGTAATTGTAAATACTATGCAATTACGTTTTGAGAATGGCTGTTAATCAGATGAATGCCAAGCCAGCCCAACAGTATGAGCATCTGCTGTTTGGAAGCGTGTCGCAAACTGGACTCGACAGCTTGTTGAATAGGCTTCGAGGACTATGCGATTCACCCGAGTGTAAATTCAACGATAGGATTTTAACCGCCATCATTTCTGAGAAATATAGTGAGTTTAATAGAGAGAAAAATTATTTATCAGCCCTTGTATTGGTAGAGCCGCAAGGTGGTGCCACTAATTCCTCCTTAAAAGCGACTGTGCGCCAATCTTTGGATGATCCCAACGCACCCATGTAAGCTGTACGTTCTAATGGAGAGTTTTGTTGTTAATCGCTCGTGAATGCAGATACCTCATATACAATGGTCAGTTAGAATTAGGGGATAACAGTAGACCCACTGGAGTCAGAACATGTGTACAAGTGCCTTGTAGTGGCAACCTCTTGTCCTGTCTTGATGAAATGGGTTTCACGTAAGCAACCTCTTAGCTTAACTAAAACTTCCATAAACTTCTCAACAAGGTTTCATGCAGAAATGATTGTACGAGGTCATTTATTTCAGAAGGGAGCAATAAAGATTATGGTCAGCAAATTATATCAGGTGAGCTATACTTTCCTTTTAATTTGGTTTTAGTTGCAATAACAGTATAGTGAGAGTGGAGAAAACAGCTTATCAGAAAGCTACCTGGTTGAGTTATCAGCCACTGCTGCATCTGGACAAGACAATATAGGAAATGAAATGAAGAGCTTTGCTGAACTATTAAAGCCGTATCCTTATGCTTATAATCATGTTTACTATAAAAGATAACGTGCTAAGCTGCTTTCCTTTACGTCAACCTCAGAATTGTGTACCTCGAAAAAACTGATGGTAGATAATGAAAAATTATGTTTATAATTGATGTATACACATTTTACATGACAAATCATTTTTGTGCAGCTTTGGCCTTCATCGTGTGTAATACAATTTTTTGTTCCTCTATCAGAAATGCTCGAATGATTCTGCAAAGAGAAATTCAACAAATAGATCCTTCGACTATGTTTTATACCTCTCCCGTAGGCATTGTCCACACAGGTGCCCTCCATACGAACGTGTCACTGTTTTGTGTCGTTTTGAAACAGACATTAACCTAAGTGGTCGCAATGCAATGATCCCTCGTAATTTCCTATGACACTGTCCACAAACTGGGATCTTTGCTGGTTTCTTGGGGTACAAATAGACCAGCTTTCCTCCAGGCGTCTTTGAACTATGAAGGACAACCTATTTCACAAATGCGTTATACTTACATTTTTAACTTACACTCTCTTTCTATTTGATTTCGTATTATAGGAGAGCCTTCTCCTATACGTCAACCTGTTAACTCCCATTGCAACTTATCGCACAAGCTACAACAAAAATCATTCTAATTAACGCACTAATACAAAACCATAAAATAACATATGAAATGCAAATTTAAAGCTACGAAATACAAATACATTTGATAAGAAACGTTCTACTATCTTAATTAAGACACGATGTACGAACATTAGATAATACAGCAAGGATACAAACCTTACACGCGTACTTCTAAATAGTGCCCTCCTCCCAGGGCATTAATTAGAAAGATATCATAAAATGGCTACTTGTGACGTAGATAGAGCACCAGGTACAGAAAGATTATGTGAAACTCAAGACTGCGACAAACCCGCAAAATTACAATGTCCAACATGCATCAAGCTTGGAATCAAAGGCAGCTTTTTTTGTTCGCAGGTATAAATGGTCCTTCTCTCGATAATTATACGATTATTATTATTTAATATATTATAGGACTGCTTTAAAGGCAATTGGAAGGTACACAAGGTAGTCCATAAACAGCAACAAGAGGGAAAGGCTGAAACTAAATATAACCCATGGCCTCATTTTCAGTTCACTGGTCCCTTACGACCATTTCCTAAAGTAAATAAGCCTTACAAGTACACACAAACAATGTACATACATACATACACACATAGTCTCGCATAGCCAGATCCTTTCTAATGCGCAGAGCCTTATCGCTTGCAGTATAAGCACCAGCACGGGTGCTTGTACTGCAAGCGATAAGGCCCTGCACGTTAGAAAGGGTCTGGCTACTCAAAACTAATACATACATACATACATACATACATACATTCACACACATACATACATATATACATACATACATACATACATACATACAGACATACATACATACATACAGACAGACATACATACATACGTACATACATACATACATACATACATACATACATACATACAGACATACAGACACACATACATAACGTACATACCATGTATGCATAGATTACATACATATGTATAATGTGTACAATATAGACGCCTACAAGAACTGTTCCTCCTCATATTGGGAGACCAGATTATGCTGACACAGGCATTCCACTAACTGAACAATTGGCTCGACGATCATCCTCCATTAAAGTTCTTTCAGCCGATGAGATTAAAAAGATGCGACATGTTTGCAAAGTAAACTTATTCTGTACAACATAGTGTGTATATACATTTTCCATATTAACAGTTAGCAAGGGAGGTACTCGATGAAGCTGCTAGAGCCATTAAACCAGGTGTGACAGCTGATGAAATTGATAGGGTTGTTCACAAGGTAACTTAACAAGAACAAGAATATTTTATATAATTTATATTATTACAGGCATCAGTTGAGCGAGATTGCTATCCTTCTCCTCTCAATTATTACAAGTTTCCAAAATCTTGCTGTGTGTGAGTCACCATTATACCACTAGAAAACTTGTATGAAAAAATTCTTTGCAAATTTTTGTTGGATCAAGTTTCACAGATGAAGCCTGTATACTATAATTATCCTGATGTAGTTAAGATTGTTGTAGCACATACTAAATTTATGCTTGATCAATTAAGTTTTAATTCAATGATAATAGCAGGTGACGATAACAAATTCTCTCCCTATAGTATTGATAAAGTTAGTGTTATACAATGAGTATTACTGGCCTGGGATATGACAATAATATTTATCATACAATGACATAATTGTGTATGCAACTTGTATATTTTGTATTTAATTTTATTAAATGTTTATTGGTATTCTGAAATTGAAGATTACTTTGTTATATTGTACATGTTAGTTTTTGTGAATACAACATTTATATCATACTGGCTTTTACAAAACTTTCACAGCTCTGTGAATGAAGTCATCTGTCATGGCATTCCTGATAAAAGGCCCCTGGAGAATGGCGATATTTGTAATGGTACATATTTATAATTTGTTACATTCTGTCAGGCTTCTTTTTTATTTCTTTCTCATGTGAAAGAAGTTTGTGTTTCTTTTATAGTGGATGTCACTGTCTACTATGACGGTCACCATGGAGATTTAAATGAGACTTTTTTTGTTGGCACTGTTAGTGAATCACGTAAACATTTAGTGCAAACAGCATACGAATGCATGATGAAGGGGATTGAAATTGGTAAGCTGTCAAATCGAGATGTTTAAAAAGTACAGAAGTGTTTTTAGTTAAACCTGGTGTGAGGTATCGTGAAATTGGACAGGAGATACAACATCATGCCCAACAGCATGGTTGCAGTGTTGTGAGGACCTATTGTGGGCACGGGATCCACGAGTAAGCTATACTTCAGCTAACAGTATAAAAATTATTTGTTTTCATTTTACTTCAGATTATTCCATACTGCTCCCAATGTACCTCATTATGCCAGTAAGATTTTATTTTAGTTTGTACTTTTTGAAATATATTTTAAATACAGAAAATAAGGCTATTGGTGTAATGAAACCTGGAAATACTTTTACCATAGAGCCAATGATATCAGAAGGTAGAATTGTTGCCTTTCATATTAAAGTTGTTACCGCATAGTTCCGAATAGGATCTTGGAAAGATGTAACATGGCCAGACAATTGGACAGCAGTAACAGAGGTACGATACATATAACTTCTGCTTCTGGCTGGTAAAATTTGATAATTGTTTACTCAGGATGGAAAAGATTCAGCTCAGTTTGAGCAGACTCTACTGGTAACTGAGACTGGTTATGAAATTTTAACACTTAGACGTGAAAATGATGGTAAACCTCATTTCATGACACAGTAGATTAAAATTGAATAATAATTATTCGAAACATTGGTGCGCTTGTTATAGATTATTACGCGCTTAATACTTACGCTGTGAGGGTGATGGTGGCCGAGCGAATGTGTATATTGGTATTGGTATGTTTACTGGGCTGTTGTCACGGCCTACTGATCCCTAGGCTCTCGTTTTCCGGGGGAGCATCGACGGCCACCTCCGGTTACTCCTACGACACGAGAACATACCAACAGCAGGTGCACGATACATACAATCATAATACATCTTGTAGTTAGTAATGGAACCCATCTGTTCTGCCAGGTCGACCATTTCAACTTCCAAAACACGAAAACGTTTGGTCACCGCTATCTGGTTAATAATGCTTCTTGGGTGGAAGGTGGTCCAATCTTCTTTTATACTGGAAATGAGGGAGATATCACTTGGTTTTGCAACAACACTGTTAGTGCAAGCTGACCAATATGTTTGTGCTGGGTTTTAGAGAATAAACTTAGGGTTTTATGTGGGACATCGCACCACAGTTTAAAGCCATGTTGGTTTTTTCTGAACACCGCTACTATGGCAACAGTCTGCCCTTTGGTGACCAAAGCTTTACAGTATGAAGTCAAACTTTGTGTACATGTAAGTACGGTAACATTGGTTTGCCATGTTTTCAGAAAGAGAATGTGGCTTACCTCAGTGTTGAACAAGCACTTGCAGATCATGCCACATTGATTGACCACATCAAGGTAAATATTTAACATCAAAGCATGTTTATTTTTATTGCCAATATGTACCCCAGTCAACAACACCAGGTGCTAATACCAGTGCAGTCATTGCCTTCGGTGGTTCTTATGGTGGCATGCTGGCTGCATGGATCAGGATGAAATACCCAAACTTGGTCACAGGGTATGGTGGACTTATCATATTATGCAATTATTTACATGGCTACACATAATTAAGCTCAATTGCTGCTTCTGCACCTATATGGCAGTTTGGTGATCTGACACCTTGTGAGGTTAGCTCAGCTTCCTTTCTTAGTTATCTGCTGCAGAAACACATTGCAATAGCTTTCTTAATGTAGCAACCTTACAAAATTTTGACAAGATCCTTTGAGATGGGTGGCTCATACTGTCCACTGGCTATACGATTGTCATGGGATGCCTTGGACAAGATTGACCGAGGCAGCAGTGAAGTTGACAAGAAGTGGTTGCATGATATATTTAAAGTGTGCGGTGGTATGAAAGACACTGTAGTAACTGACCTTTCAAACTGGTTACAATCGATATGGTTCAACATGGGAATGGGTATGCCAATACAAACATTGGTGTATTAGTGGTTATGTGTTTCTGTAGCGAACTATCCCTACCCTGCTTCATTCCTAGAGCCTCTTCCAGCCTGGCCAGTGAAGGTATGCCAGCTGTCATCCTCATTAATAAAATATTTTACACGTAGGAAGCCTGTAAATATTTGAATGGAGGTATATTTCCATCTGACAAGGAGGTTTGTGTGTCCTATAAACCACAACCAATGATAATGTTGTCACCACAGCTGTTAATGGCCATAGCAGCAGCATCCTCCATGTATTACAATTACACTGGCCAGGCCAGTTGTCTCAATGTCAACCAAGCTGCTGTTTCATCCTTGGGTCAGACTGCATGGAATTTTCAGGTAATGAGATTTGTAATGATTCCTTTTAATTTAGTGATCAGCTGAGAGACAGTTGTATGTTTGTGTGTGTGTAGGCATGCACTGAAATGGTGCTTCCAATATGCTCCAATGGAATCGACGATATGTATCCTCCGAATCAGGTGAAAAGAAAGTCATCAAAATAATTTTTATATCAATAATATCTGAACATTTATCTTTACTGCAAGTAGTGGAACATTGAGGAGTATACTGAATATTGCAGGAGCACTACTGGAATGATGGTAACACCCAAACCAAATTGGGCAATAACACAATTTGGTGGTAAACACATCACCTCTTATTCAAACATCCTCTTCAGGTACATGTTATTATGTGCCTATATTTATTCATTGTTTTTCTGTGGTATCTTTTGTTTGCAGTAATGGGCAACTGGATCCATGGTCAGCTGGTGGCGTGCTGAAAACCCTTACAAACGATTTGCCAGCTGTGTTGATTCCTAATGCCGCGCACCATCTGGACTTGCGTGCCAGAAACTACGGAGACACGCGTGAAGTGGAACGCGCCAGACAGGCAGAAATGCAGTTCATTGAAAGATTGTTATAAACATTTGCATTGCGATTTGTGCAACGTGCTAGACAAATAGAAATGCAGACTGTTATAAACATTTGCATTGCAATTTGTGCAACGTGCTATACACAGAAGTGTAATTTATTTGTAACATTGTACAACTACATTTGCATTGCGATTTAATCCAACTTTTTGATAAAATTATAAAGTTCCATGACTACATACACCATCGGTACACTACGATATAATATTTCTACAATTAAGTTCGGTACTACACATTTGCATTACAGGAGACATCAAGCTTTTTTCTCTTGCTCGATTGCTATACAAAAAGAAACGCACGCTTACAACCATCACTTGCATTACAAAGCCTTCCTTACTTTCTTTTGTTGGTAATGGGTTCTTCTCTTGAGTTTCAGTTTTTTTTAACTGGCTCTTATCGAAAGTGGTCACTCCTGATACGTCGGGTTTGTCAGACATTGTTTTTCTTGCTCTGCAGAAGAACAACACTTACCGCATACAGCATCAAACACCACCACAACAATATAACTCACCACCGTTTCAAAACACCAACACTCCAGAAGACAAGTCAAAGTGCCCGAAACCACTCAGCACCGGTTTTACGTTTAGGTCATGCGACAGGGCTTCCGCGTTGGCGAAACATGTGCCCGATTCTGATTGGCTAAACGCGAGTATCGCTGAGTAGATAACCATGGTTACAAATTATCACTATGGTAATTACATATTATAGAACACGTCATAGACATGTGCTTTATTTCGATCATCTGTGCAGTCAGCTGTTAATGCTACTGATTGAGAAAGTCATACTCCCTTTGCAGTGGGAGAGATATCTCCAACATCTCTTCAGAGTTATTCCATTTAGCTCTTGCATTCTTACTATCCACCTTGTGAGGAAGGCTTAAGCCTAGATAACTAGTAAGAAGAATTTTCTATAATAGGATGATCACTTTGTTTTCTAGTACTTCAGTTTAGTCCTGCAATCCAGGAAGGTATCAGTCACATCCAATTCAATATCTTTGTATGGTGTCTTAGGAAGGTAAATCTTTATCTGGAGAAAACTATAATATGATAAAGCCATATAAATTATGAGTTATCATACTAGTAGGCCTTCACAGCATGCTGAACTGGGGTTCTTATTTCCCATCCCCAAGAACATATCCTCAGCCTTCACCATTTGCTTATACAACACATCATACCTACAAGGATTAACTTTAAAAACTCTCATAATATTCTATCACATTATTTTTTAACTTGGGAGTTGGCCTGGGATCATCCAATTGACTGGCTTCTGTTGTAACTTCATTTGGAGCCCAAATATCTTGGGATGTGAGTGATGGATCTTTGGCATACGCAGATGCTATTACCAACACAACCTGTTAAATTAAAAGTATCCAATGAGAAGACTGACATTTCACTTTGAGTGGGTTTTTCGGCGCTCCGATGCTTGCTGGGGTCAGCTTTGGCACACCTGTATCTTCCTATACAGTTTAATAACATCACCATGGAGACGATCAGATTTCAACGCACTTCGCTATCTTCATCTTCTTCACCTTTAGCCGCATCAAGAAGATCAGCTATTGCTTGTATAGACAAAGAATCCATCGTTCATTTCTTGTACAATTTTAAGCAGGTTTCAATGTGCTGCACGAATTTATTAGAGTTGTCGCAGCGTTTGTTTCTTATTCTTTGGGACAGACATCCACGTGTAGCTATGGCAGACAAGTTAACTAGAATAGCCATAGTGAATAATGACAGATGCAGGCCGAAGAAGTGTCGTCAAGAGTGCAAGAAATCTTGCCCCGTTGTCAGAATGGGTAATTAAGATTTATAGCATATTTCCGCTATTTTAAGATCGCATTGATACAGGTAAACTATGCATAGAAGTAACTCCGGTAGATAAAATCGCTACAATATCAGAAACCTTGTGTATTGGTTGTGGAATATGCGTAAAGGTAAGTATATTGATAGATATTACAAGTTTGTGAAGCAATTGACGTGTATGTAATATAGAAATGCCCCTTTGAAGCAATAAACATTATCAACCTGCCCAGTAACCTGGAGAAAGACACGACTCACAGATACTCAGCAAATTCATTTAAACTACACAGGTTCTTTAGATATGTGTATATAGTTGTGTTAGTTATTGAATATTTTTATACTACATATATTGTAAAATTAACAAAGCAAATAAAAGGATAATGGCTTAAGGTTTCTTCCATATAAATTATTTAGTGACGGTATGGTGGATTTCTAATTATAATACAGTATGGTAATACTATTGAATGTCTTTCCGCATGTATAGAATCATGATTTACAGTATGAACAAAAAAATCACTCTGTTGAGATATAAAATTAACATGTAATTTTGCAATATTTTTGTGCTAAAATTAATACCCACAATCAATAGTGACAGTAGAAGCCACAAAATGTAAACATTAACAATTAATTATAAGGACTTTCAGCTGCGCAAGTGACAATTTATGACGAAGCATAAATAATAATTTATAGCTAGCTAAATTTTGATGCAAATATAGCAGTGGATGTTGTATTTAATGGATTAGCCCCTCCCAACCATTTTGCTACTTTTCACCCTTGCGTATACAGCCATGTTCCTACAAATGCACCAGCATATAATAATCTTCTTATTGCTACCTAATGCGTTTAGGTTGCCCATGCCTCGGCCAGGGGAAGTGCTAGGATTAGTAGGAACCAATGGAATTGGAAAGTCAACAGCATTGAAAATTTTGGCAGGAAAACAGAAACCAAACTTGGGAAAATTCACAGTGAGCTATCATTTTACTGCATATATAAATGTGTTTTTATTTTGCTCTTTCTAATTTTAAAGAACCCACCTGATTGGCATGAAATATTAACATATTTTCGTGGATCAGAATTACAGAATTACTTCACTAAATTATTAGAGGATGATCTCAAGGCTTGCATTAAGCCTCAGTATGTGGACCAAATACCTCGTGCTGTCAAGGGAACAGTGCAGGACATGTTGGATAAAAAAGATGAACTGAATGTTCAAGAAACCATAGTGGATCAATTTGGTAGGAATTTCGGAAAAGTTTTAAGCATTATAAAAACATCATGTGTATTTTAAATAGGTGAAGGGAGTAACATTGCTCCTAGTTAAATTTTACACAAACAGTTTGACAAACCTGTGATAAGATGCGCTATATATGTTGCAGTGGTTTTCTCTTCGCTAAGCAACAAATGCCTTAGTGAAAAAATAATAACACATGTTCCGTTATGAATACCACCAATCAATCAATTTTGGGATTATTGTCTAGCAATGGTCAGTGGTTGTTACCACACAACGATACCACTTAACCCACTGCAGTACTGGTGTCCGTATAGCATAGAATTTTGACGAGTTAACAGTCATTTGATGAAAAAAGTATGACGAAAGTTGTTTTAAGCCTCAATTTCTATTTAATGTGCAATGCGAAGCAAAAGTATAGCAGCACCATGTTCTGTAGGATTTCTTAAAAATATGAATATTTTGACAAATAGACAAATTTTCATCAAATTTGTCAATTTTTTAATCAAAATTTTATGCTAATAATTATACAGTATTCATACGTTTTATAATTATAATTATTCATTTGGAATATTGTATAACTTTTGGGCACTACTCTATATGGTATTCAACTAAACAGAACCCCACGTTACCCCAGCTTACATACATTAGCTCTCCAATATGTTTCTCATTGTCACTGTTGCTGTAGAACATTTGAAACAATGCATGTTAACCATTCCATCGGGCATAATATGCTTAACACTGCTCGTTCAGGTTGGACACATGCCATGTCTGTGTCTGTATGTTTGTCTATACGTGTCCAATGTATGCTATATACCTTTAATTAGTGCTCAAAAAATTTTCTATGTCAAATTTAGTACTAACCATGGCCAAGCTTGTGGTACACTTTGTACAAGATGTTCCACCTTACTTACTGTTGACTAAAGGTCAAGATGTCGAAAAGAAACTGAAACACTTTTATGTCTAGCAACTATCTTAAGCTGTAAACAGGGCAAGCACGTATGTATGTATGTATACAGCAAGACATTCAGGTTGTAGGGAAATTTGTTTGGTAATTTGTAGTACAGTGACAAGTGATGTGCCCACACTGCTCCCTCACACCAAAGCAGCAGGTGGTTTATCAATTGTCCACAATTATATGTTAACAATATTCATCAGAAACTATTTCTCTATTTAATTTGATAGATAAACACAAGAATCATGTAATTTTATATTGCAGTAGAAATGTGATTTGTGTAATTAATCGAGTTTTCTTGGTGGTTTCTGGTTGGTCCATTGTGTATATAAGAAAGACACTGAATTTTTTTAGACTTGCAGTCAGTCAGGGATCGTAATGTTGAAGATCTCAGTGGTGGGGAGCTGCAAAGATTCGCCTGCGCGGTGGTGTGCATCCAACGAGCTGACGTCTACATGTTCGACGAACCATCCAGCTACTTGGATGTAAAGCAGCGCCTGAGAGCTGCCATCGCTGTACGAAACCTGCTGGAGGCTACAAGGTATGCATCAAGAATTCAGGGAATGACTTAACTTTTTTCTTTTAAAAGGTATGTAGTGGTTGTGGAACATGATCTTAGCGTCCTGGACTACTTGTCCGACTACATATGCTGTCTCTATGGTGTTCCTGGTGCCTATGGTGTTGTTACTATGCCGTTTAGTGTTAGGGAAGGTGTGATTGTATTATGTTTTACCTGTGAATTGTTAAACATCTCTTTAGGCATCAATATATTTCTTGATGGGTTTGTTCCCACTGAAAACCTTCGATTTAGGGACACAAGTTTGGTCTTCAAAGTGTCAGAAACAGCTGATTGGGTATAAGTTGCATTGAAATCTTGCTGTTACCATGTTGTGTGTTTAGGAAGAGGCGGATAAAATGCGTCGTTACAGTTACCCAATAATGGAGAAAACCCTGGGAGGATTCCATTTGGACATTGAAGCTGGAGAGTTCACTGATTCAGAGATTATTGTCATGCTCGGAGAAAACGGGACGGGCAAGACAACATTCATACGCTTGTTAGCTGGTCTCCTTCAACCAGATAATAATGGTAAGTCATGACAAGAACACAGGTTGCAAGCTCCACAGCTTGTAGCTTGCCTGTAGAGATTTTGTAAACTGTTTCTAAACCTCATAGCATAGTCAAATGTATCACCCATGGTACCACCCATGGGTATTTTACAGGGGGTCAGACAAGCTTTATTGCGCTCCAGTTTGCAGTGTAAAAATCAGCCTATACAGTACTCAGTTGGGCTTAGTAGATATTTGGACATAATTATAATAATGCTTAATGGTAGTATACAGTATATGTGAATGGTGTTGTTTTAAAGGTTGTGTTTTTTGAAATAAAGTCACACTGTATTTCTTGTGCATTTGTCATGTCCAAATATAAGCTGATCCCTAGCCACGTGAATTTTTAATACAGTTCATTTAAACTTAAATGAAGCTTGACTGACCCCCTGGGTACTTGATATGTGTCACTATAATATTATATTACTACAATAACAACCTGTGTAATATGGACACCTTGAGACCAACTGAAAGTATCCTTATTATCAAGGTGTTCTGATTATCCAGGCCAGCATACTGGGTTTTTCAAGGTACTTAAATTCCACGAATTTCGCGATTCGTGAAATTAAAGTGCTCGAAAAAATAAGCAAACACGAAACATAGCACACTAAATAGATACCTTGGGAAGGCCATTCGTGAAAATAAAATCGCTGAAAATTGGAATATAAGTTTCTCGAAAAAAACCAACTATACAGTACTTACTAAAGGTACCCTGGTACTTTTGGGACCTAACTAAGTGTGTGGATTATGCAGGTGTCCTCATTTTCAAGTGTCCATCCACTGTAGCAAGTAATTGGTATACATAGTAAGAAATAAGTAGCTGTTGTCTTGGAGACAATTGGTCATGAATATTCTGGTATTTAACATGAGTGGTTGTAGTGTCATCAGTAATTTTACAGATGTGTAAGGATTGACAATTATTCAGTTATTGTGACATCATAATATTGTAACTCACATAGTCAAGAAGTAGTGGATCATTAATAGGGATAATATATATGCTTCTAATGTATTGTGCTGTTGTATTTTTCACTATCTAGTGATGGGCTTTAGACAAGCATGGATTACATGCAATAGAATATCACCCACCTCTAGTCTAGAAGCCATACTGAACTGCATGCATCTATGATCATATTATTTATTGATTGTTGTGTCTGATTTTAAGTAGATGTGGCCTTACAAGTTTTTACTCTTTTGTTTTGCTCTGTTTGTGTTGTATAGAACAAGTGCCACAGCTAAATGTCAGTTACAAGCCACAGAAGATCAGTCCTAAGTTTCAGGGCACAGTCCGGCAGCTTCTTCACAACAAGATCAGAGATGCTTACATCCATCCACAGTTCATTAGCGACGTGATGAAACCACTAATGATGGACAATATAATGGATCAAGAGGTTTGACAACACTGGTTTTACTCCACTGAATATCCAGCCATGCCATGCTAGGCTTAATACATTGTATCCCTGGTATCAGACCCAAATCTTGTATTGTAACATTGTATAAACCACATCATGGTTTGCACAGTACAACATTAAGTACCTCAGTTAATGAGGATATTATATACAGTCAGGAGTCCCGTAGGCGGCAGAAGTGGGACCAGGTGGGCCATGGCCCCTCTTAAATTTTAAGACTCTCAATTTTGCAAAAGAAAATTGAGTGCCTCCGCCCCTGGGACTCAGGATACCTATTGCTGTGCTCATCAAAAAGATACAAATTAAAGATGTTGTGTCTTGATAGGTGCTTAACTTGTCAGGAGGAGAGTTACAGAGAGTGGCGCTCACACTAGCGTTAGGAACTGTACGTGTCTGATGTGTACAATGGAACAAATGTGTATGCTTCTCTTCTCTCTGCAGCCAGCTGATATCTATCTGATTGACGAGCCTTCTGCTTATCTTGATTCAGAGCAGCGATTGCACGCAGCGAAGGTGATCAAGCGTTACATCCTCCATGCCAAGAAGACGGCCTTCGTAGTAGAACACGATTTCATCATGGCAACATATCTAGCAGACAGAGTAATCGTGTTGGAGGGAATTCCTTCCATTAAAACAACAGCGAACACGTAAGTAGATAATATTGCAAGCCTCTGGTTCTACCGCATGAAATTATGAAGAGAGTTTTATTTACATGAAAATTTTGCAGGCCAACATCACTACTCAGTGGTATGAACAAATTTCTTAGCTCACTGGAAATCACATTTAGAAGAGATAGTGAAAATTTACGGCCTCGAATAAATAAACTAAATTCAGTGAAGGTAAATAATTATCCTATAATATTTATGTAATAGTTTCTTTGCGCACTATTAGGATATTGAACAGAAAAGAAGCGGAAAGTATTTCTTTTTGGATAAGTGATTTATAAATTATCGAATTAGACTATGTACAGATGTTATTTCTAATTATATTTCAATTATAGTGGGGTTTAAATGGAAGTGTCGCTATGAAATTTAACTACTACGAGCTTACCGCGTATTGTAGTAGTAAGAAGGGTAAAGCGGACAAGGAGGGCACGTTATGGCTGAAGGAACGCAGCGAAGGATTGTTCACTAAAAGAGAATGTTAGTGATAAGCATATATTTCGCGAATACGCGTGTTGTTCTCCAGCTTATAGCAAGCGAGCGTTTAGGCTATTGGGAAATCTATTGTTCTATTTAAATAACGAGAGCCAGGTATTAGTATGTCAGTATTAAACTGTCTTACCAAGGTGTCAAATATTTGTATGTAAAGAATTCTAGTGCTGCTGGAGTCATAATACTTGAACGCTCAACAGTTGAGAATGATGTAGAGAGTGGTAATAAGAATGGTTTTGTCATAGGTTAGTCGAGTTAGTGAGGGAGGTGTGTGTAATGGTGTTTGATGCATGCAGCGTTTGACGATGGATCGCCCCAATATGAACTTTTTGCCAACACACCTCGCGAGGCTGAAGAATGGATATTAATGTTACAACAAGCAACGTATGTTGTGTGTGTATGCATGCGTGTTTGTTTGTTTGTTTGTGTGTGTGTGTGTGTGTATGTACTCACTGTGCAAACATGTCTTCGTAGATACCAGCATCTGCTATCAAAAATGGCGGAATTGCGTGGTAGGCTTTTACAGATAACCGGCGAGGTGTGCACCCATCTCAATATCTTGTGTTCATGCCTATTTTATGCTCTCTATCTATATGCCATGTAGGATCCTCTTCCAACCAGTCATCCATTATATGATACGCCTACAGAGAGTGCAATCTTGCCTGGTAAGGAGTAAAGAGATGACTCACATGTGCAATGAATGTAGTCAAAACTTACTTTAGTCACAGGCATCGTAGTTCAGGGTGAAGCTCTACTAGAGCTTTCAATTGGTAAGCATGCATGTATGTACGCGCATGCACACACACACACACACACACACACACACACACACACACACACACACACACACACACACACACACAAACATGCAACACACTTGTCGTCCATGCTCACAGCATATTATACCGTTTGAAGTGGTCGTTAGGAGGAGGACCAATAGATGTATCATTTCACATGGTATTGCAGAATGTGACATTCCATACATCATGGTTACTGTTTGACACCTATAAAGTTACATATACACATACATGTTATATGTAGGGGTTTATAACTATGTAAATACATACACAAACTCTGCCTAATATTAATTCATGCCATGTGTGTGTATATGCGTGCATGCGCGTGTGTGTGTGCATGTACGCACGTGCATGCATGTGTGTGTGTGCATGTACGCACGTGCACGCATGTGTGTGTGTCCATGTTTATACACCATAATTCTTCTTAAAATTTAAAGCCATTCACCATACTTGGTTTATTGCAGCATGCAGCTCTCTAGTGACAGAGGAACCCGGACGATTGCCAAACTCGTTCGTCCTTACAAGCTGCATGACACAGCCACAAGCATTCTGGAGCCGTTATGCTCAAACTGAAATAATTGAGGTAAGAGTAAATCCATAAGCTTTATACAATCTACACCATCCTAGTGTCTTCCTGTATCATGAAGCAGTCTTATTATAATTTCATGCCATTTATAATAATGAGAAATGTTGTATGTATGTGTGGTGGGATTTGGGGGTACTGATTAAACCTTTAACCTTAAACCACATTTAATAAAATGGTAATAAATATCTCAATAGTGAAGGCCAACTGCTCCTTAATTTTGAATTTGGTTGAGTGCTTTGCTAATTTTAATGCATTTTCACACCTCGCTATACAAATTGCCATACAGCACTCTTAGCACTTTCCAGTGCAATGTGCAACATAGCACATTTTTACCCTTTCATCTTCCCACAAAATTATTATATTAAATAAATTATTTTCCTTGCAGTCTAATTGTGATCCACGATTTTTTACCACTGTCATTTTCTATGCTGGTCACCTGTCGCTCAGTACTCAACTTAAACTGGAAGTATTTGATGTGCTGGACCGGAGGGAGGGACGGGTGAGCAACACACCACACCCTCCTTTTGTCATGTGATCCCTCTTACTTGCCTTTTGTTTCTAGATGAAGCCGATTGGTCAAGTATATCTCACAGTGTTGGACCTATTCCAGAAACCTACCAACAAGCTTCGCCGTGAGATCAAGTAAGTTTATATTACGTCAAGTGGATCAAGTGTCATTGTAGCATATAAATTACCATATGTACTGTTGATTAATTGTAAGTCCAATTATTTAAGTGTCATGATAACGTAATATGATTTTCCTCCCTGTATCCATTTCATACATACATCACATGGTGTGTAATACAGTAAATTCATCATTGTGATTCTTAATTTATTCATTGTTGTTTTGGTATAAAGTATTAATAGTAGTTTAGTAATTTAATACACTATTGTCTACTGATGTGTTGTTGCAGGTGTAATGCTGATGTTAGGGGATATATGGTATTGCGTGGAAGAAAGGTGATCGACTATGTGCTACAGAATAACTTAAAGGTAGCAAATTTTTATACAGGCTAGTGAGGCCAGCTCTCCAATGTCCACAAGTTCATTTTCCAGAAGGTTATCGGATGGAGTGGTTAGTGTACATCTCATTACATCTCATTACACACGTAACATAATAATTATACTATCATGGTGAGAGGGGTGGTCATCCCCAGGGTGTTTATGTGAATGAAGCACTTTTGTGATAATATTGATGCTGTGTGATCAATTGATTTGAATCAAATAAGTTATAGGTGTTCTCCATGCGCTGTTTGACAATTGTATAGCATGTTCCAGGCGTACCAAACAAATAACTTTCAATGAAGCGTATCGTAAAAATTTGTTAGAAGAAAGTATGTTTATTTTTGCTGTAGATTTCTAACAGTTGCACATTGATAATAAGAAGTTGGAGTGCTTTGATTATAAAGGCAGCATAGCATGTAGTCTAGCGTGCAAGTGATGGTTCCCCATCTAGAAATGGTTCGTGGCATGTGCATCGATCACCTTTGCATATAAATCACAAGAGTTCCTAGCACTGGAGAACCTCACCTACATATACCGGGCGTCTGTAAAGTGTGAACAGATTCTGTCGTATAGTTACCGTATTATGCACATCCAGACACATGGTAGGTGATATCTACCTTATTCCCAAAATTCTATTCCCTCCAAAATGCATTTATTTCCAATAATATTTCCCTCTGAAATTTTACAGTATTGGTTGCATGTAACATGGTTTACCTGATGTGTACAAGATTAGCTTTTCAAGTTGTAGCTTAGGTGATGAATTTTCTCATAATCAGAATATAATATCTTCCTCTATATACACTTATAAAAATTTGAATGCATATTCTTCAGCCATTTAATATAGTGACAGGTACCAACTGTGATTGTGGGATGTTATGTCTTGCAATCAGTTATGCATGCATGGGTCCATTTACAAACAAATAAGATTTGTAATATGGGATAACAGTAGTAAAATAGGATAACAGTAGTAAAATAGATTGGTCACACAGTGTCAGCAATGCATGATCATAATGGTCAATGGAGCAACTCACCTCAAACAGCCTTCTTTTGTATATGTTGACTTATAAACTTCGATAGATAACCTAATAGAGTAAAAAGCCACCATCAATATTGTTGTCCTATATTTTTTATACTGGGCTTTTAGTTTATATATTCTTAGTGTATTTGAATGGTTTATAGCAACCCATTACAATAGCTCCGTACTGTTTATTCTACAGGTGGATGATGCTGACATGGACACCACATTGGGGTGAGGATCTTGTAGTTCTAATATACTGAAAGATTAATCTAGTTTTTTAGATTCTCTATTGACAATATTTGCATGAGATCATTTCAATTTCCTGTCTGGTGAGTAATGGTATTGTTGTGTTGTGGTACATGTGATCAGTTTAGTCATTACGTATTGTATTTGATTAGCTTAATTGTACACACACGCACGCATACACACACATATGCACACATATTTGCGTGCATACACACACATACGCACACATATTTGCCTGCATACACACACAGTCACACACACACACACACACACACACACACACACACACACACACACACACACAATAATGATAATAATAATAATAATAATAATATGATGTATTTGGTTCAGGAACAAAAAGGATAGTAATTTGCAGGTTGTAGAAGTGATGGGTGAGAGTAACATCTCGTTTGATGTTCCGTTATTACTCCTGTAAGTCCATACATATACACACACACTTTAGCATGGAGCATGCACGGTATATATATATATATATATACCGTGTGGGACCTAAGGTACATGGTCTTTAGTTATGTCATAATTTAATGATGTGTAACACAAACTTGATTTTTTGAGGGCAATAAAACGTACAAATATATGATGGTGAAACGGTTTTTAGAACAAAGTACCTGTTGTATGTTGCATCGATATTTTGTCTATACGAAAATCTGCATGCTTGTACGTGGTAGTGATTTTTATCAAAATACTCGATGCTTTGCCCTCACCTAACTGATAAAAGGAAAGTCGAGGCCATTCAAGTTTTGTGATGCTAACACAGGTGAGCGTGCCTTAGGTCGCACATGATCAATTCACCGAGACACCATGTGCTAATTATGCAAATCTGTTATTGTTTAGGGATTTATATATTAATGAAGAAAGCAGTCAAGCACAGGAATATCGTGTTCTCGCTGGGGTAAGCCTGCAAAGTTTACAATATAATGTTTGAGGACATTTCTTCAATCTGGACTAAAGATTACTGTCCACAGAATCAATATCCCATTCCTAATTAATCACCACTGCAAAATTTTAAGCCCTCAAAGTGTAACACCCATACAGTAATGTGTGTGAGTAATATAGTTACCTTCTATACTTAGCTCAGCGAACACTAAGGTGTGAGTATTATGCTCTATATTTAGCTCGATAAACACTAACATGTGATAATATGGTCTATATTTAGCTCAACGAACACTGGGAGATTATTCGACAAGAAGTGATGGAGATGCACAGTGCAATGATAGCCTACTATCGAGACTGCAAGAAAAGCTTGCAGCTGCTGGTGCAAGAAGGTGAGGCGAATCATGATGGATAGCCCCGCCCATCTATGCATACTGTGTGCAGGAAGAAAGTTCAAGAAGAGCATTGAGAAAGATAAAACTACTCTGGAGTTTGCTCCGACTAACCTTCATATACAACAGATGAAAGTCACTGTAGGAGAACGGGAAAGTATGTGTCAGTGTATTTCATTTATTGTTTGTATATTTAATGAAATACTATGTAATTACAACATAATTATATTAAATACTGTAGTGTGTATCTGTAGTAATTTTTAAAATTTTTAGCTCAACAGCTTGCTTATGAGGTGGTGACGGTCGGGTGTCCTACAGCGTATAGCCTCAAATATCGTCCCGGCGGCCTCATCAAGTGGCAGACCACTGTGCCATTCTGTTATGCAAAGTGAGGATTGCAGTGGTGTGCATTTAATAAAATAATACTACTATTTCTGTAGTGTTTATTCATCACACGACAGCAAAACAATCAGGGCTCGTAACATTTTAGCACACATCAACAGAATTCATGTCGAGATCCACAGACAATGTGATACAATACTAAGGTCTGGTGTGCATTAATTAGATACAAAATAATGTGGTTTTATTATATTAGTGCGGCAAAGGAGATGAGCAAGGAACATTTACAAGCGGCAGTGAGGAAGATGACGGATAGCGTGAACAAGCTGCGTGGGCATAGCGATGTAATGCTCCTCAATGACGCCCTCCAGTCGTGGCAGAGGGAACAAACTTCACAAACAGGCAAGCCAGTCATCCATGACATCAACTTATATTTACTTTCATCCTATAGGAATATCTAAACAAGATTCTTGCGTGGTAAGTAATAATAAATTAGAGACAATTGTAAATTTTGTCATTGATCTTCCATTATGTCAGAAATTGATCTGACATTCATGGTCACTCTCACAGTCTGCCAAACATATGCAGCTCAATCCTTACTCTCATTATTATCTGACATACATGCTATTTGGCCTGACGAATGTCCGATGACAGACTGTTATAATTGTCTCTGAATAAATGATATTATTTTTGACTTCAGCTTGTGAAGTTAACAATCATAGTGAAATATAATAGAAAATATTCAAACCCACTGATAAAATAGAGAATTTTTTAGCAAATGAGTACTGTGAACTATAATGATTGTATAATGTCTAGTAATGATGGAGGAGTCACTGTTATGTGTTACAGTATAAAATATTCATTGTCATATTATGGTGGTTTGTAAACAACAGTTGGCAAGTGATTATGCAATTGTGAATATGTTCTCCTACTTATTATGTCATTTTACCACAATCTGTAAACACATTACCTCCTCTTCTTAGTGAATTAGAGGGAATGTATAAAAGCCTATTACAGAATGTCACACACATGCATGAGAATGTACTTCCTCACTGCAGGGCGACTTGTGCCATCAATTGGAACAACACGTGCTGTGTGTCGAGATGAGAGTAGATGCGGTCTTCAGAAATGAAGAGGGAACAGGTGCGTGCCTCATGTGTTGTGTGAAAACAACATTGTAATGTTGCTTCTGTGTGCAAAGATAACTGGCATCTCGTGTTGAGCGACCCAATCAAAGACGTGTTGAAGACATTAGCAAACATCGTGGGCAAATTACAAAAGGCAATCTATTTCTTATTTCTACAAGTAAGTTTATGCATATAAAAATCATATGTAAAATTTTCATATCTTTAATTAGGAAGAGCACAAACTAATATTAGAAAAGATCCCTATTGGAATCAAAGGATATCGTCATCGCCATGACATCGTGTTCTCACAAGCTTTGACAACAGTGGTCGCAAGTTTTATTCTACAACTACAAAGCTCCATCTTGGACAACGCATTTCTCATACAACTACAAGACATTGGCTTCTTGTTGCACTGGGAGAGCTTGCTCAGTACCCATGGCGACGAGATTGGAATGTTAGAAGACTTTGTAGTGGTCATGCAGAACATGAACATGTTGTCAATAAAGATTGTCTCCTCAAATGATTCTACTCTGCGTATTGATGGGAAAAGGTGATAAGTATTCTTATATTTTAATGCACGTTCAAAATCACTTTACTCTACCAATAAGCATCTATCAAATGTAGTTTGTTTGAAAATATGTTCATATATTGAAATCAAGTGACTTTCTACAGGTACCATTATAAAGTGCGTATTCCACTGAGCTCCACGCTGTTCCGGTTGCTGCCATCGCCGTTGAGGGAAGGGAAAGAAATTAAAGTGTGTGCTGTGCTGTTGACACAGGGCATCAACGAACAACAAACAATGGCTGATACGTACGTGTCTTTTTCAGTTTAACGTGTGCTGTAAATTTAACGGCCTCCGCTTAGAATAAGAGCTTAATAGATTTATTACTAGCTCAGTGTAAGCACCCCCAGTTTTTAAATGAGAATCTTCAGTCTTATTGCACAGCTGAGGTAAATACTTGCTTTACAGGTTTGGGGACAACTCCTTTCAAGATGTTATCAACAACAATAATTACCAGAAACTTGCCAGCTACTGTTACCGATTCTGCGACCTCTTCTGCCATGCAAGTGAGTTTATGTAATTTCGTAAATCAAATTTTATTATATGATTACTGCTGTTCATTTTAGACGCAGCAATGGCACAAAAAACAAAGACCGTACAAGATCTACTAGAATCGTTAAGAACACAAATCAATTCTAGAAGGCATAAAAACACTGATATCTTGTCTCTTAGTCAACAGGTGTGCAATCATGTACTGTACTCACCCAAACTTTACAAATTTTGTGAATTAGTTCATTCACAAAAAACCTTTAGTATAAAAATAGGGTCTAAAATATATTTATAAGCAAATCATTGAAATTATCTAGTGAAATTTAACTAAATAATTAGAATCCCATCTATGGTTGGACAAGACTACTAAGGTTTTATTCGAGAGTAATTATCCTAGGGAAATTTTATTCTAATTTTACAAATTAGTTCTCGATCTCATTTATCTAGCTTTGCAGATGCATGCGAGGTGGTCGTGTAACCAGCTGCAAGAGCGCCAAGGACCGGACCGCCATGTCCGTCACCCTGGAGCAGGTGCACATACTGCAACGTGATTACCACATGGACCCCAGCTGCTTTCAACAGGCACTCGATGCCATGAGAAGGTAGGGATATAACTTTACAACACAAGTTAACCGATTGCATTTTGTTAGTTGGTAATTTTATAAATTGTTTCTCTGTATTTTAGTCGAGGAACAAGGTTGGAGAATGCATTAAAAAATGTTAAACAACCATTGTATGCGTTCAATGCATTACAAGTGCTTGCACTACCTAAGACCTACAGACCTCCCGATGGAGCTTACAAAAAATTGCAAACTTGAAATGTGTATCTGTAATTTATATTTTTATTTCAAATTACTGTAATATTTATATTTTATTTTATAACAAATCTACAAGTTCATTTCTTCGCTCTCCCTGACAAATGTTTCTCCTTTAGCATCAGCTGTTGAGAGATCACATGATCTTTAGTGGGCGGGGCTAATGACAGTATGACTTACTGTTGCATGGAACAGTACAGCGGAAGCCAACAATGCAGTCCTTCAGTGTGACATTGTCCTCAATGTGTGCCTCCGAACAGATTATGGAATTTTGTATAGTACAACTAAATAAGTATAAATACAACTAAATAAGTATAAATACAATACTACAGTAGAACCTGTGTAATATGAGCACCTTGGGACCAACCAAAAGTGTCCTGATTTTGGGACCTTAACTAAGTGTGTGGATTATGCAGGTGTCCTCATTTTCAAGTGTTCACAGTAACATATAAACTTCACTCATGTGACGTGGTACTCACTTCTCCCCTATCTTGACGTGATCCATGATAACAGAGAGCAACAGTCGACTCTTCTCTCCGATCACTGAATGGCTATGGACCATAGAGTGTTTAACACTTACTTTATCCTTCATTGACACATACTGACCAACCAGGCTGTCCAAAGTGACCTGTTTGTGTGATAACATACTGTATAGCATAAAATTTTGACGGTAAAAAATATTGACGAATTTGATGAAAATTTGTCCATTCGTCAAAATATTTTTCTAAGAAATCCTACAAAACATGGTGCATGCTGTCATGCTTTTACTCATTAAATAGAAATTGAGGCTTGAAACAACTTTCATCAATATTTTTTCTCAAATGTAAAAATTTTGACAATTCAACAATATTTTATCTTGTCAATATTTTATGCTATGCGGTACATACGATTTAGAAATAAGACTAGATATAGAAATTAAGTGGGTGTGGCTTACTGTGCCACGCCCTTTGGTGAGTTGTTGTCCTAAAGTGGGATCATTTGGGCATAAGCTGGTGACGTAACGTGGCATCTGCCGATAAGAACACTTGAATGGTGACATTGGTGTAGTGGGGGTACCAGTCTTACTCGCTTGTTCACTTCTTTGTAAGACTCGGCTGTGTTGACTCGAATACATAGTAAATCTGAAGAAGCTATGTGGGCGTGGCAAGAGATCATGTGATCTTCCATCCCAGTGTGGCCACCCGATGACATGGACAGAGCTAGCTGCTCCAGGTCATCATGACAACTGGAGGCCAGACTCGTCATGGTAACCAGAGGGTGTGATGACTCAGATTGTGTTGCAGGTGTAGTCAGATGGCTGCTATCCGTAAACTGTGCATATGGATTTGGTTTGGGGACCATGTGAGCTGTTTGAAATTGTGCCTTGACAAGTTGTGGCATCAGCTCCTCCTTGAGAGATGTAATACTTCTGAACAGTAAAGAGCATAAACAGCAGAAATAACGTAAGTTGTGGACACACAACGTGTGTGTGTGTGTGTGTGTGTGTGTGTGTGTGTGTGTGTGTGTGTGTGTGTGTGTGTGTGTGTATGCTGACTTGTTTTGACTGAGATATTCCAGGACCCATTTCTTCATAAGGTACAAGTGTCCATCTAGCAGATCAGTGTGAAATTGAATGTGGGGATTCTGTTTCAACATTCCCCGTGACAGCGTCAGATTGTCCACCAGATCTGCTTCCGAGCAGAAAAACAATAATTGCGAGGATTTATTGAGTCCAATTATATCTCTCTCTGTGCGACTTGATTTGTTCTTACTGTTTGCCTCTTGTTCAGTATCTGGTTCGGGTGATAATAAAATGGCTGTCGTGGAATTGTGTGTTCTGAAAACATCTGCTAATAAATGGAGTGGGACATTTGTGACAAGATCACAGCTAAGAATTAACATGTCCGTCTGTAACATAATTTACTAAAATGCTTTTAAACATTCTAATTAATGCCCACTTTTATTTTGTTCTTCACGGCTCTCAACGCGTCGGCCGTGCCCCAGTCTTCGCTAGCCGTCTCGACTAAAGTAAACGTCATCTTCACGCCGTCCGTGACCCGAAATTCCTCTAACACGCTGCCGATCAGCTGGGAGTTTGCTTTAGAAACGATAACAATTGCTTCTGCACATAAGAAATGATGTAAGGACTGCTTTTGTGAAACAGTTGCTTGCCTGGGAATCCTACACTTTCTAAGTAGTTGACGGAGTACCAGATCAGTGGCCTATTCGCGACTGGCAGTAAAGCTTTTGGTATGTTTTCCGTCAGCGGGTACATCCTGGAGCCACGACCACCCGCTAAAATGATAGCCTGAAACTCCATAACACGTGTAGCTGATAAGCGACGAGGATGCCACCAGTTCACCCCGTGTGCGTACTATTAGGGAGTTTTGTCCATCCTACATTACATCATACAGTGTATAATACCCTGACTAGGAGTGGGCTTTGACTGGATTTTGGATCTCAAGAGGCTAAGCATATGATAGAGCTGGTGCAATGGAAGGTTCCTCTAATTCCTCTAAGTTGCAATGCACATTTTAAGATTGATTTCTCAAAGCATTTTATACTCATTGTGCATGTCACACTTAAAATCTTTGCATGGTGAAGTGAATTTAAATACTGGGCAGGCAGCACTGCTGATAAGCCCAGGGGAATTGTGCCCAACAAATGAAGCTGCTCCATCAGTGAAATAAGCAACATGATGCCGGGACACTGCAGATAGTATTGTTCAACATTCTCCTAAACGTCAGCATTACTGTACCTACTAATGCTTAATTCAATACCACTAGCTACTACCAATACAAAATTTGTGACCAGGCCTGCGAAAATCAACCATGTGAGCGCAAATTACACCTAGTTAGATATTCATGAATATCTTCAGTTCTATAAGGAGCATTTATATTCTGTAAGCTTTAAAAGATCCCCCATTAAATTCTGCATTTGTGGTAAAACATTTAGCTTGTTAGTATAAATAGAGCATAAGTTATGGTAAGATACATTTGAAAAAACTAGGCGATTTTGTGTGACTAGATGGTTGATTTTTGCAGACCCGGTCACATTAATTATACTAATGTTGAACACGGTGGGTTGAGCATGATCCCTTTGCTGTGTTTGTCAAGCTTTTAGTGGTTTGCTTGGTCATGCTGAATCTGCTGGTGCTTACTCTCTTTTGTTAGCAAAGTTTTGTAAACCTTTAACTCTTACTAAGTGTTTAACTACGAGGTAGTTTGACTGTAGTCATACTGATATTGCAAGAGATTACTGTAGCTAATGTTGATCAAGTAAAAAGATAGTCAAGGTCAACTGTAATAAGCTTAAGAACAATTTCACACCTTTTAGTTTATAACCTGGTGCTAGTGACATAGTGAATATGGCAAAAGAAATCTTGACCTTGGCCAGCAGCAAGCACCTTTTTAGATCTAGCTAAGGAGCAACTCTGTTATTCACTAATGGAACTTCAAACTTGGTACTTAAAGTGAAAGCAACAATCTGACAAAGCACCTTTTTAATCTAGCTAATTTTGCTTTTAAACAGGAGCAACTTTGCTATTCACTAGTGTAGCTTGTGAACTCTTATGGTAAGTGAAATGAGGTTTATAATGATCAATGGGCAATTAAATGCACTGGCATTAATGTTTATACATTGCAATGTCAAGTTGACCAGAGAGCTTGACCTAGATGTGATGGTACTGTTGATGAGTTCACAATAGAGTAACCATCTCAGTTGTATGGAATATGTGGACATATTAAGTGAACACGTATGAAGCAGGAACAAGCATCAGTCATTAGGGCTTAGCAAAGATGTAGTTATATTAATTATGTACATATCCGTAAATACTACATAATCATTTGCGTATGTTGAGATGATCTGTATGTTAATAATTATTATGATTAACATTTTGTGTACCTACGTATATAGGTTATTATATAGGATCACTAGAAGGTTATCATCAAAAATACCCTTAGATTCAATTTTTCAAAAAGTTCTGAGGGGCAATGAGTATGCATTTCCTGACCACCTAACTGCAACATCAAAAAATCTACTTGTAAAGACTGTTCCCCCGTTTTCAAGTCTGCACGTTTTGCAGTGCGATATCCATTATACACTGAATCACATATTTCTTAGCAGCTGCAATATTTCCCTATCACACTTTCTAAGCATGTACGTATATCTGAAAAGATCACGAATTCATGCATGTGGATTTCATAGTGTATCCCACATTTTCAGCCAGTGAACTAGTAGCTGAAAACACATCTTCGTCCATTTGCATTGAGGGGCATATCTACTACAACAGGTGGCCTACATGTACACCCTGTGAAATGTTTGCTGTATCCTATCATACAAAATAAAAGACTCGCAATCAATCTCCCCATTATGGGTCCATTATAAGTAGGTCCAAGTTGTGCCCTGCCAACTTGTTTAATTTTGTTGAACCTGGCCTCATCACTGATGCTAATCAAGCCCCCAGGGGGATAGACCGTTCCTGTTGCAAGATCTAGTCATGTTTGTTTCTGTTGTTCTTACCTACGTACCTACAGCATGGTTTCTTAACCATAACACCAGACACCATGTAGGTCTGCATATAACATTATGTTGAATAAATAACGAGATGTACATACATAGATAAGTATTTAAAACCTGACAAGTTTTATGCTAAAATATTTGAGCTGAATTTGCTCTGTCGGTACATTCACTTATATTCCAGCCAAGAGCCACGTGGCATATAATCAGATACACCGTGGCCACAAAAGTAGTCCCAAGCATCATAGGAAAGCCCACCCTGTTATAAGCACAGTATAACAAAACAATGAAAATTCTATAAATCTCACTTAAAAAACTTCATGAAGCTAATGGGATAGCCGTTTTGTTCAGCTAAGCCAGCACACACCACATTAGCAGAAGCTCCAATTAAAGTGCCATTTCCTAAGGAAATTCAATGACTGTTCTATTTAGAGTAAATAATGACCACTGTGTGTGTGTGTGTGTGTGTGTGTGTGTGTGTGTGTGTGTGTGTGTGTGTGTGTGTGTGTGTGTGTGTGTGTGTGTGTGTGTGTGTGTGTGTGTGTGTGTGTGTGTGTGTGTGTGTGTGTGTGTGTGTGTGTGTGTGTACATACATATGTATGCACTATAAAATCCTTATCCAAATGCCTACATACTCACCTCCTAGACAGGCACCAAGGGCGAGTGACCAGACCAGTGGCCTCAGGGGCACGCAGACCGAATCATCCTCACCCAACTCAATGATTACTGGGATCTACAAGAGATCTCAACTGAGGAGGCCATCAAGTTAGGATGGGTCTACTCACCATGGCAGTGGTGAAGGGAATGTTATCAATGAAGGACGACGCAATGGCTGACACCCAGACAATCAACAATATGGCTACCAATAACTGATGCTCACTATCCACTGTCTGTAATGTCAGATAATACGATGAACGTGTTGTGCTATTGTATAAAACTTACTTTGATAAGCTCCACTGTTTTGTCGCCAATAAATCGGATTAATCCAAGTTCTGCTAGTACCTAAACATTGCATAGAATGGTAAATACAGTGGTATGTACAACTTACCTCCATCAGAACAAACAGTCCAGCAAAGAATAGAAGGGTAGCCCATTCCACTTTCTCTAACACAGTTTCTAATTCATCAACATCCGCAAGTATGAGTAGTATCAATGAACCGAACAGAGCAATCCAACCTGATCAATAACAAAATACCAATACCTTTTCATTGTGTGTGTGTGTGTGTGTGTGTGTGTGTGTGTGTGTGTGCTGTGTGCTGTGTGTATGTGTGCGTGTGCTGTGTGTGTGTGTGTGTGTGTGTGTGTGTGTGTGTGTGTGTGTGTGTGTGTGTGTGTGTGTGTGTGTGTGTGTGTGTGTGTGTGTGTGTGTGTGTGTGTGTGTGTGTGTGTGTGTGTGTGTGTAATTGTGTATGCTGACATAGCACAAATATGTACAAGTAATATTACGACTTACCCAAGTCAATGTGAACATTGGGAATGGTGTGCAGCAAAAAGAAACTCAATATAACCACAGCAAGTACAATGCTGGACTTGGCCAGCAACACTTTATCAGTGATCTTGTACTGTAAATATACATACATAGTTACTGATGTCCCATTGTATGGTATGTACGTATACCTTGCCCTCTAGAGTTTCAAGATTCTTCCTCCACATTTCAGTATTAGTTTGTGCACTATTAACAATATAATTATATGTATGTGTGTGTGTGTGTATGTGTGTATGTGTGTATGTATGTATGTGTGTATGTATGTATGTATGTATGTATGTACAATGTGTATAATTCTTATACTACACTCAACAGTTAACTGAATTACTGGTGGTTAAGTTGTTCTCTCAATTGCATCTGAACTTCTTGTGCTTTCCGTAGAAGCAACTCCCTTACTCCACGCTCCTCCAGTGAAACTACTCTCATGTGACGAGCTGTCCTCTTCCAAATAGCAATCTCTCGCTTCATTTCTGCAAACAAAAATTACCCTGAGCCAAAACACCTTTTAATCGCATTACCAGCAACTTCTGGAGGGTCCTTGTTCTTAAGAGACAACTTCGAATAGAATATCCTAGAATATACGTATCATAAACATGCATCAGCTAACAATGGGGATCACCTGATCAAGATGAAGCCAGCTAACATACAGAAAAATATTCCAATTGCTAAATGCAATGTAAACTCGGGAAAGTTGATACCCTAAAAAACCAAATCTTTTATGCTATTTATTTTAGTAGTAATTCTTACAGCTTCCTTAATGTCCTGGTGCGAGATGATGATGATGTTGGGGGGATCCCCTATGGCAGTGCCGGTCCCACCAATGTTGGAGAACACAACCTCAGCAATCAGGACATATCGCGGGTCAAGATTAAGCACCTGACAGAGTCTACAAAAAACAATAACAATCAACAATGTACCACTTTATATTAAAACTCTCTAATAGTACAGTCAGCCTGTCTTATCTTAGGTTTGCACCTTATTGATACTGGGGTGAGCAGTAGTATGGTGGTGACATTATCCTGTAAAGAAATAGAGGGAGGGAGAGTTACATGTATCTACTAGATGTATGTGCTTACTATGAATGCTGATACAACACCAGAGAACAGACAGAGCAGAAACAACAACATCCAGGAATGACCACGTGCCAGCTTGTACATCTGATAAAAGTTATTTTCTTTTCATCATACTATCTCCATCACCATAGTTACTGACCTTAACAGCTGCGTAATCAAAGAAGCCAGTTTGAGAAAAAATACCAACTATGATCATCTGATAAAACAAACACAAGTTAACTGTGATGTCACAACATTAGAGCTGTATGTATATACCATTCCAAATAGTAAACAGATTGTGTCAAATTGTATGTGATCGATGACCTCTAACAGGGTGGGCCTCTATTAGAATACAATACCATAGAGTGTTTTATCAGATCAGTGTATTGATAACGTACGTGTCCCACCATAGTAAGTGCTGCTATGGCAACAGTGCTACCAATCAAAGCTGCCACAACACGATGTACCAACTACAGAAAGAGAGATAGAGAGGTATCTTGAGCCTGTTGGTAAGCTAAAGATTTCCGCCTCACCTCAAATACAATTAACAGGTACACAAAGACCAAAATGGATGCTGCTATACCGACCTAAAAAATAAGAAGCACAACACAGTTAAACTTTACAATAATACATTGGGCTATGCATTCTACTTAAGCATAGCGATTATCCTCCTGTAAGTTAGCAAATTGTTTGTAAATAATTTATGTAGTTTGTGGAATGTTTAAGTGTTCAGGTTGCTTTTGGGAGTTGCACTTATCCACTAGCATATCCAGAAAAGTAATTTAGTATCCTGAGTACAGTTTAGTATCCTGAGTACAGTTTACATTACATGTTTAACATAACAATTGTTGTGTAACCAGGTACCAGGTAGCTTGTTGTAATGTTAGTGTGATAATCTTTGTGCTTCACATTTTGAGTTAATCTACACTTAAAACAGTTAACACTAACCATTATAATTGTGGTATCTAATTTCACTAAATTCGTCTCGTAAAGGTGTTTATATGGATCGACACTTGATGGTGTGTACACTACATCTTCACAACAACATGTACACACACACGCATATATGTGTATATACTGAGTAATAATTTGTACTTAAAATAATGGACAAATAATGGTCATAATATCAATTCACTAAATACATGAACCAGTTGTAAACTGTGTATAATTAAGAACATTTATAACTTTATAAGCAATGATTTTACCACTGATAACTTGACATGTTGGAATTACTCATGCGTAGTTATACAACATTAGCTGTATGTATAGCAATATCATTTGACAGATCTAATACAATATATTCATGCCAGAATGTCATAATGATGGTAAATTTAAAGTGAGTCCAGTCCGCTAGTGCAGTCTAGCAATTGTATACAGCCACTAATTCTATTAGTACAATAACAAACAGGGATTTGTTAATCTGACACGCTTAATTTGCCATCACTCAGGTGTAGAGAGTAATTCATTTATTAAATCCACGACAGCCAGTGTACTCTGTTTACAGTTGGGCGATACTGAAAATGTTCACTGCAATAATTACAGCGATTACTGCAGCAATTATTGCAGTGGAATATATTTGAAAATTGCTGGAATATTCTATGAAAATTGCTGTTTACTAACAAATATCCAGTAATAATTGCTGAAGTATTTATTTATGCAATCAGTCTTACGACTCACAGCAATTGGTGATATGCTACGATATATTGCACATGTGATATTATTTGACACATTGTGTAGAGGTGATAATATTGAAATATTACTCAACCGTGCTGTTTAAAAATTATTGTTGCAGTGCTGAATGTCATTTTCTTTGTAAAATTTTGTGAATCAACTTTTACTTTCAGAAGAAATATTCACGAGCATGCACACACAGACACACACAGACACAGACACACATGCAAGCAAGCAGGCAGGCAAGCACGCACGCACGCACGCGCACACTCACTCACACACACACACACACATACACACACAACCTGCTCATTAAAAGATATTTCAAAAGATTCATAACTTGTTTCAAACTGTACGATGAGGTTGTCATCAGTGGTAATAAGTGAGTAATAGAAATCCAGTGATCTAAGCCTGTACAATGAATTACACGCACCATATATCACATATATATGTAATATATATTGTATTCTCCAAAAACTTGCATTTTGTAAATGCTATGTGCTAATGCATACATGTGTCAAGATAACCATAAAATGGATATCATATGAGTCATTGCCATTGTTTACAGCCACTACAGGTACAAACAGGCACCTAGATCCACAAGTATTACAGAAGTAAACAATATCACAAACAATTCATTTAATCGTGCGTGCATTTGCACATGATGCAAGACTTTCAAAAATACGATACTTTATTTCAAGCACACACACACACACACACACACACACACACACACACACACACACACACACACACACACACACACACACACACACACACACACACACACACAACACACACACACAACACACACACACACACACACACACACACACAACACACACACACACAACACACACACACACACAACACACACACACACTAGACATTCTAAAGTTATATAAAACTACTTATGGGGGTGATCAAATTCAAGCTCCACACTGCTATTATCGGTAACAAGGCCTTGATCAAACACTGCGATGTGGTAGCAACTAATATCCTAATACAAGAATCAACCATATCCACTAACCTAACTGATCAGATTCTTACCACGTTACTGATGCTGCAAACTTTTATACAACTTCCATTTTCATTTCCACCACAGGTAGTTGAGTTAAAGGAAGCTTTTATACCTACAACCATGAGGTGTGGCTGGACAGACAGCAGGCACGCCTATCCAATGATCTTACCTTTAGACTTTTCTTCAAATGGGCCATCTATTGTCATAACAATCCTCCGATGTGGATCATGTAAATCATAGCCCCGAGCTGGAAATTTCAGTTAAGGCTGAGTTGTCAACCCGGGAAACCAACTATACAAATTATTACAGGTGTGCTAACTCACTATGGTATGCATGGGACAACACACATGATCAATCTCTCTATCCCACTATAACAGAAGTGTATATTGAGGATACTGTAATTTTGGTCGCTGGTGATTGCAGTGATAGCTGGGCCCTCCTTTTTATCATCTCTAGTAGCAAACATTATCTGTGATACATGAATGGCATACAGTAATAAGATGGTACAGGTTTATACCACACAGTGGCTTACAACTGATGCCAGCATTACTATAAACAGGATTGAAACTTTTATCTGTGTCCCGTATTTCTTTATTGCATGTTTCCTGATGCTTCTAGGCGTCTGCTCCACAATACCATCTTCATCTTCATCATCTAACGTTTGCTCTACTCGCTCCAGGTCAGTTGTCGAATGCTGGCGGCTCAGTAATGGCGTCCCTTCATGGATATCTATTTCGGGATGCCTGCTTCTGGCTAAAGATTGCCTCACGCTAGGCAAATTGCTGTCGGAAAGATTCCCGCCATCATTAAACCCCTCGACTTCTAGCTTTTCAAAAGACCGTATTTTATGCTTCCTCTGCAGTGGTGACAACGAGCCTAGATAGTTGAAATCCGCAGAGGCGACAGTGGGAGATGTCGCGTTTGGATAGTCCATATCGTCTGTTTCGTCACTTTGCGCGCTGTTGGGTTGACGACGGCTGGCCCTTTTCCGCCGATCCAGCGAATGCATCTCTGTTACATCGCTCTCAGATGCACTCGTGTTGCCAGACTGGAAGGGAAACGCTTGCATCATGGCTTCTAACACTAGAACACAAAGGTTGTGTCGGGTTGTGTCATGTGATTATTTCGTATGGCATAACCAAGAATACAATCCCCCAGGTTTGTTTATACTCTAATTGTTTCACGCTCACATGATCCCAGCTATTTTTAAATAACGCTCTCCAATGTTGCCACGTCAAATATGCTACCATCATCACGTACGCCGGTAACACGCGATTAATACACGAACTAGTTTAATGTATCATAAAGCGGTTGACCGCTCTAAGGAGTAAGGGGTCGTTTATTTTCTCGACTTATCTAAATGGGCCAAGGACCATCTCGATGGAAAGGGAGCGGCCGAAAGAGAAAGAATTCCTTCCCCGACCTGGTGGAGTTTCCGCCTGAAGTTGCAGTGAAGGTTTTATCATATTTAAATGCTACTGAATTATGTCTGGCGGGATGTGTGAACGAGAAGTGGCAACTACTGGCGAACGTGGAGACACTTTGGAAAAAGTAACGCTTTTGATGTCAGTATACGAGTAGTGTCACGGATTTGTTGTTGTATGTTTGCAGTTTGTGTTATTCTCGCTGGAGATGGCTAATCTTGTACAGCTCTGGAGACAACGTACGCAATAAGCATACAGATTTTTAAACTTAACTGTTCTAATGCTCTAGATAAGCTTTAAGGATTTGTATATGACATTGGACACAGCCAGTTTAACTTTTTCGTTTGATCCAGAAAAGGTAGGAAATTTCTTTTTTATTTTTACATTATTTTTTCCATTTAGGGTATAGGCTACTTGTTTGAACAAGTTCTGTTGAGAGATTCGGCCAATGATATTGCAGCATTTTTATGCCATAGCCCCACCCTTAACCGCAGTTCGGTAACACTGTACCTGAGGGACAGGTGGGTGTAGTGATAGGTGTATGCGTGATTTGTAACCATCAAATCGTAGGCGCGATGTTCTCACAGAATTAGTGAGATTGATGGATTTCTCTGATAGCTTATTGCCGAATGCCCTTCGTTACTTCTTCTCCATTGTAGCCCCACCCCACCTTCATGATCACTTCCTGTCCATCCTGATTGGCCAGTTCTCCGGTCAATATCATTTGTGCAACCAACAATTGAATCTGCCCGCAGGTTGGAACATAATATATTTCTCAGTAGTTAATTGCATCCAGTTAATTGTAATTACAAGTTAGGAATTCAAATTACAAAATTATCACATCAATAACTGGTGATGTAATTGTATAACAAGTACCATGTGCTTGCCATGGCGATATTATGTAACTTTGTGAAGCAGTATATGGTGTTGGCATATGTAATAAGTCGTGCATAGACAAAGAGACTCCATGTTAATATATGAGGAGGTAATATTCTGGGTGTTGAATCTGGTCGTAATGGATATCAGCTTAACCGAGCATGAATAAAGACATGTGGTCAGATTGTTAAATATGATTAATGAGGTGTACCATATTAAGTTTTTATATTCAATATATTTGTGTAATTTGTTTACATCCAGAAACTGATTCCCTTGCTTACCGCTTCATTACTATTGGCTGTCCCCATCTGATAAAAACAACATCTGCTTTTCATTTAAAGTGGTATATAGCACTTTAAACCTGTGGACCCTGTTTTTACAAAAGGCAGGTTGCTTTGAAATGTTCATTTCACACACCATCAGTATAATTATTTGTACCTTGATTTTAAAAGGATACTGTTGCAATGAAGCTCAAGCAGTGCTTACAAACTTTGAAATTTAATCACCCTTCCACAGATCCAACACTATGTACTTTAATATATTTGAACCTTTAAATGCAAGTTATTAAATTGTACACAAAGATGGGATTCCTCATAAGGTTTACTGTGATGTCGTATTCAATAAAAATACTTCATGCTATAATTTTAAGGTGTTAACTCCAAGGCAACGCATGCACAGCTGCTACTTGTGAATTGTTAGGGTCACCATAATAAGTGTATTCTATTATAGGGTATGACATCATACTGAAATTTGTAAACAGTGATGCATTAGAGGAAGCCAGGGGAGGGCACTTATTGTATGATACAGAAATGTGGTCAACAGAAACCCTGTCTTGTAATGACGAATAAGTCGGGCTTTAAATGCACAATGCCACAAACTTCTTCACCAATACCATATAATAAGGAATGTATTTACTTTCCTTTGCTTCATTCATTCTTTTCTTGTATGCAGATTCTGTCTATGTCATCTGTTACGGCCTCATTCTACTCAGCATTGACTTAAACAGCGTCCACGTGAAAAACAAGATGTCAAAGAGGGAATTCATACGGAATGTACGGCAGGCTACCACCTCTACTCCATCCGTGGACCTCCTGGGCCACTTTTATGACAATGTATATCTTTTTGGACATGTTGCCAAACTGAAAAAATAAGTTCCACATTTTTAGTCATATATTGTATACTTGTTTTTATTTTAAAATTTTATTTGTTAAAAAAGACATGAAAATATTATACAAGAAGGAAGATGTATATTTATATACACGTACACTCACATATAAATACACGCACTATAGAGAAATGATAAAATCTGAGTTGGTCCTTATAATAAAAACTCTGTGAATGTGTATAAATATATTGTACAAGACTTCTACAATGATGTTCCTGTGTATGTAGAGATACCACATGATGATGGCCTGGGCTTGTGTGGGGTTGATGCATTAGCCGGTGTGAAGGCTCGTGCGGTTGGTGATAAGTCATCTTGTGAGCTGGCCATCAAATGGCTTGCCATAAGTTCCTCACACGTGGCACTGAGCTCCGGTGACAGAATGGTATTGGCAAACAAGTCCAGACCATTGTCACAAACTGTAATGCCATCATCCGGTGAAGAGTGACTTGGTGTGCTCGTAAAGTGGTTAAAACCTGTTAGAGGGGGCTCACTGACTAAAATTTCTACTGGGGAATCTGACATTGCATCCTGTAGTTTACTTTTGATAGCTTCCAACGATTCTATGACATTTTCACTGTTACTATCAACTGAATCTTCAGCTTCGACTGTAATACCTGGAGGCAGTGAAGCATTTCTATGATAACTTCTTAACACTTTGTCCTTTCTACCAAGTGAGTTAAAATTTACTGCTTGTTTTGACAATTTCTTGTTTCTACTCAAGTCCTCTGTGGATCCTTGTAATTGGTCTGTGCTCATTCCGAATCCTTCAGAACTGGAACGGGAATCAAATACTGAACAAGATGAGAATGCCGAGTCTCGACTACCACAGGGTAACCTGAGGGATTCCCTGAGGCCTACAGTATTTAGAGCTACTGGTCCATTTAACAGTGGGTCATTACCCATGCTTGAGAAACGCTGGTGTTTTGCTTGTCCATCACCATTCTCACAGTCTAACAAACCCAAGTCTGAGGTGGTACCCCACAGTTTACGCCGTGGTCCACTTACACCTTCATCAATAACATCGACACTCTTGGACGAAGTTAGATATTGATTAAACATGATCCCATCGTTGCTATAGTCACTGCTGTGGACACGCTGGAATTCAGCCAACGATCTCGGCCTCACGACAGTGTAATGTCTTCGCAGTACTACATCTAGTGCTTCTGGATCACAGAGAAAGAGTTGCCCAGCAACTTTATCATACAAATCAGCAGGTATCTACACAACAAAAGACTTCATGAATCAGACTAAGTAATGGTTTTGCATCACTTGAACAATGACACCTGTAAGGTTTTGGCTAACTGGAGCCTCATGCCTCTGACAAGACACAACTTAAAGTGATTCTAAAAACCACTATTGATTTGATAACAGTGTAGAGTGTATTAATTCATCATCAATGACATTTGTAAGGTTTGCTCTAAGGGGGCTAATAAAATTCAAGACTGGAACAATAAAGTTTTGTTTTCCTGCTGTACAAAACTGGACCTAATTCAATAAACCCTAAGGATATTCAATTGCTGGTTTATGTAAACATCTCAAACATGACATAACACTGCTGTCTCACCGTAAACAAGGTCCTTTGCATTCGAATGAGGTCCTCTGTCACTTTGCAAATGGCATCCAGTTCTTCTTGAATGTGACTCTGGGGTCTCTGGTGTGAAGTATGGTCATTTAGTTTACGCTACAAAGAGAATGAAGCATTATTAATCATGAGATATTAGTGATTACAGCATCACTGTATAAACTTTTATCAAAATAAGGACCATGATTTCACTAACAAAGTAGGATTTCTGTATCTTACAAGTTTTCCCAATGTGGGAATGTGGTACAACTTGGCCTACCAGAAGCCTCTCGCTACAACAAAAACAATTTACCTTGTGGAGAATGTTGGGACCAAATATCAGCGCCAAGTTTTCCTCCGTCATTCTGTTCCCCATGCTCTCTGTGCCATCAATTAGAATAATCTCGCTGGAATACATGGCGACTTGGTCAAGAAAGTAGAGCAATTGTTCTAACGTATCCCTGTTTGCCTGAGGCAGTAACATGCACAAAAGTCGAAGGCAATCCCTGCGATCACTCCGTGAATCTAACCCTAAAAAACAAAAACGAATTTAGATGATGTAAAACAGAATACAAACAAAAGTTGGAATCATTAAAATGATGCGTTAAAGTTGTTACACTTAAAACTTAGCAACATTTACACACTCGACTAGCCACCCACTTCTTGTTGATAGGAAAGCAGAATACAATTCTTTTGTCAACAGCGGCTCAGGAAGACAGCGGAAAAATTCCTTTAGAAGGCACGCCACGTCGTGTGGATGTTGGCACTCAGAGAGTTGGACCACACCAGCATCGACTTGTTTTTTGATCTAGTGACGGGAGGAGACAAATGTGTACTTAACAGTGAGTCAATATTGATTCTTATTACTAAGCCAACATAATGACGTGTTTAAGCTGTGAGAACAAAGACACAGCATACCAGTGGACTCCTTTCTGTGGAAGCCTTAGCCAAAGCAAAAAAACAGGAAATTACACACTTTAGGGTAACTTATGGCTTTACCACATACATGCCCATCTCTCCTATGACCACACCTTTGCAGCAGCAAATTCCAACAGGGCTTCACCTGTTCCACACCAACCCAACTGTTCCCACATGCATTCATTGTGTTATACACACAAACACATGCCAACCTGGTTAATCCTGGTCTTTGCACCTGGTATTCTGAAGATACCCTCGGTCATCATTGCTACAGTGAGAAAAGCAATTCTCAGTTATCAAAGAGTTTCAAGTTGATGGGAAAGCGTTAGCCACAAAGAGTTGGTGATAACAAATTACAACAATGGCCTAACCTTTTGATTCTATAAACTGCATTGCCTTGGTAACCAACTGAGGTACCTGCGGCTCGCACACCTCTAAGGACAATCTCCTCTGGTTCTCGGGTGTGGGTGGCGATGTTGGTAAACTCAAGGCATCGATCAACAAGGAATTCTTACGGGAAAATGGACTACGAGTGGACATATGAACAGAAGAATGTTGCTCTGGTGTCCTTAATGGGTCGGCTGAATTTGACGAGTTAATCCGATGCCTGGGTGTCGGAGACGGGGTCGTCACATTGATAGGTGGCGAAAGACGATGACTCTGACTCTGACTAAAAGAATCCACTTGTTCCTTCTGAATAACCTTCTCCAACGAATGGCCAAACACAGCACCTGCTGGTTCCTCCACTACAAATTAAGAACAAATCCATGACAAGTGTAATGGGTTGTTAGCTAATTATGTTTTGACTCCTTATACAAGTTAACAAAAGAGCAACAAGATTTATCATATTACTTACCACCATACTGCTTCTTACTGCGTAGGGAGAGCCGCTCAATTTTCTTTCTCAAATTTGAACCTAAAAGAGTTTCAGAAGATGAAATAGAATATGAAACATGAAGCGTGACATTACACAATACAAGTGCTTAACATTAGCAATGTTTGAGCATAGAATTAGCAAATTCTCACCTTTCAATATTCCATGGGATACACCGATCCCGTGCTTTCTCAACTCCGTGATCGCAACATGTTGTAAAGCGCGCGTCTCGGCAAGGCAGAGGTCCTGCACGCGCACTTCTTGTAAACCGATTGTCATGTCGCTGCACTCCCAGCGAGCGTGGCCCTACAGCAGCGATGTGAAAAAGTGTAACTTAACATATCAGCTGGGCGACCTATTAAAAATTCACTACATCCTCTACAACCAATTACAAGATCATTAAAAGTAACGCCAAAAGTGATTCCTATCTAGTTACATGCGATTCCTTGTACGTATAAATGTACCTTTGGGCGCCATACAGAAATGTCACCCGATATTCGTTCCTTCTTCTTGGTCTTAAATCTCCTAACTACTTTGGGTGAATTAGTTGGTGAGTCTTCAGTTGCCTCTTGAAAGCACAAAGGCGGGGGGACCGTGCCTACTTCCATCTTGGAGCGATTACGAAACACAGACACGATCTTCCTCAATGCAGATTGCTTTTTCCTAGGAGGAGAGAGATCCCTCTCCGGAGTCGTTTCGCTAGCTTCTGATTGTAGTTGATCCATCGGCATTTTTGTTAATATAACGTTCACACGTTAAGCGACATCAGCTTAACACCCCAGTCAGCAAAAAGTAAACAAATCATACTGCACCGCGAGCTTCTTGAACATAAATCAGCACGTGGGCAGTACCTATCTTATATCACGTGATCGTTTCAATTATTACTATTCAGCGCGGGCCCGCCAATTAACGATCGCGTAATGCCAGATATGCGCCTTAGATAATAATTTATAATATCCACATGACGCTAATCATGCTTGTGGGTGTGTGGGGCACGAAATAATTGTTGCAGTCTATACAGCTCTAAAAGTAACTCAGAAATGGCATCTAACGGGACAATACGAAGCGACAGCACGCCATTAAAAACTGCGCAATCGTACGCGGAAGCAATTGACTCCGGACGTATGGACGATACCAGGTGAGCGGACGACATCTAGTTATTTAGTTTGGTTATTATACATAATAGAGTTCGTGATGGGACGGGCAAAGAGAAACTGATATCCATAGCGAAAATGGTGGGTTTCAATTTTGCAACCGTACGTATGGGTATGATGAAATGTAAGCCGCTTGCGCGTTGTGTTGTAACCTTTGACCAGCACAGGAAATAACGCGTGATTACGTAATGCAATCATATGACTTTTTCCGTTTTTAGTTTACATTTGCGGATAGGAAGGATGCAGTGTTGATGATTATTGGCACACTGGCCGCAATGCTCCATGGCACTGGACAAATAATACACATATTAATCCTTACAAGAGTTTTAAACAGATTTATCGATTTAACTCAGTTGTTTTGTCCTGCCAACGAGTCGGTCTGTTATATGGAATCCCCTAACACATCTGCAAATCTTACAAGCAGGGAAAGCGATTTAGACGGAATCGGAGATGAACTGTTAGGAGAACTAACCGAACTGGCACTGTATTACCTACCGTTAGCTTTTGGTGTGCTAATCATGGCAGCCATTGCTACATCCACCTGGAATCTGGCCGGTTATCGGCAAGGCCTCCGAATCAGGAGAGCACTGTTTTCATCAATAGTCCATCAAGATCTCAGCTGGCACGACATATCAACAACAGCACAGCTCACCAACAGATTATCAGAGTAAGTGATCTATTAATAGAATGTATTTAATATTCATCCATACATCACATCATGTTTAACTTCCATTTTGTAATAGGATAAGAACAAGATTTTAATGAATTCAATTATTTTACATCTAAGCTTGTACTGGAGCCCATAATATGGACTCTTGTTCATAATATGTGTGACATGATGACATCAGTGTTTGCACATTTGTGGTGTTACGGATAATTGAATGGTTTTTATTTGGTTTTGAGAATGTCATTTTGTTGTTTTACAAAATTGAGATCTTTACTTAGCTGACTTAACTGATGGGAAATGTCCATAAGTGAGGAGACCTCTTTATGGAGCAACACCAAATTTGGAGCTTCCATGAATGAAACACCTTAATAATCCACATGACAAGTTAGGAGAAATTCTGTAATCACAGTACTATATTTGAAGTTGGTTAAGATACTACCTACAGCAACTTTCCTCTTTTGTGCTCTTTGCATACCATCGCATTTGTAGGGTTACAGGCAAAGAGTTATGTTATTGTACACTGTGGAGACAATAGCCTCAATGTGAGGCCACCCAGATGCTTCTCTGTAGCACGAAATAAGCTGCACAATTGTTCGCTGTACGCACTAAAAACTGACATACGTTGGCATTTTATCCAACAAAGCGTGTGTGTCAAATGTAGCATTAGTGAATTCATCCTGCTTCATGTGTCAAATATTTTATGATGCGTATGTAGATAATATATACGTCTATATCAATGTCATAATCATACGTCAAAAAATATTATATACACGAGTAGGGTTGCCTGCCCATTGTGCTCAAGTCACATGATTCATTTGGTCACAATGTAATATGCCATGTAATCATTCAATTGTCAAATGTAATACGATACCTCACAAATCCTTCATGAAAAAATTATAGTGTTGAAGTGTATGTAAATGTAATGTGTTGTTGTTTCTGTTTAATAATAGTGTGAGAGAGTGCATGAACTCACAAGTTTGAAAATGAAATTGTTATGTGATTGCCAAGTAATATAGATTTTCTGTATCTTAGGCAATAAATTGTTAATTTGTTATAATATAATAATGTTTAAACAATATAGTAATGCAATGTGGCTTGTCTGCATTCTTTTATATATTTACAATTTTCTGTTACCTAGTGATGTGGAAAAGATCCAGGCAGGACTTGGTGACCGGGTCGCTATATTTATACAGTTCACATCAACATTTCTCAGTGGGTTCATTGTGGCTTTTGTGTTTAACTGGAGGTTGGCTCTTGTGATAACGAGCATACTGCCCATAATGGTTGTGTTAGTGGCTGTGTTGACCAGGGTATGTCTGTGTGTGTGTGTGTATGTATGTATGTATGTATGTATGTATGTATGTATGTATGTATGTATGTATGTATGTATGTATGTATGTATGTATGTATGTACATACAGTATGTATGTATGTATGTATGTATGTATGTATGTACGTACGTACGTACGTATGTATGTACGTACGTATGTATGTATACCATGAGAATGCTGTACACAAGGGAGGTGTCCTGCACATCAAGTCATCACATCACACAATAAACAAAAATTAATACACCTTATGACTTCCTGATAACCCGAGGTGCTTATAATTTACATGCACTGGAGCCTTAGGCATCAGGAAATTGATTCTAGCATCCAGCATTTTAATACAGGGAGGGTATCATTACTAAATATGGCTGTGTCACTAAATATATTTGTGTAAATTATTTGTTTATATACATATCATATGGATGCATATACATTATATTTACATGTTGTGTACAAATTGTTTGGACACACAGATTGTAAGTCAATTTACTTCAAGGGAACAGAGCGCCTATGCAAAAGCAGGTGCCATTGCTGAGGAGGTTTTCTCCTCAATCAGAACAGTTGTAGCGTTTGGTGGTGAAGAGAAAGAAGCACGACGATATGGTAAAGAGCTTGGGGGAGCCTTAAGAGTGGGGATCATGCGTGGAACAGCCACTGGATTGCTATTAGGAGCCATATTGGCCACCTTCTTCAGCAGTTACTCCCTTGCATTCTGGTAGTAAACCATTGACCTAAGCTTTGCATTTTACTGCTTTACTTCACTTGAAGGTACGGTGCGATTTTGTCTACTGACTGTCCTATGGAAGATCAACTTCAAGCGGGGGATTTGTTTACTGTAAGATTTGTTTGTATATTGTTTACATGTTATTTGATGTTCAGGATGTAATAGGTGTTCATATGTATTATAATCGGAGGCTTTTCTATTGGTCAAGCCGCACCTGAGCTGGAGACATTTTTTGTTGGACGCGGTTCTGCCACTGTGGTGTACAGAATCATTGCTAGGGTTTGTAATACCAGTTTAACTGGTTTAGTGAGTGAGTTTATTTGTACCTACAGATTCCCACTATTGATGGACGATCACCGTTAGGGACTCGGCCGAAGAAACTGGATCCAGTTGTGGAATTGAGAAATGTCTACTTCGCATATCCATCTAGATCTGATATTCCAGTAGGGCTGATAGAGTGCCAGTTATTTTGTTTTATTGTGCTGTGTCTTTTAAAGATACTGAAGGGACTTAGCATTGCTGTTCGACCAGGCCAGACCCTAGCGCTGGTGGGAGCCAGCGGGTGTGGCAAAAGCACAGTGGTACAATTAGTACAGAGATTTTATGATGCGCTTGGAGGCCAGGTATCAAATTTTTGTATCCATCTTATCCATCGGTAAACACCAACTCTGCAGGTATTGATAGGAGGTTATGATATAAGAGAGCTGAACATTCGCTGGCTGAGACAGCACATTGGAGTGGTGAGCCAAGAACCGGTGTTGTTTGCCACAACAATAGCCAAGAACATTCGTTATGGGAAGGAGGATGCAACACAAGATGAAATAGAGAGGGCGGCCAAAGCTGCTAATGCCCACTCTTTCATTTCTGAGTTACCCGATGGATATAATACTCTTGTGGGAGACAGGGGGGCTCAGTTGTCTGGTGGGCAGAAGCAGCGTGTGGCTATTGCACGAGCACTTGTTAGAGACCCCAAGATATTGTTGCTGGATGAGGCCACGTCTGCTCTGGACACTGAGAGTGAAGCACAAGTGCAGACAGCTTTGGATAGGGTAATGTTTAGTGATGTGCAACACACACACACACACACACACACACACACACACACACACACACACACACACACACACACACACACACACACACACACACACACACACACACACACACACACACACATATACCGTTGCTACACAAGTTTTGGTTGAAATAGATCTGAATAATATTAACTTTCACTTTTATCATATTTAGTTTTATGATATGTTGATACAGGTAGTTGATATCACATAAGAAATGCTATCCTAGTACTACCAATCCTCCTACCATTATTTTAATATACATACCATCTGCATTATGTGGATATTCTCTTGTTACCACCATGGAATTGTTACAAAACCATTCTGTTATGTTCGGAGGACATGATATAATCTTGAAATGATAATGGTGTTTGGTCTTCATGAGCTGTTAATATAATTCTGGCAATAAGTTTTCTTCTTCCTGAGGAAGTGGAACTTATTGCCAGAAACTTCCTGTAGGCTGAACTTCCTAAATATTTATATGCTTGAAGGACTATCATGTAGTGGCAACAAAAAGAATGGTTTGAAAAATCACTAACTTGATATATACCAGATATACTGCCCCACCAGATATCAATTTTATTGACCTATCATCTTTACAGGCTCGTCAGGGGAGGACCACAATTGTTATAGCACACCGGTTGTCCACAGTACAAACAGCTGATATGATTGCCGCTATTCAACACGGTCGGGTTGCCGAGCTTGGCACGCACGCCGAGCTGATGAACCTCAAAAGTGTCTACCATGACCTGGTTACTGCACAGATGGTTGAAGTAGAAGAAGAAACCAGTAAAGGTAAAGATATTTTTGTATATCGTCATCCAGCCATCATCTTGTGTTACATCTACAGAGCCTCTTTCTGAGTTCAGAATGGCTTTAAAGCATTCCCAGCACAAGATGTCGTATAAGCGACAGATCTCTAGTCAGTCTTCTCATATCACTCCTGAGCCAGTCGAGTCTCCATCTTTTCTAAAAAGACAATTCTCTTCAGCATTTAGTTTGGATCAACCACCAGATGATGATGATATACAGGTGATATAACTGTATTATGCCTGGGGGTGTTTGAAACTATCTTTAGGTGAAAGAAGATTGGAATCCGACTTGCTTGGATTTGATGTTGGGACGGATTGAACAGCCACAAGAACAACCGAAGGATAAGAGGCCTCCACCTCCCAGATTACGATTTTGGCAGTTGTTGGCTCTTAACAAACCAGAGTGGTACTTGGTAGTAACCGGTGTATTATTTTCAGCTGTTGTTGGCGCCACCCAGCCCACACTGTCTATCTTCTTCAGTAGAATGTTGGAGGTCTGTCATTTCATCTGTCTGTTTGTCCGTCTATATATCTGTATAAGCAGTACAGGGCATGCCTCCTACCATTAATATTAATTTTTAACATTGTTGTTGTTGTTGGATTACAGGTTATGTCACTAACACTTATCAGGTTTCTGTAAACCCTCAGCTTTAGAACATTATACTAATTATCACTAACAAATTCAATATTATTGACAGACTTGGCATTAAGCTAGCAATCTGTCAAATTTTCCCTTTCAATAGATTTCAGTAGTATAGCTAACACAGGTGGCCTAGGATACTGTCTATCAATATTTTCCCCATCAATTTTCTCAATGAAGTACATCTGTCAATATTTTGACCATCAAAATTGCGCTATATGGTATGGTGACAGCTGAAGTAGTGGTTGATTATTTCCCTCAAACTGTTCATACAGAAAATAACATGTTCTACATTGAAAAGTGTTTTAGATGACATGCCAAATGTGTTGGAGGAAAACACTGAGGTCAAGAACTTTATTTCCTTATATGATCATGAGGGCTATTGATTATAATTTTATTATCAATGTTACTGTATCACAAAGTTGTATATACATGCAAGCAGTTATACACATCTGATATAATTCTACTGATATTGCAAAATTTTTGAGCACTAAATCATATGGTATTAATTGACTGACGCTTGATATTATGAATTCACATAATTATTATCAATGAATTCATAATGCATTGCCCACTACTTACTGAAATGAAACCTTGTGATCCGTATGAATGCATTTAAGTATGTATGTGTGTATGTATGTATGTATATATATGCATGATCGTGATCTTTTACAGATTCTTGGTGGTTGTAATGAAGATGTGATCTTAGAAGAGACGAGAGAGACTGTTCCATTTTTTGTGATGATTGGAGCTATAGTACTTGTAGCAACGGCTATTCAGGTATCCATGGTGATTTTGTCCCTATCACAAATCAACTGTTACACAACAGAACATCACGCTGACCATTGCTAGCGAGAGGTTGACCCTCCGGCTGCGTTGTGACACATTTAAAGCATTTCTTCGTCAAGATATGTCATGGTACGATGAACCAGAAAACTCAACTGGCGTACTCACCACATGTTTAGCAGTAGATACTTCACACGTGAAAGGGGTATCCAATTTCTTTCTTTTTGCCTCTTAATATTCATGTAATCTATTTTAGGCTACTGGTGTTAGTTTTGGTCTAGTGTTGCAAGCAGTGTCAGCCTTGACCGTCGCTCTTGTGATTGCGTTCTACTCTTCATGGCATTTGACCCTAGTTGTAATGGGTTGTGTGCCCTTTGTTATTCTTACTGGAGCCTACCAGTCACGACACATCAAAGGACGTGCAGCGATAAACAAAAAACTACTAGAGGGTGCTGGAAAGGTACGTGTCAGCGTATATGAGTATGTATGTTAGTGTGTTAATGTCATGTGTAGCTGGCATCACAAGCAATTGAAGTGTGTTAATGTCATGTGTAGCTGGCATCACAAGCAATTGAGAACATACGCACACTCCACTCGCTGGGAATAGAAACAAGTATCGATATACAATACAGCGAAGGCTTAAAAGAGCCATTCAAGTTGTAAAGAAACACCACATCAAAAGTTTCACTGTATTTCTTATTTAGGATTGGAGTATATGGATCATTCGTGCATGGTCTAGTATATGGCTTCTCTCAGTGTGTACCATTCATGCTCTACTGCATAACTTTCTCCTTCTCAAGATACTTAGTTGAAGAAGGGCTCGCTGAGTATCAAGATATCTTCAGGTGTGTGTAGAATACATATACATACATACATGCATACATACATACATACACACACACACACACACACACACACACACACACACACACACACACACACACACACACACACACACACACACACACACACACACACACACACACACACACACACACACACACACACACACACACACACACACACACACACACACACACACACACACACACACACACACACACACACACACACACACACACACACACACACACACACACACACACACACACACACACACACACACACACACACACACACACACACACACACACACACACACACACACACACACACACACACACACACACACACACACACACACACACACACACACACACACACACACACACACACACACACACACACACACACACACACACACACACACACACACACACACACACACACACACACACACACACACACACACACACACACACACACACACACACACACACACACACACACACACACACACACACACACACACACACACACACACACACACACACACACACACACACACACACACACACACACACACACACACACACACACACACACACACACACACACACACACACACACACACACACACACACACACACACACACACACACACACACACACACACACACACACACACACACACACACACACACACACACACACACACACACACACACACACACACACACACACACACACACACACACACACACACACACACACACATACATACACACATACATACATACATACATAACACACACATACATACATACATACATACATAACACACACACACACATACATATATACATTTAGTATACACACACTTCTATATGTAAATAATTTACTGACCAGAATTAAACTCTGGTTTAGACATTTGAAGGGAACATGATTCAACTGGTATATATACATGTTGTGTTCTTACTCCAGGACACTTGTTGCTATTGTATTAACTTCCATGACAATTGGGAGGTTGACTACATATGCACCGGAAACTGGCAAAGCACGTCTTGCCGCTGCTCGAATATTTGAGATAATTAATAGGGAACCGGCCATTGATTCTCACAGCAACCTAGGAATAAAGCCAGTGGGTGCCTTTAATAATGTATTGAATTATATTTGACTATAAGCACTGTGGCATTAATTATGTACTTTGGTATATTATTAACTGCAGTGGCATGTAATTAAGAGCACTGTGGCTTATTCTAGGATTCTAATGATGCCATGATTGATTTCAACTCTATCCACTTCAATTATCCCACAAGGCCAGAAGTGTCCGTCCTACAAGGAATGGATCTTACAGTCAAGCCAGGTCAAACGGTGGCCCTAGTCGGACCCAGCGGTTGTGGTAAAAGCACCGTTATTCAACTGCTACTACGATTCTATGATCCGCTAGAGGGAAGAGTGGTAAGAACCACAATTTGCCTGTATTAAATTTTTAGTTTGTATGTGAATTGTATGTAAAAGGACCCCTAAGACAAGGATGCAATACAAATAACTTTCACATCAGGGTAAATCTTATAATCCCACCAAAGCAGCACTTACTAATCCACCGAAACTTGTTCATTGTAAAAACATTAGAAATCTCACGGATATTTTTACAGGCATTGGATGGTAGTGATGTGAAAGTATTGAATCTTCAGTGGCTTCGTAGTCAAATAGGACTTGTTTCTCAAGAGCCAGTCTTGTTTGATACCACCATTGCCGATAACATCCGCTATGGTGCTAACTTTAGACAGGTCACCGACAGCGAAGTGGAAGCAGCTGCTAAAGCTGCCAATATTCACAATTTCATTATGGGCCTACCCGAGGTATGTGTGCTTCACTGTAATCATGTGTAACCATCCGTCATTGTTACCCCCATCAGGGTTACCAAACAAATGTAGGGTCTCGAGGTACTCAGTTATCTGGAGGACAGAAACAACGCGTGGCAATAGCTCGAGCATTAATTAGAGATCCTAAAATCCTTTTACTAGACGAAGCCACCTCGGCTTTAGACACAGAGAGTGAAAAAGTAAGAATACAAATTTGTATACACATGTGTACGTATGTACTGTGTTTTACAGATTGTACAAGAGGCACTGGATGATGCCAGACAGGGCCGCACTAGTATTGTCATTGCTCACCGACTGTCAACAATCCAAAATGCTGACTGCATTGCTGTCATTCACAACGGCCAAGTCATCGAAAGCGGCACACACAAACAACTGATGTCTCTAAGAGGAGCATATTATTTGTTAAGCACGACAAGCACCGTTCAATAGTAATATACATGTACATACGTATAGCCAAGGCTAGGAGATCAGAGTTAATAAAAAATAACATTTTTAAAACTGCATCATGATGCTATTGTAATATGCTATCGTAGTGTTCCTAAGTGTTCTTCAAGATATTGTTTAAGATGTGATTGCTTATGAATGAATGAATCTTCTCTAAACAGAAAGCACACAACTACATCTCACAGGGAGATACACTGGTAACAAGTTCTTACTTGAATAAGAAACACTTTAGTTGATCTTGTAGTTGTTGTGGTAGTTTATTTTGCTGCGCTAAGTGTGTCATGACAACGATAGGACCTTCTGTGTCCTTGGTAGGTTCAAATGTTTTATCTTCGCTCTAAAAATTAACTGTTTAAACATGCTTAATCTCCAGGAGGAACAAGATTACTTTTATCAACCCAATGTGTTCTAAGAAACTATTCATGAAGAGACTGTTTAAGTGATCTTTGAATGCCTTCTCTGATGGTTAAAATGACACAGATGATACTGCTCATGGAAAGGTGTATTACATAATCATACCTATCACTTCAAAGATGGCTGCTTTGGCAGTATGGTCTTCCTTAACCTTGCAGCAAGCCGTCATCTTAAAATTATTACCTCACATTACAACATCTAACATGCTACTACTTACCCTCACAAAATGTCGACTTAACTCCATATTATCAGTAGTATTACATTCCTCAAATAGTAATAATAAAATTAGTGTTTGAACATGTGTGTGTGGAATACATACTTTAAGTTTGGTAGCAATGAGATTTGCCCTTTCCCCTGAGGGAAGAACTAACAGATTATCAATACTGGGATTGTCCCAGTATGTATCTACGGAGACTTCCTACAAACACACATCTTTACTACAACATTACAATCATCACTTACTGGAGAGTGTTGAGGAGCAGTGAAGGTGGCGATGGGTTCGTGCACCGAATCTTCACTGGCTACTCCATCCACTGGGACTTCTTCTGAAGGCTCATCATTTTCATCTGACTCACTGTCATTTTCTTGTTCATCTTCGTCTTCATATTCACCCTCGTCGTCACTTAGAGTACCCAAGATGTCTTCATGCCCCTTGGCCTCCAGCGCTTGTCTTATTAACTCAACATTTGTTTCTCCAATACTGTTACCTGTATCATACATAATAAAATGTTCTAAATATCAAATACATACCATTTAATTCTAATTTTTTCATTGTGGGTTTGCTTGCTAAAGCTGTGGCAATGGCTAAAGCTGCTTCTCCATTCATTTCGTTAAATCCTAAATCTATTTCCTACAAACCACATATGCGTATATCATCTAACTGCGACCAGTAAAGATTACCTCTAAATTGGGTAGGTGTTCCTGGATTGCTTGTGCAATCTCTTGAGCTCCATCAGACCTCAACAAACAATCGCCAAAGTTGATGACCTTCAGTTGATTCAACATGGGAAACACCTGTATCATACAATGACATGACATTACTTCCATCACATCTTCTGTCCGTTACTTACTTCAGCAACTGCTGCGGCGCCTTTCGCTGTGAATGTGTTATCGTTGAGATCTAGTATTTGTAAATTGGTATTCTTGGCTAATGATTTTGCTAAGGCTAAGATTCCCGGGTGGTTGATGCCATTTTGTGTCATCGAGACACGTGTCAGTGTTCCCAACACCTAGAACCCCATCCTTCATTGAGCACCAAGACAAATTAGCTATCGCTAACCTCAAAAACTTCGGCCATCGCTTTTGCTCCTTCGTTCTCCAGCCGGTTACGACCGGATGTAAACTCTTCGAGAGCAAACTTGTGGCCTGTGTCGGCCGCAGCTTGGTGACAATTAAGCAACGCTCTAGATAACATCTTAACAGGCCAAAAGCTTAACACACAACACATGCAGGTGATAAAACTGCATACCTTTGCTCCACCAATCCCAAGCCCAACATTATTCAAAGTCAGAATCTTCAAACTGAAACATGCCGGACTACTCAATAAATTTACAGCTCCTTTGATGCCATTGGGACCAAAGGCATTATCACTCAAGTCCAACTCTGTTAACTTAGCATTTGATATCATTACACCATCTCCCAGGTGTTCCTAAGATGGCTTTTAAGCACCATCTTTAATAATCAACACTAACCAAGCATTGAGGAATTTCATCAACCAGTCTACCGGTAAATATGTCTCTCCATATTGCTCTCTGGGTAGCAAGCATGATGTAATGCATCGAGTAAGTATGGTGCGTATTGTGTGGTACCTTGAAGGTTGCTTTAGTGCTCAATGCAGTGCCTATGGCCTTACATGCTTCTACACCGCACGTGTTCCCGCTAAGAATCAGTGTTTCTAAATCGTCCGCCTCTTCAATAGCCTTAACAACACCAACAGCTATTGTGGTTCAAATATAAACACGCGTGTACACAGAACACTTTACCGTCTTCTTCTTTATCAAATTTCAACTGCTTTCCAAAAAACGTCACTTCGCTCATCTTATTCCACTTTAAAAATTTCCCAGATGTCAAACGCCACCACAGTTTCGTGCCAATTTTGCAACGTTAAGGCGCATGCGCCAGATACTTAGAACCGAATCATTATTGTAATCTCCCGCGTTTCTTACTGCCATTGGGCAGCGAGGCCATGCTTAGGTCGATAGACAGATAGCTCGTCCTATACTAACAATCTCTTAAGATGAGGTGAGTAATGAACGTTCGTCGTATTTTGTTTTCAAAAAGTGTATTCCGTGTTGGGTGTGACCCGAGGTACTCAGAACCACACAAAAAAGTATTAATACCAATACACCTTATGTGTTACTAAAGCAAAGTTATATTTAAAGTCGAACGCCTTTTTGTATACATTTAACTGTTGGTGTGCATTATTTGGAATAGTGATAATAGACGAAGACTGCGCCAGCCCAGGGGACGGTTGTCGCACAGATCCCAAAATCAAAACGAACTGGACAGATTCTTGGAGGGCAAAAATTTGTGGCGTAAACACATCGCTAAGGACGGCTCCTGTCTATTCAGAGCAGTCGCCGAACAAGTAAGCGATTGTATTTTGTTTATACTTTCACTTTAAGCGTGTCTGAAAACTCGGCAGGTGTACCTGTCCCAGGTAGACCACTTGCACGTGCGCAGGGAGTGTGTAGAATACATCAGACAACATCAAGCTTACTACAAGGAGGTGTGCAGTCCACCATATTGGCTGTGTTTTAACTTATCTTGTGTACCAGTTTTTAGAAGAGCCGGTTGACTCCTATCTGTTTAAGCTGTGTCACCCAACAGTGAGTGAACAACTGTTTTTGTTGATTGTCTTGGTTTTGACCATATTTTTGTTGATGCCATGGTGGGATGGTCCTACTTTGTATGATAGTAATGACATCAACTTGCACAACTTTAATTGTAATTTATGTTGTAATTCAAATGTAACAATGAATGTGACCGGCTCTGCAAAAACCCTCCACCTTCGCACAAAAAATGATCATTTTATTGCACAAGATTATAGCACACTCAAGGACTATCCATACACATGTCTATTGGCCATGTGAAGAGGTCTGCTTTTCTGGAGGCCGTTTTGCCAACCCTGTAAAGTCACGAATGTGATAATGGCGCCAATGGAAAGCACCAATTGGGAGGATGGGACGTGGAACTGCTCCCATTGCTAGCTAGATGTCTCCTATGGTGTTGTGCTGCTGTACAGGCGCCTTCTGGATACTTTTGGCGACTTTTTCAGCTCTAAACAGTGCTGTATGTTTGACTGAGCCACCTCCCTCTCCTCCCACCCACCCACCTCCTCGCTCCACTGTCCTAAAATTAATGCCCATCTCAAAAAATTGTCTTTAAAAACCCTGAAATCCAGCCATTAGCCACCAACAAGGTTAGCTATATGAAAGCTAATAGATTAGTGTGTATTTGCTGCTAATGCATGACGGCCAGTTACAGGCAGCAGGTTGTTTTAATCGATTGAATATTTTGAAATGGTATTTCTCAAAATATTACCAAGTGCGAACATATCAGGTTTTCCCAGAGCCGGTCACATATGAATTTTTTCACAGACAGTTTAACCATCTTATCATTGCATTTATTTTTTGGCAGAGCTGGGCAGGTGAGATAGAGCTGGCCGCATTGGCAGAGATCTATCATCGGAAAGTCGAGGTATACCATTATCACTCAAACCAGGTGGGCCTGAAGTCGTTTGGCCACAGTAGTCCCGGGGAGCCAAGCATATTGTTAGCCTATTCTGATGGTAATCATTATGATAGTATCATGACTAAAGACTTCAGAAATGATTCAGCCATTTGTCAATGTAAGGTCTTCCACTTATTTTATCGTATGCACATATATATACCACTTTTACAGCCATTTTATACGAGTTGCTTTTTAAGTCAGTTTTACAACAGCCTGTACCAAATCGTAAGGATCTTCAAGTGCACAGTCGACAGCAGAAGGATTATTCAGGAGATTCAAGTTTGAGGAATTTTTGTCCGGATGATTTGATGGCTTTCTCATCCAGGATCTACTTCAATGCAGCCTTGGGAGTGCATAAGACCTACAAAGAAGGCAAGTGTAAACTTAATTTGTCGAGCGCATTAGCGATCGGCAAATAAACGTGCAGCAGGTGTGCTGCTATTCTTAGATCCCGTTTGTATATATGTGTGTCCACAAAGATTCTTGGATTGTCGATTGTGGGTTTAAACTTAAAAGTATGTTGCTTGTGCTGCGTTGTAAACTTTACCTCTAACATTCACAGGAGGGTTTCTTGTACCTCAAATAGCCGGTGAGTTATTGCACGCAAGGAAAGCCGAAGGATAACAATTACTGGAGCTCTACTACAGTAAAAACGCCCTGCTGCACGATAAAGATCTTAGTAGCGATAGGGTCTTTATTCTAATATAGATTCCAACCTAGGATGTCTTTTGGCAATGATCCCTCACCTCACCTCCATAAGCGCATAGATTATATAAAGGCGCATAGCACGCCCTTATATAATCTATGATAAGCATAACTTTCGAAATAACAAGAGCGCCAAAGTATTAGACTACAGTGGCATTGTATAACCAATGATTTCTACCCATTTACAAATCACTTTGACACGGTGCTTTACTCTTGGGTTGTTAATACCCAAGGGGTGTTACGTGCCTTGTTTAGCGCGGGCGTTATCAATACATGGGGCGCTTATACTGCTGATGTGTGCGGGGCAAATCTGCGTTCATGCGTATGCCTAGTACGTTCACTACATCTGTTTGATCACCTGGTTGTAATGGGGTGTCATGATGGATATAAATGTGAGTCAATCAACAAAAGCTCAGCATGATTGTTTGTAAATTTTTTGCATCTTGAGGATTGTTTTATCCAAATTTGAGCTTTGTGCATATCTAGACTAACAGTAAAGAGAGAATTTTTATGTATTTATATTGCAATCAATTGCCTTTTAATTTGTGGAAACAAGATTTTGTGCATTTGTAATTATCTTGTGATTTGTGGAATTCATTGTTATTTCCATGACACGATGATCCTGTCGCATCCATAGTTTTGAAAAAATACAAAGCTTGTTGAAACTAGGCACACAGTAAAATAGAATTCCACTTCCATTAATACTTGCAACCACACACAAAAGTATTGTTGTGATGGTGAATAGGGTAGTAATATGTGGATTTTGTCTATCTAATGGTTTTATGCCTGGGTTTTGTAGATCACATGGTCCAATCACTATGTGTAGGAATAATAAAATTTCCTATATAGTGTAAAATGTTGGTGGAAACTCGTGCTGTAGCTGTGTTGGGTGGTTTTGGTTTTTGGGCATAACTCCATTCAGAAACAACACGATTGTCACATGTGGCTTATTGTGTTTTCCTGTATTTTCAGACTTGGAGTCTCAGGACTGGCACTTGGCAATGGCTATGCAATTCCAGGAAGGTGACGAGTGTCAGGTAGATTCCTGCTATCCACCTCAAACCATTGATTGATTGATTGATGGTTAATAGGTATGGATTGATTATCACAAGGAGAAGAAGCTGTTTGATGGGGTGATCAGGGCGACGAACACATCGAAGGGAAAGCACAGGGTCTTCATTTATGACTTGAAGAAAACGTGAGCACCATGATGGGCATCTACTAGAGTAATTATACCAGTTTATAATTAGCATGGAGGTGAAGCATCAAGACTTCAATGTTCTGTCTCTAGTTGGAGGAAGAAAACCCAGCCATATTAAAAGTAAGTGTATTTTTACAGCATTACTGAGATGTGAGTAAAATGGTTGGTTTATTATAGATTCAGATTGGCTCACTCAGAACAAGAAGAAAGCTAATGATAAGGTGTGTGTGCCTGCCTGCCTGCCTGCCTGCCTACCTATCTGACTCTCTGTTAGGGTATTTAATAAGCCTGTATGGCTGCTATGGCACACCATTGGCCCAACATAAAGACTAAATGATGCACCCTAGAATGACTACTGCTCCTCCATTTTGGCGCAGCGCAATTTAGTCTTACAATTGAAATATTATAATATTGGCCCATAATTTTTAACTGTGGCACAGCAGACATGTACGTAAATGTGAGCCAATTTGGCTCCTCAGAGTTAAAAACTCTTATCAAAGACCCTGCTGTCTGTCTGTCTGTCTGTATACATATATACAAATGAAATATTCTGTTATATTATTGAACAGCCGCCAAGTTCTGGGAGGAAAGATAAAGGTAGTCAAGGAAAATCTACCAGTGAGAAAGGCCATACTAAGACTTACCTGATGGCCAGTCACAGAAAGAAGCGGGAGCACGTAATGGCCAATAATTTAGGAAGCAATGAGGAAGATCCAGAGCTCCAGGTATGTATGTATGTGTATGTATGTGTGTATTGTTGTATGTACACATGTGGATGGGTAGTATGGACATTAGCAATAGGCCTGCATCAAATATACATCCATATTTTTGATTCATAATTGGTACTAACAAGTCACAAGTGTTGTTGTTTTATATGGAATTTATGCTTTATTGTAGTGTTGGTTTTTAACAGCTCTCACTTAATGGTACGTACACCAATGATTGGTAACAAGTGTCAGAATTGGTTTATCGGCCTTAAAATTGAAATATTGGTATTCCTTTTTCTTTGGCAGATGTTTCAAATTTGTTCATAGGAGATGTAATATTTTCTATTGCAGTCTAAAAATAGGAGATAGAATAATTAGGAATGGTGGGCTCAAACATGTTAAGTATACAGTAGTCTTCTTTGGCATGAAACGCTTCATAACTAAGGCCACGCCTATCAAGCAAATGTCATTAAAAAACAGTAGAACTTGTTTGATCAGTTATTAAAGTTTTATTTTACGTGAATAGTTATATATAGCCTTAGGGACGGACACACACACAGACACAAGCTTTGCGGACAAAAGCAATTCCGCATTTGTGAAAATTCATTTTAATATATCATTGTGTTCTGCATGTTTTTGTTGCAATATTATAAATAATGATGCCTTGAAACAATAAGTGTATTTTAATGACGTTATGAGTAAGTCATGTGAACAAAGACTCATCATTGAGGAACACATAGCAACACATACAAATTCAATTCCTTGGCTTGATACTCCAGTACTGTAACGTATACACTACAAGTCAGTCTTCTTTTAAGCTTCACTACACACATGGCACGCCCACTTTATAACTGATTCAGTCTTGTCAGTATTGTATAACTGGTAAAACAGCTTATACAGCATTTTTAGAAATTTGCTATTAATATATCAGGTCACATATCATGTGTTGAAGCATTCAAAGGATTATTAGTCTTACTAGAATGTAAACACGTGATAAATTCCACTGTGATGAGATACATATACATACCCAGCATGTCATCTTCAAAAATGATTGGGATGCTATAATAGAACACCACTAACACATCAATACAGTGTGTGTCATTCTATCTTGCAATCCTATTGATTGTATAATTATGTCTGAAGATTGTTCTTTGTGCCTGGTAGTGGGAGATGGATGTAGCTTCCCAATCATCTTTGAAGATGACTCACTGGTAGTCCTGTAAAAGCCAGTGTGATTCAGCTTGACTGATCTGTGCTTATTATCACTACATGATCAGGGGTGTACCCATAGTGGTTGGCAGTGATCGGTACTACCACCACTACAAACTCACTGACCAGTACTGAAATATCAGCATGAGTAAAAATGCTTAATCTTGCCAGCCACTTTACACAAAACAAAGTGTCTACAAATAATGTTTTTAAAGATCACTAAGTTTCGGAGATCTCAAACCCCTTTATTTAACCACCACTCTCCTAACCCTGATCCCTCATAAATGACCCGAATACAAGAAGCTAATTCACCATTCCAGTATTCTACCAGTTAATTCCACTGTTTATACACTCCTGTTTGTAGTTTAGCTTACCAAAAAATCATGTTATATTTAGTTTACCTACTGTGATATGCTTCTAGTTAGTTAATCAAAAGTTGAAATTGTCATGATAGTTTTAGCTATCTTATTATCTAATATATAAAAAGTTGAAATCTTTAGTGACACTAGACCAATCTTCTTTTAAATACTTTGCTACCTGCATGGTATGCCCACTTTTTTAACCGAAGCACTTCATCTTGTTACTAATATTACGAATGGCTATTGCAGCATTAGCAGGTATTCTTTAGCAATGTGCTTGCTAGGAGTGAGACAATACCAATTTTACACATGATCTTAAGTATCACGTAACAGCAAGTATCACGATGATAACTAATATTACAATATTTTTGCAAGTGCCATGAACCATGTATCGTAATTGTAAGTGTGACACTGTGCGCCACAATATGCACAAGCCTCGTATAAAGAAATAATGTTTTAGGCTGCATGAGTAAACACTGGATAAGTGGACAAATGAAAGATAAAGATGTAACAATGCAGGCTAATAATATTTTGCGAGTTGATGATAAAGTAAACATAGTATGCTTACGTGAGCATTGTCAAGCTCACCAAATATCCTTAGTCTGATTCCGGGGGGGTTCCATGCACTATAGTTAAGACAAGAGATATTTTAACCTGTATCTACGTATAATTTATATAAAATTGTCATATTTTCTTTCTGTACAACTATGCATGTTATATAACGTGTTTACTATGAGTGTGGCTGTATTCACCTAGGAGCAATTGCGGCTGATAGAACTGCAAGACAAGGACAGCTCTTTTCCAGTCCTGAGGTCTCAGGTAAACGAGACACACATACAGTCATCAATGGGTCAATTGTGATTTTTTGTTATGTGTGACTTTTAGGGTACAAAAGCTCTCAGTGAGCCGTACGATCTTGTGCCTACACCGACTCATCAACCGGTTACTAGCAGTTCAACAACTGTTGCGTCTGTACTCACCACCACGGTCACTGGGTCACTGCCAAGTAGTGCCGTGCCCAAAGTGAAGCCAATACAAAAGCATCATAAGCCCCCTACGACATCTATGACTGTAACTGCAGCAGTATTGGCACAGCCTCCTGTTACATCATCTCAACCACAAGTTGCATCGTCTAAGCCACACGTTGCATTGTCTAAACCACAAGTTGCATCGTCTAAACCACAAGCTGCATCGTCTAAATCACAAGTTGCATCGTCTAAATCACAAGTTGCATCGTCTAAATCACAAGTTGCATCGTCTAAATCGCAAGTTGCATCATCTAAATCACAAGTTGTATCAACCAGACAGCAACCTAAAAACAACCATACCACTCATTTAGTGTCTAGCAATAACTCACCGCTAAATAGCAGTGAAGAATTCTTTTTGGCTAAAAGTATTGCAGCTGCAGTGCCAGCAACCAATGCAGTGGCTCCAAAATCAACTGTAACAACAAAGGGGAATCATTTAACTCTACACGATGGCTCAATACAACAACACACCGATGTTGCTAAGCAGTTGATGCAAGCCATTCATCAGGAGAAGGAGAGCCAGCAAACATCAGAGCGTCAGCTGATGACACTCAGTATGCCAGTATCGCCTACCAACTCTGCCGAACAGCATTCCAGCTGGCCGGAACTGTTGTCACAAGATGAGCAAAGAGCCACACCTTTAAATGTACAAGAGCAGCAGAATGTTGCCCCGCCTACTTTTTCAAGCACTGGTTTATCTGGTGCACCAGTCAGCAAGTCACCTTATGCTACTCAAGCTCTTCCCACTGCAAACACTGTAACTCACATACCATCAACTGCAGTAAAGGTAGCAAAAGCCCCGCCTTCCTTTTTTACTACTACCAGAGCTCCGCCTAGTACTGGTCAAGCGACACCTACTACAAAGGCGGCTCAAACCACGATGGCTGCAGTGCGCACATCTGTGACTACATCTGTTATCCAACCTACGCTAGCTAATAAACCGGTTTCCATGGCTACAGGTTGTCAGGCCACACCCACCAATAACAAGATACTTTCCAAATCACCTATTGAAGGTCAAGCCACACCCACTAGCAAAGGATATTCTATTCCAACTAGTGCAAGTCTAGCCACACCTACTAGTAGAGCTCCACCCACTCAGTATCAAACTTTTTCAGTGCCAACCAGTGCTGTGAAAACATCTGGGTTTGTTAGTGCAACTCTTGCTCCACCCACCACCATTGCTGCAGGAGCCCCACCCACTGTTGCTGGATCACCACATGTACAAAGTCCTACAGCATTAAATCTGGAAATGCCACTAGTTCAATTGCCCAAACCACCACTACGACTATTTCAAGATGGAAAAAATGGTTTCTTCTTTGAGCAGTATGGTCGAATGGTGAGTGAATACACCTTAAATTGATTACTGATTTGCAAAAACGTGCATAATTTACACATCTTTCTACTTTGAAGATTCATAAAATCTGCTAGGAATGAGAGACCTAAAACTTGCAGGGTTAATAGAGCAGAGCTACTATTACTTCATCATCTCTGAAAATTTCAGATCTGTATGACATTCCTAGCAGATTTTATGAATCTTTGAATGAGCAAAATCGGATGTGCACGTTTTCCCTAATCTGGTCACATACATATGCATGCAAATATCCGAGTAAGAGTGTCACAAAAATTATGTACTTAATTGTTTCCACCGGTTTCATTTCTACTGACAAACCACCAATTTCTTTATCTTATTGTTTCTTCTTTTTAGCTATTAAATAATCTCTACTATAGTATGGCTAGGCTTACGTATATTATACATTATGCCGTATAGAGGGAAACTTTAGTAAATTCATTACAAAAACATATTTGGCAAAATAAATTTTGGCCATTTCTCCGAGCAAAAGATTTTACCAGAAAAAGTTACGGTTAACGCCGGAGTTGCACAAGAGGGGAACTAGCTCCGCATAGCTATAGTCATGCAAGACTTTTGCTAGGCTTAACCCAATGGCAGTGAAAGAAACTCCAGCCATAGTTTTTCGTATAAGATTTTAGCTAATAATTCGATCATTCAAAATGCAAGTTACAGCCTTGCATAATTTAAGTGGGCATGTCCCACGAGATTTTTGCTAGCTGTGTTTAATATGGCGATCTTACTACCAGACGAAGGCTTTTAGCTAGCTATGTAGCTATATATATATTTCAAGTAATATAGAGCCTATACCTACAAAGGTGGGCAGGCTGAAAATAAGTAAAAGATTATCTGAAAGTTAAATTTTCTACAATATTTTCACAGTGTGTAACAAAGATACAGTGTTGTTACAGTATTACCAGAGATACATTTAGGGGGCATTTGCCCCTGTAAACAGATTGCCCCCTGAGATGGTATTTATATTGTAAATTATAACAGATTTGACACAGGTCCAAAATCAAACAGGTCCTTGATGTCCCCCCTAAATTTTGAAAACTTTGGTTTTTTCCCCTTTCAACATGCAACCTTGATTACCAATGCATTATAGAGATGTGCAAACCTTGATGCTATTTTTTCATGACTATTAATCACTACTGTGGTAACTGTACCCAATCATATACCATATAGTGGGAAACGTTGGCAAATGACCATAAATTCACCAAAGTTTCCCTAGCCAAAATTTATGCTTGCATAAAATTTGTTGAGTGAATGTTGATTTTAAAGTATGAAGTGTGCATGCTCGACTGGGGATCCCCTCGACTGCATGAATTTCACCGGATAAAGACTAGTCACAGTAGCTAAGTATATATATAGCAAGAAATCATGTCCTCTTTTTGTGAAAGGGGTATGGCTACATATTTTTCACATGACGAAGGTAATCACCACCTGGTATTTACGAAACTGTTGTTTCGATTAAATAAGGCTTGTTCATTGTCCTATGGTGTTTACCTTGGATCCTTTCATTGTTCATTGCTTCTCTTTGCTCTTTCGTCGATGTACAGCAAAGTACAATAAAGGTTCGATGGTTGGTTAACGTGGCTTCTTACACAAAAACAGCTGTCTACAGAAGTCTATAACACTTAGACAAATGAGTTTTAGTGTATTAAATAGATGCCTGAAACATTGATGTGTTTGCCTGTAAACACATGCATCATTATTTTTAAAGTTATTTCTCTCAGGATCACAACAAGCCTTGTATGTAGTTATACAAGTAAACAAGCTAGAGTATAAAAATCTTGAATTTAAAAAGGAGCAGTGATTATTCTCTGCTACACACACAAGTTGACCATGACATAATATAACTAGGGATTAAATTAGCTTATACCAGCCTGAGAGTTGTTCCTTGTTTCTTTGTTACATTCAAACCTTATTATTTTAGCAGATCATGTGTGCACCAAACTGATTTCTCTTATTTTACCATCTAGTGTTTTGCTATCCTGCTTCAACAGTGCCCAGATTTAGCTCATGTGATCCATGGGTTTGAGGCTAAACTTTCTGGAAAGACACACTCCCATGATATAGATTACTCTGAAGAAGAGAGACGGTTGATTGAAGAGCAGTCACAACGTCTGGAAACATGGAAGAAAAGTCCAAGCATATTGCATACAATGAAAGAACTCCAGGGTGCACCTCAATTAGAAGAGCACACAGTGAACATAACGAAGTCACCTGATTTGCCTTTAGGGGAAACTATTTCTTCCCAACCACTGCAAGATGGTACAAGAAAACTACAAATTGTGTTTCCATCAATGAAAGAGCCTGCACAACAAGGAGAAGATTCTGCAGTGAAGGATTTTGGAGCCCAGGGGAAAGATAAGGATTACTTTAAAAACTTAAACAAAGAAGAATTGGAGATGTTACATTCACTTATGAAGAAATTAGATTTGCACCAGTTGCAGACCGAGACAGCTGCTACTACTGGTGGTGGTGGGGTTAGTAGTGATGAAACAATTTCAGCTCAGACAACTAGCAGCTTGCCACCATCAGATACTGAGGGTACCCTGTCAACCGCTAGTGAACCGACTGCACAGCTGGGGTCCCCAGTTCAAACAGCACCCGAGCCCCACCCCAGTGAAAGTCAGTCTGCAGAGAGCTCGTCGCCTGATGTGGAACCATTTTTACAACCTACTACAGAAGGGCCCATCCGGGAAGACAAAATGGTGGACACTGATGCCATACCCACTGCTGAAAAGCCAGACGAAGACAACGCTGTGGAACACCAATATGAAAAATTAGACAACGAAGGAGCTCCTTTTACTGCTGGTATGATCCCCGCCCACAACCCAATGGCAGCCATGGCAACAATGGGGCCGTTTATACCACCAGCAGCTGCAGCTGGGTTTATGCCAACCATGCTGCCAGCACCGATAAGCCCCTACATGATGGCTCCCCAGGCGGTTTACTATTATCAGATGCTTCAACATGCTCACTATAACCAAATGTTGCAGCAGTCCATGGCAGTAGCTGCTGTTGGTTCCCCAACTGTACTACCTGGTAACCAAGAAGACGGTCACTTTTTCTTTCAGCAAAAGAACATGGATATGATGAATGCTGCTTCTCAAGATGTCAATAATCAAGATGTGGATCCAGTTGAGGTTACAGCTAATACTAACCATCCTAATGATGAGCAGTTGCGAGGCAACTCACCGTTGCAAACTCAAGCCGATTTCACATCAAATCATGGTGATTTCTCAACATCAACTATCCCTTCAGTGAACATGCACCTCGACCAAACCGCACAAGGCATCAGCATGGTTCCATCTTTTACAGGTCCCGTTCCAATTGTGCCGAGCCCCCTGCAGTTGTCTAGTGAGGATAACACAAGCAGCGGTAACAGCCAACTGCAGTTTGGCACCGAGGAACACCAGATTACAAACCCAAACAAAGATTTATTGAAAGTTCTACCACACAAGGTGCCGGTACCATCAAAGACTGAACTGGTCAGCACTGATAAGAAAAATCATTCACCAAGACGAGAACCTTCTAAGAAATATTATGTTAACCACAACTCCAGTGGTGTGAGTAATGGTAATAGGACTAACAATGCCCACATGTGGAAACAGCCACAATCTAACAAACAAGACAACAACAACAATAACAACAAACAATCGTCCAACGTACTACAAAAACAACAAATACAACACCACAACAGATACGATGGCGACATCATTGATCATGAACTGAGTCAAATAGGACTGCACAACAGTTTCCCACATGGCATACCATCCATGGAGTTCTCCAGTGATAAGCGAAGAAAAGCACAACAAACATGAATTATGAGAGAGTTTTATAGTGAAGCATTTATGTTTGTTGAAGATAAAAATTTATACATTTGGTTATCACACTGCATTAGACCACTACTTAATAAATAATATTATTATTAATATATTATGTACGTATGTATGTACGTACGTATGTACGGTGCTGACTTATTAAAATATTAAATTTTCATATACATGGATATTTTGTGAAGATTTTTTTGCTGGTGTGAAAAAATAAATTTATACTTCTGTTTCCAGATAATCTGGTTCGCTGGGTTTCTTGAACGAGTCTCTGATATGTGCCACGCACAAGGTGCTGTATGCTCCATAACATCTGTTGTAGTAGTCACTGGAATGGCCTCTGTAAGAAAGAGGGGGCATTAATTAAAATCATAGCGATATGTAATAGTTATAACACAGGCAAGAGTGCTTTACCTGATATACATGCACAATGCCTGAGGGCGAGTGTGTATGTGTCAGGCAAAGCACGAGTGCCTGTGTTATAACTAATATGTTACACTTCCAGCACTCTACAATCTATCCAAACTTTATGGCAGTATCTTGGTCTCTTTATATAGTAATGGGTACTCATTGTGATTGTGGGATTCTATTTTTATTGTTGTCATAGCGTTTGTGCATGTTAGTGATTCACCATTCCACAGCCAGTGCAATATCAGATATACACACTGGTATTTCCCTTTGATCTGAGGTGTGAAAGTGTTACATACAGTGTTAACAAGGCCTCTTGAAATTAAAAGATCAAAGTATTAGATCAATAAATCACTTTATTAACGGTGTAATTTATATTGTACACAGTACATGTTTATATTCGACACTCCTAAAATGAAATGACAAATAGATCCATAATTATAAACTATCACATGATTTATCATTTTTATAGTGAATATAAGTTACAAAATATCTGGGAAAATTTATATGGTTTGAATGAAAAATGCAAAATTAATACACTAAGTATTGCAATACACGATTACATTTTGGATAAACATCTAAAAATTGTGGTAAAAGCATGTAAAACTAGACTTTGGGTTATAAAAGGACCAGTCATTTTTGTAATGTAATAATTGGATACTCAACTTCGAAGACAGCACATGTTGCAATATAGTGATCAATATTTTTCATCAGGTGTATTGCATTAGTAATAATATAATATTATTGTGATATTGTTTCTTCCTTAGTACTCATTAATATCAGGCCAGCTGAGAAACATAAGATGAACTTGAAATGGTCTTAGAAATGTTTTTCACAGTTACAATTCCTTAAAAATGCAGAGTTCCCATATTTATGGAATTGTTTGAAATATGGTGAAGGTTTATAAATCCATGGTTAAATTGTGTCAAACCTGATGTCCACTCTGTTGAGTGCAGTTAGTCTGCTAGCGTTAGGTCCTATTGGTTCGATTAGAAACCGCATGGCTAACACTGTGGCCCTGATGGAACCCATTAGAGTCGCAGCTGGATGGCTCACTGACGTGGACACGACGGCAAAACAGTTGTCACGACATTGACGCCATGCCCTGCAAAAACGGAAGGTCACAAGTACGTTACTGGCATCATCGCACAGACTACTATGTACCTGAGTATGCAGACGTCTCGATTAGCCAAAGGGGGCGGGGCTTGTGTCACATACTGAAACACTTCAGTGTTCTCATCAATCCGCGACACGACACGACACTTTATCAAATCAGTATCCCACAAATGCCTACAATCACAAGAACAATATTTATTATTGATTTAGTACATATTAAGATACTGTGCAGTACATACCTCTCACTCCATAGTCTTCTCAGTACATTCTCCGTACAAGTAGGGATTTCCACCGATCCCTTCCACACTCGCAGCAGAATATCATCATTAATCGTCAAACTGGACACCTCAATTCCACACAAGATATCGTGATATTGCCAACCCTTTGCTTTTAGTCTGCATTCCTGAAAAATGATCAAAATACTCAAAATATTTGACTGGTATAGTTATCATGTGTACCTTTAAAGTGGTGTTAACACAGGTATTAATGTATGAGTGAAAATCACCAAATCCATAACGGTCCTGGCCAAGCTCATGGTGTGGCACAGGATCAGCATTTTCAAGATACGAGAACTGACAAACGTGTATCATGTCCGATGGAATCTACGCAGAATTGTGTACGCAAATGACAAACACGGACACTCATACATATAAGTTACCATGAACAGTTTGTCTACTTGCTCCACCATCAGTTCCAGACACTTGTGTGCAGACTAGAATATTGTACACATGTTAACTCATTACTATTGATGTTACAAGTTTATTCAATGCTAATGAATGAAATACTGCAAACTAGATTGAGAAATACAACCCCATACTATCTTTCCACTTGAAGCTCTATCACAATACACTTCCAAGGCTCCACAACACATACTTACCATGCTTTCGGTCACTTCTTTGTTGTTACTACTGATGCTGCTGGGAGGGGTTTTACTGGCACTTGCTGAGCGGCTACGGAACGAGGTTGTACGAGATTTCACCAATGGGCTGGTTTTCACCATGCTTGGTAGTGTGAATATTGATGGTGCAAAACAAACTGACAAATTGTGCCTGTCCATCTGTAAAAGCAATATGTTAAGATTGAGAAGAGCATTGAAGTGTAAGCTTTACTGCAGTATACACATGCTTCTACGTATCTATAGGAATGTACACAAGCAAGTGTAGACAAGGGGAAGTGTGACATGCATGGTTAGTTTTGGTGTTTAACATGCCAAAAATTATCCGTGCTAAAAATAATTGATACTACAATAAAATCAATTCATTAACTGGTCCCATACCACTGCTGGACACAAATACATACAGATATTAAACACATGCATAGAGTACAGCAGAGTACAGCAGATAACATGCAAGTGATTACAGAGTACAACTATGGCTTCTGTCCATACCATAACATTGTAAAGGCATGATATTTGTGTTGTGCTTAATCTTGTGGTAAGTATCTTGTATGAGATGTTATGGAATAAGTTTGGGTGTGAACATACAATTTTCCAGATCGGACTTTCCAACATCTCACATCCAAAGAACTCCAGCTATACTGTAGGCTTATTTTACAGAGATATAGAGAGGGCTACATTTGCAAGCATTAAACAGTTACAATTTTTCTACATGTGATTTTGGCAAATCATATTTCTTGTCTATTAATCTACAGAATAGATTGTTTAGAATAGCTCAATACAAAAAATAATTGTCACTTTTCAACTATAAAACAGAACAACTTTTTTGGATTTGTTTTTCATCTTGCAAGAAGTTTAGGACCATTGCAAAAAAATTATTTAACACAGTGAGGACCTCCACTTTGTGGTGAGGATAACGAGTGTGAATTTTTATTATGGCAGACAGCCTCTGAAATTTTATCCTAAGCCCAATGACTACAGGAAGAACACACTCAATGACCATTCCATCAAACTAAAGGGCACTTAGTTCCTGTATGTGTCATTAATACATTTCTCAGAAGATTTCCATACTTATAGTATTGGGTTATCATGAAAATGGTCAGACCTGATTAATATCAGACTGTTCGGCAGCCTCTGAAAGGAACAGTAGAAGATAATGTAGGGCTTCCCTATTTTCATCCGGCATCAATAACATTATTGACTGCAATGCTTGCAATCGCCCTGTTTCTGGAATACCTGTAAAAAGAAGAAAAATTGATTATTTTGTACAAAGTGGCTTTGTTTATACCTTCTTGAACGGAGATAAGGACTTCGGACAGCTTGTCCGTCAACAAGACCTCAGGTAGCTCCCGGAAGTAAAGCTTTAGCATATCAGCGATCTCATAGACCGTGAAATCATTATAATTAACATGATCTATAGGCCACACAAACAATGATCAAGTAATATCGAGTCAGATTGAGTACAGATGTAACCAATATACCGCAAGATACATAATTATTTTATGCCATCATCATACCTGGATTGGTTTCAATGAGCTCCTTCAGGCTTGATACTCGTGAACGGTAAGCCGTTTTACGGAATATTCCTTTTGAAGCGAGGCCTTGACATAGTATGATTTCAAAAATCAATTTTGAGCGACAATTTTAGTTTACCATTCTTTCTCAGATGGCGCATGGCATCCAAGATAGCCTGCGGTAATGCACATCCGGTTTGACTGACGTTCAACAACAACGGCACACCGAATACTTTCTTGTCTTTATACTGCACCATCTTTGGCTGTCGACTCCATGAAAGACGACTCCTATGAGAAAAAATATACAGCAATTTCTTCTAAAATGACAATCTGAATCCTTAGAAATACATATATAATATAACTTTAACTCACAGTATTTTAGATGATGCATTGTACATTTCTAGAAGGGAAGTGAGCCGAACGAGCGACAACTTCCTTAACACGGTCATCTGCCCAACCGATAACTCATCAATGGGTATTAACCTGGAACGATTATTATGGTACAGATCTGAAAATCGTCCCATCATCAATACTAAATACTATTATTAACCTTTAAACTTCATAGAAATGAAATAACATTTTTACAAAAATATGCACCAAATGGTGATCAGTTTATCAACTTACATTCTTACAGGCTTTAATGCCTGTCGAAAACTGTGCCCCTTTTGAAAACTATGCCACACATGTCGGGCTCTCCTGCAAGGGAAAAGGAAAAGTATCATTTCTGTGACTATATTTGGGGCACTGAGGATCACACTTAAAGGATACACTGTAAAAACCTCAATAAGGAAGTGGTCATAATGAGCCATTAGCCGCACAAATTTTTATTGCCCTGAAATTTGTAGTCATAATAATAGGAGGTCCACAAGACACATAAGTGCTCAGAGAATTGCAATGTAATTGCTTCGAGTAGGGTAGTCAACCTAAGCTAGCAGGTCATTGGCTGCACTACAACAGGCTCCAACAAATGCATCTCATGATAAAATAACAGCAAATTTATATGTACCTTGCATTTTCATTTCTTCGATGGATCACTCCGTTGCTCTCCTCAGCCATTTCGATGGCTGGCAAATAAACATTATGCTCGCTGCTGGTTGAGTGTTTGTCCCTAGTTGACTTGGGGACAACAAGTTCTTGGTCTTCATAAGAATCACTAAGTGAAGAACTGCCGTATGCGCTGGAGTTGACTGCTTGTTGCTGGAAAACAGTTCCTGATACCAAGTTTGTGGCCTTCCGTCTTATGGATTCCACTTTCGATGATACCTCATTAGCCAAAGCCTCTAGAATAGATTCAGTACTACTGACAAATTCTTCACCACTGAAGAACACAGCAACTGGAGATAAAAGACTCGGACTATCAGACTCATCTGGCAGCTTATCTGGAAGCCTTAACATTGGGGGGCTACTAAAGTGACGAGGTCTCTCGATATTCACTAACGGAAGTTTTGCTGGGAGTGTGTGATAGTTTCGTGAACTTGGCACTACTGGTAGAGACACGGCAGGATTAGATGCTTCCTCAGCAATAATTACGGCAGCCAAGTCTGGTTGACTACCCAAAGTGATGGGAGGTTGTTCTGGTTCATCATTACCAGAAAAGTATCCTTCAGATTTAGAATGTGTAGAGTGAGTGGGTAGACAATTGACTGATCGTGTCTTCATCAAAGGTTGGTCATCTTCATTATCAGCGAATAAGAAATTTTTCACCGATCTTAAATTAGATAAGCTTCGACTTAGCTCTGCCTGACATGACAAATTTTGTTCATGTTCTTTCCCATCCTCTTCAGTACTTTCATTATGACGCGACCACCTCTTGCTTCTCTTCTGAAATTTCCAGTGACTACTTAAAGCCCGTAGATCCTCCTCATCACTTTCTTCCTCCTACACAAAGTCACCATAATGCTAGTCAGTAACATACACAATAGCCACCTTGGAATACTTAGTAATCCTCTCCACGAATAGGTCTGCACAGTGATTCAATACTCTCAACCGTCTAATTGTCAAATAACACCAATGGAGTACCATGAAATTAATATAACAATTTTATGCACCTCAGTAGAGACTCTATTGCTGCTTTATCGAGAAACTTGTGATCAGTTTCCACTTGTATTTTTGACAGGTCAATTGGGAACTCCCCATCTAGTACAAAATGTATACTAACATACTGATAGCACCGGCTGGGAAGTGCTATCCATTACATTTAACTTACCAGCATACATTTGTACGTACTGGGGAAAGCCAGCAGCTTTCAGCCACGAAACGGCGTCCTTTGCTTCTCTCTCTACGATAAGGCAAACAACATAGTCTATATACATCATCATAATAATTTTATTATATCTTATTACTACACTCGCTATAAACAGCTAGCTATAAATTAGTTAGTACAAACCGCGTGCCAGGACATTTTCTCCGCCTGTACTGAAGGTTCGGCGGAAAGCGTTTTTTGCTCTCATTAGCGGCGAGGTTGGCCGTGCCAGAGGCTTCCCATTTCGCTTCTTTTCCGTGACATTCAAGGCAGGATCGCTAGAGCACGGCACGGTCAACAAATTCTGCGCACTGTGCGATTCAATCATCGCGAGAAACGGTGAATAACCAGTCGACTTTAACTATCTAATTATATATATTGAACAAAGCATTCTTCAGTTTAATGAATTTATGCACATCTTACCTGTTATATAAAACAGGTACTTCATGACACGTGAGCATGCGTAATGATCACGTGATTTTTGCTAGGTGGAGTTTTAATGGATAAGGCTACCTACCTCACTTAATTAACTTATGTAAAATATAATTGTGTTTGGTTTGTATAAAATGCTGCATGCAGATTAGTTCATTGACAATTGAGAGGCAATTTTGTGTGTGGTAAAACTCCAATGGGGGTGATCAATATAGAATTAGTGCCCTCATTTAGTTTGTGTACATAAGTAACAGCATGCTTGTTAGCATGCTTGTCAACATGCTTGTTAGCACGCTTGTCAACATGCTTGCTTTAATGAACACAGGCTAGAGCAGGATTGCCAGTATAGGTAATTGATAGAAATCCACAGAAATCCTCTACATATATCAAGCAGCAAATCTCCATGGAATATGGATCGAAAAAGATTAAATAATCCACCCAGAATTGTCACAGAATTTCCTACTGAAATAATCTATTAGTAATTTAATAATGGGTACACACAGTGTACACATACAGACACAATTAGTTCATGCCTGAGGTGTAGCTGGTTGACTTGTAACATGCCCATTGGTGATTGGCATGCCCTCAGGTTCCATTTGTACCTATTAGGTAAATTAATTGCAACCATGTTACACCGTTGTGCATATATGGATTTCATCATTTGTAGTGACGATTAATACATTAACAAATGTAGCTACTGTATATTCTGTAACAAACCTTTGAAATACCCAAACTCAAATTCAAGTTTAAATGTGATAAGCATTCAAACTACCATAGCTGTACATGTAGCTTGTGGGATCAATGATCAAAATAGGATTTCATGCACATTTCTGTTCATGAAATAAGTAGCTATAGAGATTTTATAAAGTGAAGCTAGACAAAATATTTTCACAAAGGATAATGTTCTTGCTCAAATTTGTGGAAATTTTGTCCTAATGCATGCAGGCTGCCCGTGCAGTATCTTCCATGGCATGCACACTTGTATGTAGTAATATATAAATGAGCTATACTTTGTTCCTTGTGGAACAATTATTATACTGAATTGTAGTGTTACGATTTTTGTAATCGGTAAGATGATCTTCAATAGCTAATGTGAATGAGTGAGCTGTGTAGTGTTAGTGTTAGTGATGCCATGAACATTTGTCAATGGTTCGAAGGTTGCAACTAGACTGTCAGCTGACATTCATCCATGCACTACTACAGACCATTACAGTAACTAGCCACTGCAGTGGGATACAGTATTTCACCTACACACATAATACACACATACACATGCACGTACTACATACACAGTACACACACACACACATAGCTAGCTACATGAATTTTTAATAAGTGGTGATTAGTTTATGATCAGCTATGCCTGTGCTACTAAAAGCAGTGAAGGTTTCTCCCACACAATAAAATTAATTTTTATAATAACTGTGATCAATCATTACATGTCTTAATTAGGGGTGATTATAGTTTTTATACAATACACACACACACGCATGCACACGCACACAAACTTTTTGAATTTTGATGAGGGCCAAAAAGTTTTTATAGTCAACTGTATCAGTAAAAAATGGTGACTCTACAATAAGTAATATTTCCTGAGGTATCGATTACTTGTCTCTTGTATCCCATACACACATGCATCATCCATGCAAATCATGCGTAATATTGTGATGTAACTGATTTTATAAATATCAAGAAGACACAAATACCATTCCACCGGGACTTGTGAGAAGGCTTATACATGCAAGCCTATCGACAGGGAGTCACTATTGAATCCGGAATAAATCCCAGACCAGTGGTGACTTAAACCCGGACAATCACACAATCTAGGCGAGAGCCAAAGGAACTATACATAGCTGGGACCTCTAAGAGATCATTGGGGTGGATAGCCTTAGCATACGTATATACATACAACATCCCACAGCATAGGAAAAGCAAAGCAATGCATAAGGTAACAAAGGGAAATTCAAAGGAGCAACCCGAAAATGGTACCCAGTAATAGCATCTAGATAGCAGTACCAACACAGAGAACCTCCACTGGAATTCAATAATAGAATTTACTATACTGGGATGGGAAAAAAAGAGGAGCTGCATGGATGGTTTACTTTGAAGATGTTTATCAAGAAAAATCTTATTAATAACACTTAGATTAACCTACACCTGTGCTAAATAAAAGTTTACAGTTATATCAATGTATTTGTTTACTAAATTCTGTAATCAGTATGGCCATAGTATATAGCTAAGCAATGCACACTAATATGGTCTGTGTGTACATACTGTATGAATGTACTCTTAAGAAGCCCACACACTGTGGATTACCCCACAAATCTTATATGATTCAGCAGGGACAACAACAAAAACACTTGCTTTAATTCAAACCCACAATACAATACAATGTAACTCCATTCAAAAACCTGAGTTTCATTTGATGTTTTACTAAAAATGTAGTTATAGAATCTTAAATGGTTGTTGAATTATTGAAGTGAAACCATTGTCAGCAGAAACCCTCTCCAGCCAGTTTTGCTGTGTAAGTGTTCCACCAAGTATACTCATACTGCTCTGGGATAGCTATAGCTGTTTGGTGTGCAATGCCAATATTTTGTTATTTCAACTCTGTTTTTTGCTGATGCTTGGAATGGCAGGCTCTTCCCTTGCCACACGCACGTGGCTTTCGCTTTAGCTGTGTCATCTCCACCATACTCAAATGTTACCTTAATTAGTTCTTCGTTTGCAGCTAAAATCAATGACAATGCAGAGCTGAATCCAGTAATGCAGCTAGGGGGAGGGGCAAATCAAAGTTTTTTGAAATGTAGGGGGGCTTATCTTGTACGTAGTTATATATATTAGAATTACAATTTTATATTCCAAAAATTAACCTAGGAGGGGCGAATGCCCCCCCCCACCCCCCCACCCCTTAAATGCAGCCCTGCGATGGAATACTACTAGTAGCAAAGTCTGGCCCAGGCGTTTATACTGCAAGTAACAAACACCCTGCGCCGCATGCTTAACAAATTATGTTGGCATAGGATTGGCTCAAGCTTAATCAACACAGCGTTGGTGTAGCTGGTAGCTAGATAGTTAATATAAACTGCTCTAGAAACAATAGTGGATTGGGGGGACCAATTTTGGCAAAAAATCATAAGCTTATGCCAAATCAATCCGCCGGCACAATTTTGGCAAAACATTTTTTGCATTTTTACCAAAATCGGTCCCCATGGGACTGATTTTGGCAAAGGAGATCGGTTTTAAAGTTTGTCTGGCCGGACCAATCTTGACTGATGGCAATGCATGTATTTGTCCTATTATTCAATCAATCACAATACACCACAGTTGATACACTCAATCACAATCAGCAGTTTGAGCCACTCAACAAGTCAACTGTGCTGAAGCATAGAAGCAAGAAGTCCCAGGCCAAGGCCACTAAAAATGCATATGAATATTCCTCTCCATACAGGAACAAGGAGCATGATCTAAAAGAATTAGGATTCTTCATACGTTGCAGAAAATCTTGCATATCAGGAAATGGCATGTATAATGTATACTATCCATGGGGTACAGCTGTTGACTAAACAAACCATGTGTACCCATATAGCCTGAGGTAGACTGGACGGTAACGGTAATGCCGTTTATGGATGGTATTTATCCCACACTGGTATGCACTGGTATGAGGATATTGCAATACCAGAATACCACCTGTAAATTTTTTGAGGCTTGGAGGTGGTCAGGAAGCCATACTGTAAGTAAACACATGCACTGAGGCAACACTTAAACTTTTGGCAAGCACCAACGGAAGGTACTAATTTGTATTAATAACCAGTTACTTGATAAAAGCTTTACTTGTGGGAACCATCTTACCACATCTATATTGAGATTTTAAGGTGATTTTGATGCACTGACGACTTAAAATTGTGATGATGACAGTACCGTGATATTTAGTAATACTGTGATATTTTAAAACAATACCGTACCATCTTCCTTTTTTTGATACCGCCCAGCCCTAGCCTGAGGGTGATAGATTTTAACAATCATGAAAATTTTAACTTCAAAATTTTTGTTCTGCAATATAATAGGCCTGTCCACCATAAGAACCAAAGAATGCAATTTAAATTAATTGCGGTGACGTCAAGTCCGGAGTACCATTGGAGCTGTATACTCCAAGTTAAAAATCCATGAATACTACAGTAAGTTTTGTATAATTGCCATCTTTCATACAGAAAACTTATAGTGGGTAATAATAACATAGTTCACCAATTAATAGCTCATGTTCACGACTATCTCTCGTGGCATTCGGGTTATTAGAATATACGGTAATAATTTGGAATGGTGGTCAATTGTATTGTCACAAAAATGTATTGATAAGCATGGTGAAACCCGTAAACCGCCGTAATTGTGTACTCCAAGTGTAGCGGTTTATACTTAATTGCTTGTAGTACGGCTTCTGTACATACTTTTCCTTATGGTGGACAGGCCTATTCAATGCTGTCCTGCAATCCATGAAAAAAATTTAATTCATGATTCCACAAAAATTTTCACACCTTTAATTGCTGGATCTTGAATGGTGCAGTATATTCTGTAAAGCCAACTGCTACATATCCATCAGTATTGTTGGTGCCAGCCAACGAAGGTATGGTGCATCACGCTTGTCCTTCACTACACGATATGTCTAAGACATCAGGTTAGTAAACTAAATAAGATTATATACAAGCTGTGAAAGTTTGTCGTATAAATTTCATAAAAAGGGTTCTTCTCATCACATGCACCATCTTTGCAGTGCTGTGTTGATGTTACAATCTGGGTCATCTTCTTGGTTGATTGTTCTGCTAATACAGAGCATGGTTTTCATTGACAACATGAGCCGTTATCATGCAAGAATGTCATAATAACTGCCGCAACCAACTTCATCATGGTGTGTCTCTTCCCGTTCTCTACATCATAGTGAAGTTTGTGGTTCTCTACTTACTGAGGTTTGTTAGAATGTATCTGATAACATTACAGATGATGATACTTGTTTCCAGAGACTTCTGGAGGATGGGAATATGGTCATCACATTAGAGATGTTGAACAAGGTAGCTATCGTTATGCCACTGGTATCACATGATGTATCACATGATCTCTTATGTATCACATAATGGTATGAGTCAGGAGGCCAGTATCTTCTCTGAGCAACTCATTGACTCATTGGGAACAGCAGTACATTTTGATGATTTATTGCTTACAATAATTGTCTGTCCTTTTCCTTACTGTGGTCTGCCATCTTGTGTGTATATGGGGAAGCAGGTCTTCCATATTCAACCCTGTGCTGGGGCTCCTGGAGTCCCTAGTTAAGTTTGCTTAGAGCCACTTTGAGCCAGCTTAGTTGCTTTACATATATATACCTGTCTTTCATTCACCTCTCTCTCTCTCTCGTACGATGATCTCTGAGCACTAAAACATTTCAGAATGGTTGCGCATGATGACAAAGTTATTTTTGCAACGAGGTGATGCAAAAGCATTTTGAAAGGACCACCTAATGTGGCTGGCCTCTTACGTACTTATTGCTTTAATGTAATGTTCAAATGCATACAGTGGGAGTAGACAAAGGCCAAAATGACAACTGGCTTCTTATGCAAGCAAAGCTTTGACAGATATTGCTTGCATATGGCTTTAATGTACACTTAGTTTGTCTTAATAAGGTGTTGAATCCTACGTTACATTGACTTAGTTATGATACATAAGAATTACTCAGGATTCTTTACTGCATTAACTACAATGCGTAACAAAACTTGTTATTCAGTGGACAGTTAGAAAACAGAATGCTTGTAAAATCATGCAAGCATATCCTGAAGAATCGAAAAAGAAAAATGGGGATATTTAGCTGAAGTCCCTATGCACATCGGTCTGGAAAACGATACCCTAACACTCTCGTGTGAAATATACGACTGATGTAGAAAATTGTTGAGGAATTTCGATGCAAAAAACTACCAAAAGATGGAATTAATATGCAACATGGTAATTACTTATTGTGAATATAATTGTAAATATAAATTACAAAATACACAATCATGTACAAAATCTCAAAACTCTACCTGTGTTAGTTGCTCTGTTGGTTGAACATGATGAGGGCGTGGCTGGAGGTGTACCAGGGACCTGCTGCATGTAACGAATGGATAAAACAATCTTAAATTCTAATACAACATACATCAATTCATGAATATACATCTCCTATGCCCTAACCTATACTATAATAGCAACACTCAACTTTTGTTATTTCTACAATCACTCTTAAATTAACCAGGTTCAAGTAACTGATTAAAAATCAATCTCATCATTGTGGGTTAACACACATAGGTGAACATGGAAGGTATGCTTTATGGCTTAACTGTTAGAAGCCTTGACACTTGTGTTATACAAACACATCATTCACCACAATATTTTCATACAAAGTCTCCATTACTAACAATTTATAAAACATTTAAACCATCTTATACAACGAAACATCACCCAAATACAAAAAGCTACCAAATAATAAACCACAGTATGTCAACCATAATTACGCTAAGCTTGGTAAGTCAAGTATACCAGTGTTACTTAAAAACTTACCACTCCAATAAAACTGTTTAGATCCTGAGTATCATCAGATGCCATCTACAATGCAATCAAATCACAAGACCTGACAGTTTGTACAAACATTTATACACTGTATATTGACAAATATCTAATCTATTACAAGTAATATTAGTATACATCATATATTTAAATATTGGTTTATATGTAAGTATAACAGCCATGAGAGAATGTATTTTTAAGGTTACTTTACAATCTACACCTCTATCGTGCATGCATGCGTGAAGGAGGTGAAGAACACCAGGTTAGAATGAGATAACACTTAGGTTCGAAAATCGCCTGTATCTCATTTTCATCACCGATCGCAAGGATTGTGTGTTTCTCTCAGATTTAAGTAACACAACTCTTTATACGATACATGGATATCGAATCCCTCGTCGAATCCTCCGAGGGAATCCTCCGGGATTCTCAATGCGATCGGTAATCACCGTAATGATATTGAATTTCAGGCAACTTTTTCAATATAAGTATATATGCCATAACAATATACAAACATACAAAATCGCAATCACCTCAAATCATCATGGCGACGAAGGCTTCGATCTGTACATCTCACAAATTTTAAGCGTGCACGTTAAAATTTTTCGTTTAGTATTAGTATATATCTACGCGCTTATTGCCATATCATGGGGAAACCATCTATGGGCAAACTTTGGCGTAGAGATATTTCGAGAGATATTTAGGCGAATTTTTAGTGCTCCCGTTGAATTGTGGTGTTCTTGTCAACAACCAGAGACTAATCGTACGCTGTGATATGCAAGGGGACGGCTTGGTACTGTCAGCACTCCATGCCAGTACAATTGAGGCATTATTTCTAAGCTCACGTGATAGGTGATTCTTAAAGAATGTCTGCCTCAAATTTTGAAAACCACACAAAAGTGGGGGGCTGCTTGCTAACTTCTTATTAACACCTACAGAAAGGATAATCCTTTGTTTATCAATGGCTGACATTTTTTCTTCTGAGGGGACCATGCAAGGGAACCCGTTGGCAATGGCAATGTATTCACTCAGTGTCACTCCTTCAATTAGCATCCTCATGTGAGACAGGTCTGGTTTGCTGATGATGCTACTGCTGGAGGCACTCTGCAAGGTTTGTGTGACAGATGGAGGTGGATCACGCACAGATGTGCAGCCATCACCTCCTGTGTCTGACGCCTTGAAGCAACAACTTCTGACTTAGCCTGATGTAAGATTGGGACATCTCACGATGAAGAATCAGAGCCACCAAGGGTAACCATCTCAGAGGCAACAAATTCAGAATCAGAAACAGCCCAAAGATTGATAATGCTAAGTCCACTCAACCAATAGGAAGTGCCAAGAGAGCCCTGTCCTCTTCACTAACTAACTTACCAGTAAGTAAGAAATCAGATCCTCCAGTGGCTGCATGTAGTGATGAAGAGATCCCTAGTTGGATGAGTAAAGCAGCATGAGGGTGAACTTTAGTCGCTACATGACCACAATTCCACCTTCTCAGAAACATAATATTCAGTAAATAAACGGGAACCAAGGGTAGCCCCAAGATGGCACTTCCCTTCCACAAGTGACATGAACACCCGTACCATCAAACAACTGTTGAGCAACTAACAAAAAAGCATCAAGGATAAATGCTCCCAGTTATCAAGGTTTTCTTTGTATCATAAAATTAATTTGAGAAAGATGAATGGAGGAAGTACGAGTAGAGGATTAGTGAGGTCATTTACACCTTTGGTATTTTCAACATTTGATGGTATGAGTGGTTCAACCAATATATTCTACAAAAGGTTGGCTTATCTGCTTTCTTTGAAGAAGAAGGTAGTGTGATATGGCTTGCTGTCACCTTAGTTTCACACTTTTTCATTCAGCAATTGCCTGTTTTCAGGGAGCATGGTCCCACCGTGATTGCTTGTCCAACCACTGTTAGGGTTGTGCCTATAAATTTTACCTCTAGAAATTCTTTTAAAGTTCACCTATTACTAACAATTATTCTCAATAAAAATCACCATTTCACTATGTAAATAATTACGTTATATTTATTAAACACACAACATGATATATTAACTTAAATGTGCAAGAAAGAGCCTCTGCAGCATATGAAGTTGTCATGGACACAAGGAATATTTGATTAAGACTTAGCAGCAATTTTTAAACTTTGATTATCAGAGATTAAAAGTAGTGTTATGTACTTTAAACTAAATTGATTGGTTTTATAGTGTAGGATAAGTTAAATTTGCCCTATTTTCCAGCATCAATCTTACATCCTATTATTAATTCCCACTGGCATAATAGGCACAGGCCTAACCACTGTGCACTTGAGCTCGTTTTGGTCAAAGGTCAAGTGTCACTCATGTTTATTAGGTGTATTTCAGTCCTTTCCCTTGAATACTGAGCATGCACTTTTGACATCAAGTGCCTGAGGTGATGGCAAGGGGTACTGGGTATAGCTACTAGCTACCCAGGGAACAAAACTATTCACTATAGCCTTCTAAAACAATTAAGCACCATTATTTCATTTAATATACATGCAGTGTAGCTAGCTATACAGTATGCATGTGTTTCCCCACCAAAGTTCCTGATATGCGGTACTGATTTTTTCAAGGCACAATGCACATTAATAATCCAGTAAGCATAGGCTCATTGGAGGAATTACTGCAGCTTCCAGACACTCAAGACTATAGATATGGTTGATCTTGTCATAGATCTGCAGTGTCCTAAGGTCACAAATAATGTTAACCCAAATCTTTGACTCCAAATCCTAGTAGCTAGTTATAGAGCCTTTGAATTGGCTGAGATCTTTTTGTGCTGGGCGTTTATACGATGTAAGCGGCAACCTCCGCCCAAATAAGATGGACTGAATCTGCTAATTTACGTATACTTTCTAAACTGCTGCATGCATGCATGAAGCACAGAATATTAAGCGACTAATTTAATTTGCAATGGCTTAATTGAAATACAAGCTGAAATCTCTCTTAAAAATACTGAAAGCTTGCTTAAAATCTTAGAGATTTAAAATCTATTAGATTTTTGGAGTTGTGTATGAGGACTTCATGATGCAACATGAAGCCATTCAGCTACAACTGAGACCATACATGCCTATGGCTCATTGATTCCTAACGGCAAGGCTGCTAGAACAGAATAAAATACACAGAGTTAGCTGATTATGGCTATACAAAGCGTGCAGATGTGCATGTAAGATGTTCAGAGCTATAATAGGGGTGCTTCAGGATAACTAGAGCTATTTTTATGAGATTATTGTGACATAGCTAGCTAGCTAGTTAACTTGAGGTAGCTAGCTATCAGCAAAACAAGACAATACAATAATTTTATCACTGGTTTGGTGAGTCTGATGACTGCATTACTATTATCACAGAGCTTTGAGATGGTTCGCCTGAGTCCCCTGTGTTTTTAAGTGAAATTTATTCTGCACACATGCATATAACTATAATTGTGTATTATCCAAGCAATGTAAGGGTAACCTCATGGAGACTTCTAGATCTGTGACATTCTGTGACTTAGAAAAGTTCATGTTGCACAGTACTTTAATAAGTTGGAATTCATGATCAACTTAATAGCTAAATGGATTACCTCCTTTTAACAAACCGTGCACAGCAGGTTGTCTGTGATGGCTCTGTCGAATCTGCTGAGGTGACCAGTGGACAGAGTTGGGGGTAACGCGTTACAATTGTAACGCGTTACGTAATATATTACTTTTCAAGTAACGAAGTAATATAACGCGTTACATGCCTTGTAACTAGTAATATGTAACTAGTTACAATTGCCCAACAAATAGCGCGTCACAAAAGTAACGCGTTACTTAATTCGTTACAATCGTTACTCCGGCGTATTTTAATACGCGTATAACAATAGCCAGTTACTCGCGGTCACTTTCGCTACAATAGTTACTCGTTACTTAACGCATTACAATAGTTATGTTCCCCGTAGCTAGTTACCGGCCTGCGTTACAACATAGATAATGCGCAGGCCCATAGGAGTATAAGACACAGGCCTGGTATTCAATGACGCACAAAGTAACTAGCTAAGTAGTAACGAAAATTTTAAAATGGGTCGCTAGCTAGTCACCAACTTACGTGAGTAAGGAGTTAGAAACCATGTGCACGTGTTTGTATCACGTTCAATTTATTGGCAATTACTCTTATTAATGCACGTACATGCATTTTATCTCGTGACCAGTCACGTGGTGACGTAATTTCAAAGAACATTGTAACTAGTAACGAAATAACTAGTTACTTGTACAGAAAGTAACTGTAACTATAACTAGTTACATTGGATGAATGTAACGAGTAACTAGTAACTAGTTACTTTGTAAAAGTAACGACCCCATCTCTGCCAGTGGAGTCCCTCAAGGCTCCGTCTTAGGCCTCTTGCTCTTCCTGAATGACTTACCTGCCCGTATAAATTCTACCTGTCATCTATTTGCAGACGACTGCCTGTTGTATCAGTGAATAAACACTCCACATGATGCAGATATACTGCAACAAAATCTGTACAGCCTGTAATTATAATAAAACATGTCCTATTCACTTTCAATATTCTCTGTATGACCATGCAGAAACTCCAACATGTATCAGAAGCAAAATACTTGGGACTTACTCTAGATACTAAAGTAAACTTCAATAAATGTATCGATAACATATGTAAAAAAGCTATAATGCTACATTAGGGTTTATCAGAAGAAATACCAATAATATGTTAAAGTAGATGCGTACAATACTTATGTAGGCCAATTCTAGATTATGCAGCCTTTGTGTGGTCACCGTACACTCAGTGCCAACAGTATCAACAAATTGGAGAATTGGAATCTGCCTGTACAAAGAAGAGCCGGGATGGCAAGTATTAAAAATCTAGTACCTCCTTTAATGTTCTTTGCGAGTAAAGATAACTGCCTTATTTAAATTCTACATTTCGTGATTCGGTGAGGCTCATGATCAAACCAATTCTTACAATGCCTTGACTAAAATTTGAGTGTATCAAATATAAACTTTGTGCATGGTGGCATACTCACCTGCATGGTGGTACTCCATGCAGTAACTCTAATCAGAAGGCATATAAGGCGCCTCAGGAGTGATAAAATACTCTATACCCTATAACACAATAAGAATGTTACAAACTTCAATATAAAAAGCATGAAAACCTAACTCAGTGCCAATAGTATCAACTTGACAAACTCAGGCTGGAGTCTGTGCACGCAAAGAAGAGATCACGATGTCCGATGATAATAGATACAGCATGCATGCAGTGTCAATAATATTTATCTATCCTAAACTGGAAAAGTCTGAAACAAAGAGACTCAGTCCCTAACTATAGCTACTATATAAAATACTCAATGGTTTTGTTGATGTTGTGCCACCCGACTGTTTGATACCAAATCACTTAGCCATAAGGGGACACAACAAGAAATTCTACCACATATATCATCCAGCAGAGTGGATATGTACAAATTCAGTTTTTTCCCAGGATTGCCTCTACACACACACCCACGCGCACGCACGCAAGCGCGCACAGTGCCTAAACACTCTAATAGAACGCACAGCAGTATGCAAGCACTTACTGATTACCGTACATGTACCATATTCTGCCATATTGCGCATACATGCAGATCATAAAGTTTGCACTGCGAAGAGCATGCGTGCACGATTGTTGTGAAAATATATCATGCTCATGCACGCTTACCGGCATACGGCGACTGTTGCGCGATACACTCAGTATAGCTATACTATACTGAGTTGATTTCACAATTCTTGAAAAATCAATAACTAGCCGCTGCCGTAAATAATCCCGTAGGGCTGGGTTTCATTTCGTTGGTTCTACGGAATTCCTTGCCGACATTCTGTAGGTTCTTCAGGGTAAGTTCCGTGGGTTCCGTATAACTCCGTAGCCTCTACGGAATATTTACGGTAGTTATTGATTTTTCAAGAATAGTGAAATCAACTGTATAGGTTCGAATAGGAAAACGGAGAATTTCACAGTTGCCAAACCACTCTTTTTATTTATAGCTAGGCCTACGTATAGCTAGTTGGCAACGTGAATTTAGGGGCCGCCGCCAGCGCCACTGTGGCCGTCTAAATACATTATACATGTGAATCCCACATGTCATGGTTAGCCCTCAGCCCTCGGTTCCAAGAAGCCGGAGTATATCAGTTTTGGTTTTTGTTTATTGAACACAGGGCCGTCATAGCACATCAGGAATAAGCGGAGATGCTACTCGGGCGATGTATAAAGAGAACAGCTCAACGCTCGGTCCAGCGAGAACTAGAACGACCCACCGCGACTGCTACCAAAAAAACTTTAATCGCTAGAGAAAAGTTTATTGCGTAAGTCCATGATAATAGTCCTGCTGCCGGCTCTAACCGAATGACCGCTAATAGCTATATAGCATCACTGTGCGGAACCATCCCATACACATATTATATAACTATAGTATTGTCCGTCTGTTCACGTGTACTAGCTATATTATATATATACATACGAACCGGCGGGCAATTATATATGTATGGATGGTTCCGCGCAGTGATGATTTGGCTGAATTTTAGCTGCTGCATGTGACGTCATGACACTATAATGATTATAGTATAGCTAACTCGTTATATAGCTATATGGCTACTATAATACATGCATCAGTAAGTTATACAAATGTCACTATTGACGACAACAGCTATAGAAGCCACATATAGCTATACATATATGTTAGGGTTTCCTAATTATTTAAGATACAACTGAGAGCCTATAGCTACAGCTACATGATATGCATGCATGCATGCTTCTATCTATGCATGTACTGTCACATGCAGCCATGCATGCGTGGGTGGAGGAACAGCCGCTAAGGCCAGACACCAGACCAAGCACTGATGATCATCAAAACAAAAGATTTTTGAAAGTCATTGTAGCTATAGCAATATGAAATTTGTGTAATTTGCTCTACCCCCTGTATGCATGCATGTTTATGGATGTGTTACGGCTACAAAGACATTAGCTGTAATAGCTGACTAGAAATAACACTATATAGCTACAGCTAACACAAACAAAAGTGCTTTGCCTGACACTATAATAAATATAGCTACACATGTTGCCTGAGGGCTTACATGCAGTACCCTTGGATGGAAAAATGCGTATAGCTCAGTATATCACTGGCAAAGCACAAGTACCTGTGTTATGTATATAGCTATACTTTCCAGCACTCTAAAAGACTGTTGACCCTGACATGATATCTCGGCCTCTTTATATAGTAATGGGTAGCTATTTAATTGTTGTGATATTGTGGGGGTCTATATTGTCATGGCATTCTTGCATGGTATAGTGGTGGTGCCCTTTGGTATACATCAGCTTGTATATAAACATGCATTTTAGACTATATAGCTAATAGGGCTGAGACAAATGTTCAAAACGTTCAGATATTTGTTCATTTTCAAACTATCCATGACGAATATTCATTTTTACATCAAGCCATGTTTTAGTGCTTGTGCTAGTGCTGCCTTAATTGTTCCTCCCTAATGGTTATATAACATGCCATCCTTTGGAAAATATTAAAGAATGTTTGAACATTCGTTTGTTTTTAGCCAAAATATTTGATAACCAAAACTTAATATTTGTTCCAGCCCTAGTTTTTTATAACCCTGTAGCTACTGATTATCATCTAGAGGTTATAAATGCCTCAGTTATAGCTAGTCACCATGCCCTTTTACGACATGAAGTTTATAGTGTACATAGCTGTGGATGTATTAAAAATCTGGTGTTTTAGACCCTCACAAAAGCTGTTCTTTCCTGAGGACCCTCTGAAGATAGTGAGCGGTCGGGGCCAATACATGTTTGATGAAGCTGGGGTACGATACTTGGACTGCATCAACAATGTCTGTCATGGTATGTACATACATGACCATATATAGCTATATATATAGAGAGAGCTATATATAGCTATTGGACTTGTGTTAACATGTGACTATAGCATATGTATAGTTAGTAGCTATGCGCATGTGCATACTCTAAACTTTTACATTTCAGTGGGACACTGTCATAAGAGAGTTGTTGAGGCTGGTTATCGTCAAATGGCAGAGCTTAACACTAACTCACGTTACCTCCACGATGGCTTGGTAACTTATGCCGCTCATCTGGCATCCACCTTACCTGGTAACCTCAATAATTTCTTTTTTACCAATTCTGGGTAAGCCATACAGCTATATTAAATTAGCTATGGTGTTTCATCATACATGTTTATATAGGTATTTCATCATACATGTTTTCACATGTTTTTAGATCTGAAGCAAACGATCTTGCCCTTAATATTGCTGATACAGTTACTGGACATACTGAACATATTAGTGTTGAAGGGTAAATGCTGTTGATCTTAATGTTATGCATAGTTTTATGGTTGTATTGCATATACAGAGCATACTATGGTAATCTTACCACATTGCTGCAGCTGACCACTTACAAGCAGAAGTCGATAGGTCCTCACACTATACGGGTATAGCAATTACCTATATTATACTGATGCATGTGTACAGCAAATTTTGTATCTCAACTCACAGAAATTTCAGGCCATGTGCATGTACATGTATATATAGATTTTGGAGCATCCACTAAAATTTTATTTGCTTAGCAAGATTGCCTTTATGATGCTGGTGCCTTTTAAATCACCTCTGTACTGCGGCTGAATTGTATACCACCAATTTTGTGTTAACATGTGTCAAACTATAAGAGTATGATTGTATCTAGCTACATGGCTACTTCTCTAAGCTAACATGTAGCTACAATCTGTGCCGTCCATATTTAAGTACATTCTTTATGATTGCTTATTGTATTTTGTGTGGGCGGATCAAAGGGTTTAACAGTGCTATATATGCCATAAAGTGTCAGCAGGTAGTTATAGAACTGTGGTTGGGTAGTTATAGCACTGTGGTTGGGTAGTTATAGAACGATAGAGTAGTTATAGAATGGTAGCTCATTGACACTTTTCATCAAAGAAAACCGTGTTTTATTCACACATCAGTAGTGTAAAATACAATAAAACACTTAAAGCACTGCTGCTTCGTTTGTATGAAATATACAGCTCTTGGTGAGGGTCTCGTGGCAAATATAGTACGAGGTGAACAAATCTCCTCGTACTATATTTGCCACTCGACTCTCACCTCGAGCTGTATATTTCATACAAACTGGCGGCAGTGCTTTAAGTAATACTTATAGTTATAATGTTCTTTTTTCATTAGCTTTGCTGATAGTTTGCTTCTTACCCATTAGTCTCGCATAGCCAGACTATTTTTTTCTTTATATTCAGACAGGAAAAAGGGCCTGGTGCATCGAATAGTATATTTCTGTTCAGATTTCCACCTCAGTTGAACTGGGCAGGTGGTGATTCAGTGGTGACGAGCGACTTTTTACAAGTGACGACAAGTTCTGAGAGGTGTTTAATTAAATGGCACTCAATTCTTTTATATTTCCCTAGTCACCAATGATCACTCACCCAGTCAAGTTTAGGGTGGAAATCTGACAGAATTTACTGTTCAATGTACTATATAGACCCTTAATTATTTCCTATCTGAATATATAAAGTGGCCTGGCTAGACTATATATAGTTACACATCAATATACTGCCTCTTGAGTATGACAGTGACTGTAAGATCAAAGTATATATATGTTTGCCTATATCTATAGGTACGTGTACCAGATGTTTACCGTGGCCAGTACAGGAACGCAGACACAGCAGGAGTATTATATGCTAATGAAGTAAAGAATCTCATTGACGATGCCACTATGAACAGTAAGACAATATCATGCTTCATCTCAGAGACATTCCCAAGTTCTGCTGGACAGCTTGTACTACCAAATGGATATCTGCAAGCAGTGTACAAGCAAGTTATAGCTAGCTACTGTAACATAAGTATAGCAACTGACATCTGTAACCAGAAATCTTTAAATGTGAAAAAAATTGTTCACCCATAGATTCAACTTTGATAAAGACTTAAACCCTGACATTTAGAGAACTTTATTTTTGGATTTTCAAAATCTTTGAAATTTAATTCTATTGAAAGTTTCCGACTATACACAGTAGTAGTCATAATTCTTGTGCACTATAGGTTTGTACGTAAAGCGGGAGGTTTGTGCATAGCTGATGAAATACAAGTTGGATTTGGACGAGTAGGAAAAAACTTCTGGGGATTCCAGTCACATGGTATTTAGTGTCTATATAATTATACTGTACATATGATTTGTACATGCAATCTCATGCATGTACACTATGAATTTACATGGAACATGCACCCCATCTAGCTATAATCTTATGTTTTTATTATAAGACTTTAAGTTGTAGGTAGCTATACATGTACAACTGACAAGTGTGCACCCATACATGTGATGTTCACACTAGCTATAGGGAAGGATCAATTTGGTTCAAGTACTATAATTTATGGTTCTGTGTGCTATTACAGTAGCTCTATTGTCATTACAAAGAAATTCTTTTGAAAAATGTGGTAGCTAAATGCTTGTATTGTAGCCTGAAAGACACAATGTATAAAGTTCCCTATGATTTTTTCTGTTGTAACTAAATGAATAGAGCTTGTATATAATTTTAACAAAGCAAAAGCGGCTCTCCTGAATTTCTACCATGGCATAAATAATATATTATGATGATTATATAGCTAGCCAGCTACATTTAATTTTTAAGGTGTTGTTCCTGATATTGTGACAATCGGCAAGCCAATGGGAAATGGTCACCCCATCGGTGGAGTCGTCACTACTCCTGAGATAGCCCAACGCTTTGCAGCCACAGGAATATCATATTTTAATACAGTTAGTGTGATGTAATAGCCTTGCAATCATGAATGTTCATCTACAGTTTGGTGGTAATCCGGTTAGCATGGCAATAGCTGAGGCAGTATTAAACGTGATTGAAGATGAAGGCCTACAGGAACATGCTTATTCACTTGGTGAATATTTACTCAAACTATTGTTGGAATTGCAGGTCAAATTTCCCGAACACATAGGGGATGTTAGGTAAAGCAAAAAGGTTTTGATTGCAAAAATGTCACTGCTGGTTTTAGGGGTGCGGGGTTATTCATTGGTTTGGAAATCGTAAAAGACAAAGATTCTAGGGAGCCACACCCACAGCTAGCCTTTAGGATAATAAAAAGGTAGCCAGTTTGCAGTAGCTATAGCTAGATATGTGTTGATTAATATATAGGCAATATTACTTTATAGCATGTCAGTCAAGCATAAGGTGATCCTTTCTGTTGAAGGAACTGACAAAAATGTTATCAAGTTCAAGCCACCACTGTGTTTCAACAAAGAAAACGCTGATTCTCTAGTTGATTACCTTAATGATGTATTGAAAGATGATGCAGATAAAATTACTGATGCATAGATAGTTATTTAAAGCGGCTGAGTTATGCTAAATGACAAACTGTATATTGCAATAGGGTCAAATATAAAATGCACGCATGGTAGCTAGTTAGCTATTACATGCATTGCATGTCAAAATGGTTTTGCTATGGTGACATTTCCAAATGCTATATATGGAGGCATTTTTGACCTATTTTTAGATCACAATAGTAAATAAAATTAAACTGGTAAAAAGTTGCTACCACAGCAATATCTTATTAACAGTGTAACTATGTATAATGACATGCATGCATACATTATTGGATGTACTTGTCATATAATATGGGATAACATATCATGCAGTCCATATGCATGTATTGCATGCATAGCTATATAGTGTTAGCCATATATATACGGCCGCAGCATATATTCATGAAATAATATTAGCTGTATATATACACAAGCCATAGCTATATAGCTATAGAGAAGTGGTGTAGTATACTTACAGAACATTCCATGCTGTGTATATAGCTATACCCATGCATACAGTTAGTTGAGGCTACATAGCTATAAGCACGCACTTACGTAGCTACATCTCGTGCAGCACCTAATCATGAAAGGACATACATGTATATATGCATGCAAAATGAAACTGAATTGAGCCAGAGAATTAATTGCCGAATGCCTTAGCATGAAGCATATAATCGTGTGGGAGCGAATAGGGCCTACTGTCAAGCATGCATGTATATATATATATTTGTATGTCTGGATTTACAGTAGTCAGTGATAGTCTATGGAAGATATAGTCATTGAGGTGTGCACTATATTATTATTCGCACTTTATGTGTGGAATGTAATGTGTTGTTTATGCTGTACTACTAGCTACAATACTGCTGCAGTGTTGTTTCGTTGCTTCAACCAGCTAATCGTTTTCAGCTTGTTGTGTATAGTTCATGTATACAATAATGTTATTAATTTATGTTAGTGACTTATTATGTATAGTAAGGGCACATATCACATGATCCAGAGAGTGAGACAATTACACTTCATCTACATTCGTTTTCATCCTCCTCCTGCCTCTCAGAATGTTCACCATCCTCTGTCCTTCACTGTCACTCCAGTATTCATCATCAAAACTTATATCTGCTTGACAAGCTGTGTACATTCACTGCTGACTGTAAGATGAGATGAGCTCCCTCTGTAGTTATGGGATTACCAAGTAACACCAATGTGCTAATACTGTTCAGTTAATAATGTTGCTATAGATTTTGCTCCAGTTAGAGTGATTCCACACCCCCTGACCCACAGTTGACTAATTCTACTGTTAGTAAGTTCTGTGGCAATGGCATGCAGTGATCAGTGATTGCATTGCCACTCATCCATATTGAGCTCTTGTATCATACAATTGTCCACTCTTACAAAAACAGTAAATATAGCTACCTGGCGGCTCAGGGTGGCAAAAACCACCAGTCTCAGATCAATTAGTAATAAATGTAAATGTAATAACTAAAAATGCGATAACTTAAACAAGAAACCTGGCGGCTCTGAGTGGCAAAAACCGCCAGGAAAAACACATAAAAAGTTAAAGGGAGGGGAGGGATCAACCACCCAACTCCCACAATGGACTGCCAGGCAGCAAGCTGAGGTGGTGGAGCAACATCTGTGAGTTGTACCTCCACAGACACATGGACAATTGATCAACAATAAAATGGCAAAAGACCAGGGCTGCAGAGGCACCACTCTTACTGATGGTACGTAAAACGATGTTCCTTAAAACAGCTAAGCTATTGGGTGACCAAAGGCCTAAAGACTCCATCACCAAAGGGACAAAAATACCCCCAGCAGCCTGTACAGAAGCTTCATGATGAGAGTCCTTATCAGACTCACCATGACCAGCAGCCACCCCTGCAGTAGCAGCAGATAAACAAAGCAAGGAATCCTGCAGAGGGTGGACGCACAGAAACATCAAAATAGGCTGGCTTACCAAATTGGAAGTCTAGATGAAAAACATCCACGGGCAATCCAAAGCAGTGCCACAATGCCGTTCCTTCTTACAACCACTGTTGTCTTGGACCAAAGCATGCCAGATTACATCACAGATGGCATCATGGCAGTGAATCCTCAGAGGGCCATCACCACAGCCAAGGACATGGTCACCAAAACCATCAATCACAGTCCCACAGGAGCATCTTGCAGACGCAGAAAACAAAGGAATTCCAAGCCAGTATCAAAGAGCAACTGCAAACTCCTGGCTGGACAAGGTAAGGCCCAATGATTCAGAGGGAATGGCCCGCAACCAAGCACTGGCATAAGAATGATGAGAAATACCCCGGACTCTAGCCTGATCACGTAAGGAACATGAATTAAGTAAGGCAGAAAAGTTATGGAAATCCACAGAGTGTTGAAAAATACTCTGGGCTTTAGATGGATGATTGACAGGTGGATCGAAGGGGACCACCAGATAATGAAGATGACAAAAGAGTGGAAGCTGAATCCCCGCCAGGTATGGAGCACAGCTAGTGGAATCACGAAATAAGGCTAATAATCGAGTACACAGTCCCTGTGAACCAACACAGCTGCCAAGAAAGGCTACTGGCGAAACACACAAAGCCTCATGCAGACCCAAATCACCAAAGAGAGAGGCAAGGTAGCCTGGCGCCAAGCTTGATCAGACACAGAGACATTACAAATACGGGACAAAGAGTAATGAAGATTACTATCAAACAACTGAAGCTGTGGCAACATGGAATCAGGAGGAACTGTACGTAAAAGACGATTAACTTTGCAGACACCAAGACAACTATGAAGTAGATGTAATTCCACCTGTGGATTCCCAAGGTCCTGCAAGTGACCCTGCAAAGCAGAAACTTTATCGACCACAGTACTAACAAAGGAAGCAAAAAAACTAGTAGAGCTCCAAACAGGGGAGCCTAAGAAGGCAGGGCCACTGAAATCGGAAAGGTTCACTCACCAAACTGAAGATGGGAACTCTGAAAACTGTTGATCTCCTGAAGGCTAGAAGGCTTCACACTTAGAAAGATTAGGGCACAAGCCAAAACCATAACCATGACGATGGAGAAATGATACCAACGCAGAGCGAGAGCCAATCAAGGCTCCATCATCATACCACAACTGGTAAAGCAGACCATCAGGAGAAGGACGAGAAGACAAATAATCAGACAGGACTAACAAAAAAAGAAGAGGACCCAAAGAGTCATCCTGCTGAACGCCAGTGGTGGACAAAATGCGATGAGGTCCAAAGCGCAGCTCCCCCGCACAACAATAGCACCATTGAACCCTGGCAAACAGCTCAGGAAAAACACACTTGCACCTAGACAAGAAGGAAGAATGACTACGCTCATTAAAGGCATTAGACATATCCACCTTCAAGCAACACAGATCTGGATTGAACCAACAGTTGAAAGAATGGTGTGTAAGGAGTGCACAGCAGCTTCTAAACCACCAGAAACACCAATCCCCACCTGACCAAAGGGTAGAAAAATGTCAGGCAAGGCTGGGCCCCAGTATACCAGCTAATCGTTCATTTAGTGATAGTAGAATACAATACGTCAGTATAGAATGTATAAACAACACATTTCATTCAATACCTCTGTATTTCATACTGGTCATTTCCATCCCGTTCGTTGGCTGGCGATATCTACCATGCATAAATTTAGTGGCGCTTACTGACCAAGTGAGAATTTGTTAGGCACTTAGCTATATTATTGCCACCCAACATCATAGCAGTATATATCTATGATGATGTCAGTATATTATTATATGATCTATGATTATATTAAAATGGTGCTATATAAAGTGTATGAGGCATTTATATGAAGTTCATGCATGCAAAATTACTACAATGAGCATACTAAAATCGAATTTGGCATGCTCATTGTGGTAATGTTGTATGAATTTCATACTTTGCATTTTGCAGTGTGCATGCAGAAGTGCTTGCATGAATCACGATCAAAACATGCACCTGTAGGCTACATATAATGGATAGCGGCTAGTGGTTGACAATGTACCTACATGTCCGCACATTTTAGTGTAGTTAGCCTATACAATTTAACAGATTATCATGCACTCACCTCAGTCAAGCCGGGACATCTTACCTGCATGCATGCATGATGTTCAAGAGTATATAATTATATATTATGTGTATATATGTGACCGACTCAGTGAAAATAGATCTTATCTGAACATCAATTACACCATACATTCATAACTTCCCCGAGGCTGAGCTGGTCCATCATCTATATACTCGCACGAGTCCTATACTTATTATTATTATTATTATAATTCAGTACTGTACAGATCTCAATCATGAGTATGTACAAAAATTACTTAATAGTTAGTTAATAAATTCTTAAATTCTTCAATAGAATTTGCATTAATCACATAAATTGGCAAGCTGTTCCATAGTTTCACTGCAGAGGGAAAAAAAGAGTATTTGTAAATATCTGTTCTGGTCGCTGGCTGCATAAATTTATTGTGATGACCTCTAGTGATAACATTTGAGGAAGAGTAGGTCAGCGGAAGGTTAGGTTGAACATGTACATGGCCATGGATTATTTTGTACATCATTACAAGTTTTAATTCATTTCTACGGTCTTTCAAAGCATGCTTGAGACACTCTCATATCTTGAGTAACAATTTACAGTAAATCTAGCTGCTCTCCTCTGGACTGCCTCTATAAGTTGTATATCCTTATTACAATGTGGGGACCAGACATTACTAGCATACTCCAGAATAGGTCGCACCAAGCTCTTGTACAATGCACTTTTTGTTTTTGCTGGACAGTTATTAAAGTTACGACGTAGGAAGCCATAAACAGAGTTAGCTTTGTTAGTTAATATGATCAGACCATGTTAACTTACTATTAGCCCAATGTTACCTAGTCTCGTAAACCAACCCTGACGCGCAGGGCCCTATCAGCGCGGGCGCCTACCGCAGGCGATAGGGCCCTGCGCGTCACTTAGGGTTGGTTTACGAGCTAACGTTACCGGGCCCTTGTGTCAAATTTACATACCTGCAGCTTACCTACAGAGTGAGTTATACTGTGTGTCTTCAAAGTCATTAAATTGGATGTAGATTCAGTAGAACAGGAAGCTTACGGCCCCCGACCCCCTAGCAACGATTGTCACGTGTATAGGGCGGTGTTTATAAGGACTCAGCTTCCGACTTCCAAGGATCCCAAGTCGAGCACAAGTTAAACGTTTCGCATTAAAGATGCTGCGAAAGCGGGACTCCTGTGGGTACGATGATAGTTTCGAAAACATTGTAACTGAGAAAAGGCAGAAGCTTGTCAACGGGTCGAGCAATGGAACTCACAACGGAATTTCGACTACTAGTGATACTAATAATAATAACAGTGCTGCTCCAGTTTGCACCGTGACAAAAGAAGAAACTCTGGCAGCCAGGAAAAAGTTCATTGCGTAAGTACATCGTTTAGATAAAGAGCTCCTTAACCAAGGGCGCAAAATTAGCAAAGAAAGGAGGTCATAGTTGTCACATCGCTTTTATAGTCTGCTGTTTGCACGTGCTAGCTGCATGCACCCGGTGCCTTCAACCCCGTGCTCGCCACTTAATTGCATCACATGTTCATAACTGTGGTTACGTTGTTATCAGAAGTGGACTTATCGATAGATCCGAGATAGGTTCAATATTCGCGAGCGTTGCACGGGATTAGCGCATGTTGAAGGTGGGATTGCTAAACCATGTACACAGGACATAGGAATGCTTAACTTGATAACTCTAAAATTACATTATTCATAGTAATAAGTAATAAATACTGATATTTATTACTGTGCTTGTATATGTATTCATTGTGAGAAACTGAATGGTTGTCTTTTAGACCATCACAAAAGGTATTCTTCTCGGAGGACCCACTGAAAATTGTGAAGGCTCAGGGTCAGTATATGTTTGATGAAGCTGGAGTACGATATTTGGACTGCATCAACAATGTCTGTCATGGTATGTCTGGCAACATTTTGTGTAATGTTTTTAGTATGTGTATTTCAGTGGGACACTGTCATAAGAGAGTTGTTGAGGCTGGTTATCGTCAAATGGCAGAGCTTAACACTAACTCACGTTACCTCCATGATGGCTTGGTAACTTATGCTGCTCACCTGGCATCCACCTTACCTGGTAACCTCAGCAGTTTCTTCTTTACCAATTCTGGGTAAAAGAATGCAGAAACTTCCTTTAGTTAAACAAACTGTTATTGTATGTGTGTGTTACTCATATAGATCTGAAGCCAATGAGCTTGCTTTGCAAATTGCTGATGTCGTGACTGGTCATACAGAGCGAGTTAGTGTTGACGGGTAACCCCTTGGCATGCTCCAGTTGTATTGTTATTTGTTTTAACCATTGCAGAGCTTATCATGGTCACCTCAGTACATTACTGTCACTGAGCACTTACAAAATGAAGTCTGTTGGCCCCCATTGTATAATGGTATGTTTAGCACGCACACACACACGCACACACACACACACAGTGGAAGGATACCATATACATCACAGTGTAGTAGTAAGCTGTATCCTGGTTGACACTTTTCTGATGTGCCTTTTGTCACCAGGCCTGCTTAAACATTTTACAATAAAATTTATGAAAGATAAAAGATTTTTACTTTTGTTTACAGGAGTACTGTTTGTGTTGGGGGAGATAAAACTATGTACTTGCCATGTAGGCACCTTTGCCAGACATTTATCATGGCCAGTACAGAAACCCAGACACTGCGGGATCATTGTATGCTAGCGAGGTTAAGAATCTTATTGACGAGGCTGCTACAGAAGATAAAACAGTATCGTGCTTCATCATGGAGTCTTTGTTTAGCTGTGCAGGGCAGGTCATACCACCAAAAGGATATCTACAAGCAGTCTACAAGTGAGAGTGTATACATAATGTATTATACCAAGTTTTGTTATGCTATATTAGGTATATACGTGATGCTGGAGGATTGTGCATAGCAGATGAAGTTCAGGTTGGATTTGGACGAGTGGGAAAATGCTTTTGGGGATTTGAGCTACAAGGTAGCCACTTGTGTAATCTGAAAACAAATTGTACTTTTTTGCTTGTGGTTATTAAAGGTGTTGTGCCTGATATTGTGACAATTGGCAAGCCAATGGGAAATGGTCACCCCGTTGCTGGAGTTGTCACAACACCTGAGATAGCCCAACACTTTGCAGCCATTGGAATATCATATTTTAATACAGTTAGTGTTACATCATAATCGATCTTCTTGTAACATCACTTAAACAGTACGGTGGCAATCCAGTAAGTATGGCAATAGCTGAGGCAGTATTGACAGTGATTGAAGATGAAGGCCTACAGGAACATGCTCGCTCAGTTGGTGAATATTTACTCCATCAACTGCTACAATTGCAAACCAAATTCCCTGCACATATAGGAGACGTTCGGTAAAAAGCTTGGTTTATTTAATTATTATTTTACTGGTTGGTATTAGGGGAGTGGGATTTTTCATTGGTTTGGACATTGTGAAGGACAGAGATTCCAGGGAGCCTCACCCACAGCTAGCCACCAAAGTAATGAACAGGTATCTTTTTGTGTACATTAGATCTGCCGTCAAAGCAGTGCTTGCAGGATGTTACTCGAGCATAAAATCATCTTATCTGTGGATGGGCTGAATAAGAATGTTATCAAGTTTAAGCCCCCAATGTGCTTCAGCAGGGATAACGCTAATTTACTGGTTGACTGCCTCAAAGATGTGTTTACGAATTTGTGAATGAATTACGAATAATAATATTCCAGAATTATCACATGACTTTAATATATTTATTTAATCTATAGCACTATGTATTTTTCAATGAGACTGAAGTTGGTTGATATTGTCTGTACTATATATAGCATAGTTGATATTGTCTGTACTATATATAGCATAGTTGATATAGCCGTGTACCATATATAGCACAGTTGATATATAGTCTGTACTATATTATATATAGTCCATTGTATTGTGAATGTAGTTTTTGAGGTGACAAGTGTATGATGCAACATTAGCACCACTCTGCTATTCCATAAAAGCTCCATTAAATAAATAACTTAATCACACCAATTAATAACCAAAGTTACCTAACCCCTAAAGTTTATTAGATTGGCAACAAGGTACACCACATGCCAAAGCTCAGTGACTGCTTTTGGAACACTGTTCCAAACTCAATAATAGAAAATCACGAAAATGCGTGCACGATAGTTCCATCTGTGCATGAAATTCACCAAAACACTACTGAGAATTTCCAAATTATTTATTCTGTTACTATCAGGTACATAGTAAATGTGTAGCTATGTTATTAACTCCTTATTTAGTAGCACACACACTTTCTTTACCAGTATACATAGTGACAAATGTACATTAACTCATTTTTACCCAAAATATGTGACCGGATTTGTCAAAAGGGGTTTTACATGTGGAGTTAGAAATGCATTATATTTCAGAATTATTTCCTGAATACTTTATCATACCTTGTAAATATGTATTGCTATTCATGTTAACATGCAATTTGGATCAGTTTCACAAAACTGGGTCACATTGACCATGCAATGCATATGTGTTGTACATAATGTATGGTCCACTTCCCTCAGGGTATGGTGCTTATCAATCAGAGGGGCACTTAAGTGACTTAACATCATAGGCAGTGGATGGCCCCTTTTAAATTTTAAGACTCCGATTTTGCAATAGTAAATCACTTGAGTTTAGCTACATAAGTGGGGCCGCCCCCTAACTTTCAGTGGCTTCCTCCACCTCTGTTTATCCGCATCAATGGCGGTGTAGTTAGTTCACAAAGCTACTGTGCGTGTACCCATTACTCATAACAAAGGTGTAGCGGTATACACGTATTATCACTGAATCGTCAAACATGTTGTACAAAATATTATTGGTTATAAGAAAACTGTCACATGTGACATAATAGATTAGTGAGGGAATTCTGTAAGAAATTCAAACTGATTTTAAAAAATTAAAATTGTTTTGAAATTCTAATATTTATTTTGATACTCCCAAGTTAAAATGATGCTGGATATTTCGTCAGCTTGCTCAAGGCTACACACAACACTTAGTGAAGCTGATGGACCTTTTACACCGGTATATGGGACAATGCATTTAACTTTTCCATTATTCTTGCGGTATTGTTGTACACCCAGGAGTGGAGGGTTTTGCTGAGGCTGAGGAGACGAGACGTCAAGGAGAAATAGGCTTCCAGCACGAGTTCCAATCCAAATCACCTGTCCTTGTGCGGCCAGAGCAGTAATACTGTCATTAGATGAAATATCATCATTAAAATATGACCTACAATTAAAATTTACCTTGACAATTAGCACTGATATTATATAATTTCAACTTACTTAATGTCAAACTCAGTCTTAATTTTATTGGTATTTATATCCCATAGTTTCACTGATGTTCCCCTCCTAACAACACTCCAAATTCCTTGGGAACTATACACCAGTAAAACAATTAGATCTGCCTTGGTAGTTTCATGTAGCTTAGCTAGAATACTGACATCTCTTGTCGACAGCCGACTGGGGTTGTTGTGCCGAGCTGTTGACGGCGACAATTCGGTGTGTTTAAGAGTGGGACTGTTACGGTGTTGATTGTTCATCAAAGAGTCACGGAATTTCAGCTTGCTTGTGTCCAATATCTGAATGGTGTCACCGCAGGCACACCAAATGTCACCAGACGGTGTCAACGCCATGCTGAGACAGGAAAGCCTATTTGGGATGGCAATAACCTGTATTTGACCTCTCAGTGGATTATGGGACACGGTGGTGCCGTCGCTAGAATGACCAGAGAATATCTGGATTGTGCCATTAGCCAGACCAACCAAGACACTGTGCTTGCTTCGTTCGCTTGCACCAATTTTGTATAGTGCATCATTACATGCTAACAAGCACAGTACTGCATCTTGCATATGAACGTAATAGTGAGTATCCATATCTGGAAGACTGAAAACATACACAGATCCCATACTTCCATTCTCAGTTCCAATCCACATCTGCTGTGTTTCTTTCACCACAGCAACAGCAGAAGCACGTCCAACTGCGATGGGTACTGGCTTGCCTTTTCGGTTTTTAAACATTCCAGAGGTCGGCGTTGGAGCTGCTTGTAGAATGTGGTTACTTGTTTTGCCAGTTACTGGGTCAAGGGTCCCAACGACAAGTCCTCGCGAGCCAGATGCCCAATGGACTAGACCAGTACTAGTGGAATTCTCAATACATTCAATATTGACACAAGTTCTGAGAGGAGACCAACTACCGTCGCCACTGCACAAGCTCAGCTTTGGCAATAGTTGCATTGCACTTGTAATGGACGATGATTTTCTGATGTCAAAACAATCTTGCATAAACATTTGCAAGCACGTCTTGCTGCAACTAACGGTGTTGTTACTTGCCCGACGCAGTGACAATGATGCCTCAATGTTTATGTCCAAATTTCCTTGTAAAATACCTGTGACAAGCATTGGTAGAGGATAAATGCCTTCATATGGACGTTCTCCTGTTGCTAGTTCAAAACACAGGATACCCAACATAAAGATATCAAGCTAGTAAAGACAACACAATTGCAGTAAAAATTTTAGAGTGAAATATTGAAAAGCATACCGTATTGTTTGAAAATTCATCATCATCAGGAAACTCCTTTTGTAAAGTGCATACCTATGCATGGACATTGGTAAATGTGTGGTACATTGTGTGTACAACATACTGTGCATTTGTATGACTTCTGCATCACACCTGCATCTGACAGTCGCAGCACCAGTGGGTCCAGAGTCCATATCAGTATATTCTCTGACTGTATGCTATGATAGTGTACCTTGCGCTCCATTAAGAAATTAAGTGCCTTGCAAACCTGCAAAATTATGTATGTATGCATGTATGCGTGTACGTATGTATATATGCGTGTATGTGTGTATGTATGTACGTACGTATATATATATATATATATATGTGTGTGTGTGTGTGTGTGTGTGTGTGTGTGTGTGTGTGTGTGTGTGTGTGTGTGTGTGTGTGTGTGTGTGTGTGTGTGTGTGTGTGTGTGTGTGTGTGTGTGTGTGTGTGTGTGTGTGTGTGTGTGTGTGTGTGTGTGTGTGTGTGTGTGTGTATGTATGTATGTACGTACGTACATATATATGTATATATGTGTGCGTGTATGTATGTATGTATGCGAAACAAAAACACCCTGGGTGTAAAAAAAGTGCAAGGCCAATCAAGCAGCATTGCAAATAGGTATGTGCGACCAAAAACTTTGATATCAGTTGAGGCCAAGAAGTTACTTATCAAAAATCTTTTTAACTACTTCAATAGTTTATAGTGTATTTGTGACCCAGCATGAGAAAATGGGTCTTGTGTGCACATAAAATTTGACCACATTTTTGAATTTCAAAATTAAATAACTTTTTGTGTAAACATAGGAATCTAACACAATTTTTACCATTTATGCAGCTGTTAATGAGGAATCTCATGCAGGTTACAGATTTTGAAAATCTTATACAGTAGGGGAGATACTTATTATAACATGAATAGGTGTATTTTGTGTACATAAGCCCGGTTTTCTCATGCTGGGTCATATTTTCACAACTATGATTGGCTTTGTCACTTGGCCACCTTTATTAATAATGATGGTGTGAAAAAGGTGGCCAAGTGACAAAGCCAATCATAGTTGTGAAAATATGCTATAAACTATTGTATGTCATTCAAGTAGTTAAAAAGATTTTTGATAAGTAACTTCTTGACCTCAACTGATATCAATGTTTTTGGTCGCACATACCTATTTGCAATGCTGCTTCTGATTGGCCTCGCACTTTTTTTATATCCAGGGTGTTTTTGTTTAGCATATCACTACTTTTTTGGAAGTATAAACACATGTTATTATTAGCAAGTAGCAGAGAAGTACTGCATGGGCATAACTTGTACTTGCCTAGCACACCGCAATATTGCAAATTAAACTTTGAAGCTTAATTTTGAAAAAATCAAGCCCGAGATTTTTTTAAACTTTCACTACAGAGTGATACATCAATATAGATTGTATATCTGAAAGTTTATGCAAATCATTTGAAGGGGGTCCAAGTTATGACAACTATCAACCTGCAGTGTAATAGTCCTTCTCAAATACATTCAAGTGTTTACTTCAGATTGATAATAGTATGACAGGTAGAGCATACATAGGAGAAGTGCTGATACAAATTTGGCTGAAATCCATGAAGAAATGAGTGAGTTATTAGACAAACAAGTGAATGTATAAAAAGAGAGTTTGAAAAAAACTTCCGGGGTTCACGAAAGCTCCCGCAAGCCCACGAAAAAAGTGTGCGATGAAAATGAAAGAAAGAAACAAAGAAAGAAAAAAAACGACTGCCGCGTAAAATTTTTTGTGGTGACAGGAAGGCATTCATAAGGCTGTATCAGAAGAATGGCTGAATCGATGTCAATCAACTTCGGGATATTGATTCTTCAAACAATGAAGGTACTAATTGTCTAGTAAACGGGCGAATTGTGCGAGAAAGGATGGTTTGTCGTGCGTAGTCGCACAACAGGCACCATAAATCTCGCAATGGCTGGTACTTAGGAATGGTGGCGCCTATTTCCTCCATTCTCGGTTTGTTAATTCTATATAGTAAGAAAGTTGTGGATCGGTAATAACTAAGCGATAGCTTTAATGATGGCTTAGCTAGAGCGTTTGCGAGTTTGAGGGCGGTGCTACGTGTAAATAACTCCCTCAGTGGTCGCATTGCTGCGCTTCTTCTTGGCCTCGCGACTCACTATCGTGAGTCTTGATGTATGTATGTGTGTGTGTGTGTGTGTGTGTGTGTGTGTGTGTGTGTGTGTGTGTGTGTGTGTGTGTGTGTGTGTGTGTGTGTGTGTGTGTGTGTGTGTGTGTGTGTGTGTGTGTGTGTGTGTGTGTGTGTGTGTGCATGTATGTATGTATGTATACAGAGCTCAAAATAATGGTCTGTTACAGGTCATTTTCCGACCCACTTTAGTATATGACTGAGCAAGGGTAGGACAAATTTACTGTACATTTCCAATGGGGAAGCCAATGATGGTCTATAATAATGTTCCTACTTTGATTGAATGACTGACCAACTTACAACTGTTATTTTGAGCACTGATGTACGTATGTATGTATGTATGTATGTATGTATGTATGTATGTATGTATGTATGTATGTATGTATGTATGTATGTATGTATGTATGTATGTATGTATGTATGTATGTATGTATGTATGTATGTATGTATGTATGTATGTATGTATGTGCGTATGTATGTATATATGGAGGCATTGTATACATTTTATGTACCTGTATTACAATACAGTGTGAAGTCGATCTGTTTAATAATGCTGGCTTGTTCTTCAAAATGCCACGGAGTGATCCATATGGTGCTAACTCTAGCGCCACTGTCGGTGGACTGACATTGACACCGCATGCACTAACAATGTAATCCGACTGTAAAGTCTTTAGCTTCATGTAATGCTTCTTGGCCATATCTACACACTGCAGCAAACACATCTAAAATCGTACATACTTAAAATCATTTTCAACATAACAATTCATTTACTAACCATTCTGTTATAATTTACAGAGTGTTTGAGACAGGCTTCCTTGTGTGAGGGCTTGTAAAAATGACGTAGAAAGAATCCTCCCGTTTCCTGTACCTCCTGGTCACTCAACAAATAACTGTCACTGTAAGAATATGAGCTCTGTGGAGATTGCCCAGAAAATGAAGTGGAATGACAAAATTTTGGCAACAACGTTAATGACAAGAATATATCCGGCATATACTCTTCAAGACGGACGGGGATACCGCAGTGCATCACAACTGAACTGTGGTATGCAATTTCTAAGCATTCCCATACCGAGAATGGAATGTAATCGGGTCCATATACTTCATCCAGCACAGCAGTGTTACAATTGAATGTCACATCATTGTTTTTAAACCACTGTAAGATGGTTGTGTTTCTTTTGTGTGTGGAGACAGTTTCTGATTGTGTTCGCAGGTACGGTTGTTTGTCCAGTCGGGAGGGAAAGCTGTGTGACAGTTTCATGCTACCACTAGTGGTACTGCCGCTTCTGCTACGGGGCTTGCACTCAACCTTCCCTGATACTTCTTTGTCAGCTTGCACAACATTTTGTTGCTTGTGTTGTTGTAACGGAAGAAAATCATCCACAAGAGAATGACCCATGTTGGTCCGAAGTAGGCCGGAGTATCTCTTAGAAAGTACCTGATGGTAAATATCCATAAGTTATAATGTATACATTCCAATATCATATATTCAATAACTTACAGATTCAAATGCACTAGATGCAGTGGACATCAGCTTTGTCTGTACCTCTAGGCTGCCGCAAACCCAAATATCAATACGCCTGTACAAGTACTCATCTGCGGCATCACAGTAGCTGGAATCTAAGCAGACGTAAAAGGTTGACTTGTCATTCAAGAGCATTAAGATATTGTGCTTCCACACAAAAAGTTTGGTACCAGACTGTAGGGTGATAGGATTGACGTTATTTGGCATAGCTGAGGTAAGACTAAACTCCATGTCTTCCTCGGGTGTTAAGGACACGAGTAGCATTGTGGCAAAATCATTCCACAAATTCATCGGAAAAAATGCCAGAAAAAATGATCTTTTCCATTCTAGAGTTTCACGATCTACAGGTAGCATTGATAAGGTGGGGGTACAGCTAGGAACAATTGTGGTGCCCTCCACATCTGCAAAAAGGTTTAGATGATGGAAGAAGCTATGAAAATCATCTCTGCTGATGTTCCCCACTGGTTCCCCGAGTATCATATTAATATGAGAGGTGGGGAGAAATCCTGTGCTGTTTTCATCAGATTTAGAAATCCGTAGGATACGAGCAATGATGTTACCGACGAGTTGTGGATTGAGAGAAACTAAATGCTCCCCAGCGCGTGTCTTGTAGAGATAGATTAATCCACACTAAAATGAGATACACTTATACAATGCACAAAATGTTCACGTCTTTGTACTTACTTGTTTCATGAACTGAAGCACCGGTAATAGCTCACACTTGAGACGGTTTTTTGCTTGAAGCATAATCTTGTTGTCCAAGTCGGCCACAGTATACAGGAATGGCTCGTTGCCACGACTGGATGATCGCTGACTCTGCAGTCTCATGTTATACACTACTTGTGACAGCTCCACGTAAGCCGCAGGCACGGTGATCCCCATCCCCAATGGACCCAGAATAGGCAGCAACATCTGAACCGGCTCAGTGAGAGTTTTATAAAGTCGACTGCGTAGCTGAGGAATGCCACTACCAGTAACGTTGCTGACGAAGGCGACATCCACAATGGACGGCATAAGATGAGCCGCACTTCCAGTCTGATGCATGCACACGTTACTAAACTGATAGACATTACCGTCAAGGCGACGGTGAGAATCTGTGATGGTTCGTAAAGAGTTTGTGAAAGACGTATGATCGGCTTTCCGCAATACAGCAGCATGGTTGCCAGTAATGTGTTCAGCTATCCAATCCAACCGTTCCTGAAAATATTGTTCCCTCTCAGCTTTGGAACCAATCTTGTCCAAATGTGTGAATACAATAATAACAGGTACTGGGGTACTTCTGCGACACTGGATATCTATCAACCACCTGAATAAATCTTGGTGTGGACTTTGAATGTTCAGTACCAAAATATGAATAGAGCCGACAGCTGGAAAGTGATAGTAGACTTCACTGTATTGGTCTGATCCGCCAAAATCCCATACATCAAAGTGAAAATGGTCTCGACGAAAAGTGAGAAATTCACGAATGCGAAATCGCCAATCTTCAATCTAAAAAATCAGATTACAAACAAAACACCATAAGATTATAGGCTGCATATAAGCATATACCTGTACTCCTCTGGTTGGGCCTGTGTTAACAAACTTCACATCCCTCAGACGTGCTGAAAGATGAGTTTTCCCAGAACTTTTAGGTCCCACAATGACTAACTGAAGGAAGTTCCAAGGAGCACTGGCCTCCTCTCGTTGTTGCATGTATTTTTTAATTGACTGGAATCCCTGCTGGGCAATGTATAATGGTGGATCAATCAACTTTAAGCCGTCAATATGTATACTATGCATGTTGGGCAGGAAGTATAACTTAGCTGGAAGAGTTGTGATCTGTGAAGCATATATGATCATACAAAACTCACACAAGCAAAATAAATACCTTTTTATTATTCTCCAGGTGCAAGAAGTGCAGGCCATGCAACTGTAGCACCCACAAGGGTAACATATGTAGATTGTTACTACTAATGTCCAGGTAACACAGCTTTCTATTGGATCCTGCGTGTAGATTGCTACCAGATGGAAAAGATCCTTTATAAATTTTGTTATGTGAAAGATTAAGAAGAACTAATTTTGGACCCCATAAGTTGGGAAATGGGAAGCCATGCAGTTCATTATGGGAGACATTGAGTGACTCAAGATTTGGCAAAGAGACCAGTTCATCCGGAACCCTAAGTAACTTATTGTGGGATAAATCCACATGAACGATAAACTTTATTTCCTTAGGGCTGGCCTTCAGAAAATCCTCCGAAAATGTCACAAGATGAATGTCCTTCCATATAAGGGCATACAAACGCATCACTTCCATATATGGTCGATTGTCAATAACCTCCATACTTTTCTCCAGGTCATAGAGGTCGTCACAAGATTCTTGTTCATATAACGCTGGTTGATTGTCAATATTACGGAATGATGGAACAACAATTAGAGGATGGGTGTGATAAAGATATTGAGCCATAGCGGTTGGATTCTGTGCGATGACCTTTTGACTGACTGGATAACCCAGGCTCCTTAGGTGAGTAAGCAGTTTAAAGCACTCCTTAGTAAGGCACCAATGCATGGCCTAAGGGAATAATATGCATACATACATTTAAGTGGTGAAAAATTTGCAAACGTGTTCACTAACGTTTTGTAGAAATTTCTTTGCTTCGTTTTGTGTTGCAGTACTCTAAACACAAGGGAGGGTGTATTTTAACAATGATAACATACACACGCACACACACACACAACACGCACAAAGACACACACTGACCACATGCTTGAAAATGAGAGGACGAGAAATGATGTCCCAAAAACAGTGCTCTACTACTTTAGTCTCATTGGCTGACAAGTGGAAATAGATGATATGACTGTCTAAAGAAAAGCACGTGTCATGTGCTTCCTTAAATTCCACTTGTGTATTGTCTAGCAAATCTGCCTTGTTACCAATAACACAGATGAAAGCCTTTGGGGCCAAACTGGTGGCTTTATTCAACAATTCTGGTAGATTGTCAAACGTCGACTATCCACAAAACCACAATTTAATTCAATAAAGCGTGCGCCTCATTTACTTACACGATTGGCGATGTCAAATAAAATCAAAACAACTTTAGCTTCACTGATTTCAGAGGGTGACGGATCGTCAATCTAAAAAAGTCCATCATTTTAAAAACATGCTGTATGTAGTAGAAGACAGTGCTTACAATTTCAATACTTAGCGACAACCCACATATCTCCATACTGCAGTGGCTGCGGTGATCATGACAATTCTCGCTTGATAGGCCCTTGAAAATAAATAAGAGATCAAAAAATCAAACTTCATCATCAGGAACCAGTTAAAAGAAACTATATCTAAAACGCATGATTATGTACATATATGTATTTATAAACTACACACACACACACACGCACGCACGTACGCGCGATACACACACAACACACGATACGCACACAATACACACACACAATAGATATACCTTTTATTGCCTAAGTTCTGTGCTAATATTTAATAACTGTATGGTAATTAATGTTTTGTTGATCTGTTAATAATTGTATGGGCTATTGGTGAGGCTGTATGGGGTATTAGCAGGAAACAATTATTGTTGTGTATAGTTTTAATTAGTTCAACAATCCAGTGTTTCTATTGTAACTAAATGACAATAGTCTGTGTGTGTGTGCGCGCGTGCGTGCGTGTATGCTTTAATAGGGTAAGTAGTCCAGGGAAACTTAATATCCACCATGTGTTTACATTAATGGTTTTAGTTCGGCAAATCACACATGAATTACAAACCGCCAAGGCATGTATCTCTTGATATGATGTTGGCAAACTACACGGGACTGGATTAACGTTCAAAACATACTGTATTCTCACATTTTATATTTGTAATATTTAGCCTGATTAGATTTACACCAGAACTTTTCCTTGCCAGAACATTGCAAAATTCAATTTGCCAACTTTTCCCACTACATGGTATATATTGCTGTTGTGTGTAGTAGGGATGCCACAATATAAAGTTTTTTTTATTATGTCATATGTCATGGAGAATTATATCACAACATGTCATATGTCACAACATAAACTGTATTAACACTTCTTATGCATATAATCAGTGCAATTTACATTAATGTTAAACATTATATTGACATTATCATAAACAGTATTTAACGACAATGACATTGCAACAATGTTGTTCATGGTTTTTTATTTTTTCTCCAGTTATCTATGTCACGACATAAAGCAACCTACAACATATCATATCGTGGAATTCTATGTCACAACGTGTCATATGTCATGACTATCACGGCATCCCTAGTGTGTAGACTAGCAGTGTTTGTTGCTTCTGGTTCAGCAAACACACAACTTGAAAGTTGTTAATTTAACTGTCTAAGGTCATGTCATTACCATAAATTTGAGAATGCATACACTACAACCAAACCAAACCATGGACTGGATCACATGAAAATGACCCCACTGTTTATAATAAAGTGCTCAACATTCTATAACCAAGAGTACCATATATGGATTCCCATTAACTTGTTATTTTAACCTCACAGGACCTTAAGACTCAATGTAATGTATATGATGTGCTATGTCATACAAACAGACAATAAGGTTGTCTGGTATAAATTTAATAGTCGTTCTTGTACAATCATGAGACCAAACTATTATTGTATACCTATAATATTAGTGTTCACGATATGGAAAATGCTAATACAATAACTATATATTGTCGATACCAATAGTGAAGGATACAAAATAAAAGCTCTAGAGATGATAACTTTATCGTGGAGGAAACACAAAACATGTCATCAGTCATCAGTAACATTCATTACAAAATGATCCCTCACTGTAATTCTCTTTACATGAGCAGCCATTTTGTTTGTATCATATGATACATGTAAGCTGTAATGTTAGACAGGATTTGAAAGTTTTTGAACCTAAACATATATTATATCAGGAAAAGCTTTTCTACACAATAACAAAACAGAATTTTAACATAACTCAAAAGTGAACTTTGTACCCAATTCCCATATTAACCTTTGTAACACCTTGTTTGTTTGAATATGCAACACACAACACATACACACGCAAACACACACAGTGCTACTGCTACTGCTACTGCTGCTACTACTACTACTACTACTACTACTACTACTACTACTACACACACACACACACACACACACACACAATAAAGATTTTGTGTACAGGTAACATTTCATAGCATCATACACAATCTGAAAACACTACATGCTTTAATAAGGAGCTTAATATAACATAGAGCATTATATGCTTAGGTTTTCCCCTTACATACTAATACGTAGGTGTAGGAGTACCTTAGCTTATCCAAACCCCCCCAACCAAAGTATTTTTACAACTAAAATACCCAGTGCTTAACCACTTGAGGAAAGGAGGTGATCTCCTAGTGCAATCTCTAGTCATGTTGCTCTAGAGGTTTGACCATATACCAGAGAGTCAAGGGATCACATCTCGTAGCCCCCACAGTCTTAATAGACAGGAATAAATACCATTATATTTTATAACTCGAAACTTGCAAAATTTACATACAAGTATCATTAGCTAAATACGAGAATATCACAAAATCGACAGGGATGCCCCCTGAATAAGCACTATAGTAAAGTATGCACCAATTTTAGCTTTCACAATACAGTGTTATTCCAAATGAGAATAAACGTTGAAACAGATTTCATGTTTGTTATGGACGCTCATTCTTAACACACATACTTGAAATGGTTGCTCGCCAACTTTAAAACAAGACATCACGTGACCACCACTACATTAATTAAAGGCTGTAATATACCTATCACCTCACTAGTTTCAAAATACTGTATTCCATGACGAAATTTATTACACATTTGCAATGTATTATAGTAAAGGCTTCGTTCTTACACTACCGCGCCACAAGGCGTGGCATTCGATAATTATTCGGAGGTCCACGTACAATGGTGGGAGCCTGAACTTCCTCGCGTAGAACTAACAACGTTGATCTGTTATGTGCTTCAAGGACACACTTACCAAACAGTTTCCGACGAAGGTAGTTTTTCCAACACCTTTGTCGCCCATCACGCAAACGACGATTCTGCAATTTTCATAAAATAACACGCATACAGTTGACAATGTTTGTTACACTGACTTATCTACAGCTGAGTCCTGCGACTGCGCCATCACCGACAAGGTTCAATTGATCTGATCTTGATCACGTGCCCATCGTCTTTAGAACTTAAAACCACAATCGATAAATTCGAACATCGAAATCATTTTAAAACCCATTTATAAATCTCGAAATAAACATACTATTATATAAATAAAAATTATGTCATTAAATCTCTCATTGTACAGCACAATATCTTCCTATATAATGTGTAAATTTTTAATATTCTTTTATTTAACTGATTTTTCACCTTAACTTTTTCTGCTGGAGAAGAATTGCTGTTACATGGCCTCCATCAACATATTGAACATTACACCCTAAGCAAGTTGATATCATTTTGAGCACTCTATATAATTATTTTATAGCTTGTAACATGTGACCTGATTTGAGAAAACCAGCCACATAGGCACTTGGAAACATATCGGGTTAATCAAGACACACTGCTGTCTGCCATAACGGCAATGAACATAGCAATCTATTAAGCTTTCAGGCTTTTGATTTAGGCTGATACGGTTAAGGGGTGGGTGGGATGGGAGTAGGGTAGGTAGTGGAGTAGGGTTGGACAATAACAAAATATCATGTCACGATTCGATATTAGCACAATACCATTTAAACTAATGTGGCAGTACTACAGGCATTAAAATTATGAATATAGATTGAAGTAGTTTTACTGATGTTTAATGCTTTTGAGCAATGGATTTCAGTTTTCACACATACATGGAGGGCTTTTGCAAATCCAGTCACCCAATATGGCTTTAACCCTCCTTACCTGGCCATATAGTTCTTACATCTTCTGCCCATTCCCTTGGTACATACCTATCATGCTTGGCTGTAACAAATACGGTCCGCCTGGGATCGGAGGGTATAGAGAAATGTCTTAAATGTGTCCAGTGGTCCAAAACTATAGCCATCCATTTCATGGCCTCCCCGTAACTGATTATGTGTGCCTTTCCAGATTCTGTTTTAAAAGTATCACAACTGTGATATTCCCTAGTTCCATGTCCCTCATCATGCTCTTTTAAAATCTGGGATATATTAGATAATCCCAATTTGCTGTGATGTAGTTCCAATTGGAGCGCATTCCAGCAGACAGCACTCTTCAAGACTCCCTGTACGCATGGATGATGTAAGTCTTCAGGAATAATATGGCCTTGCTCACCCTAGTGAACACAGAAGCTGCAGAAGCCCAAGAGTAACAAGGCACCACTGCAGAGGCACTTGGCCACAAAGCCCCAGCCAGCGAAGCATTCTACATAAAACAAAAGTTAAGAAATAATGTGTCACAAAGTGAAACAACTAAAATAAAATGTTCTCACGTGGCCTCCCATTGATATGCCTGTAACTCCCACGGGGCCAAGTCCTTGGCATTGCAGCCAGTCACGTAACACATAACACTCCAAACTAAGAGCAGCACCCATCACCAAAAGGTCTGACACATAGCAAAGACTAGAACGTCTAAAAACAAAACACAATGATTCCTCCCAACCAAATAACATTTACATACATTTGACCAGGCGGCTTTCTCCTCCCATCTGTGGAATCAAGGAGCAGTTAAGGAACTACGTAGGAATACATATAGTATGGTTTATAAGGATACAGTATGGATTCTCTACTAACAAAGACCCTATCTGCTCTTCACGTAACAATGGTAATGCAGTCAAAGCTCTACGGCGCCAGTAATGCTGTAATAAATGATGATATTTAGACAAGCCCTAAAAATCACTAACATGATCTCCGGTTCCAGCAAGCTGGATATAAACTGGGGTAACTTGTGATTCTGTTTCTTCAGGAAGTATGAGTTCAAATCTTGAGCCAGAAAAATAATATGGTTATATATTTACCGCTCACAAGAAATACCTAGATATTTCTGCTTCTTCTGGTAGTAAACCAGGCGCTACTGTTGCCAGTGGTGACTTAAAAAATCCTTCAAAAATACGACCACCAGATATTTTACGTGCCTAAGAGTGTTGCTACGTTCAACAGATGTATGAAGGGTCTTTACACTAACCAGCTTACAATTAATTTTAGGGATATTTCTTACAAGAGATAAGCAGTCAGTTCGATTTTGGATCTTTCTTCGTATTCTAAGTAACCTATATTTGGCGGTTGAAGTTGATACAGTTGCACCAAAATATTTGGATACTAACTTTTGATAAGTTTGTACTTCGCCCCAACCTTTAGAGAAGAAATTGGCCAATCTCGAGGTCACTAGGCCATTGTAAATGCTGTCCGTCATTTTCGCTTAAGTTTGAATATAGACATTGCCGCCAACACCTCGGTCTCGTGACTTAATTATAAGCGCTTATAATGTCTAATATAAGCGCCATCTTGAGAAAAGGAACCAGCCATTGAGGCTCCTGTAAGTACTACATCAATAGATGCATATAAAATATTTACAGAGCATATGTATGTCATGTATGTCATGTATGTGATGTACGTATGTATATTTTCTCTGGTAAGGAAGAATGGCCTTGGCTGATTTATTAATACTGGAGGTCAAAATAATAATGAATCAATAAATCAATAGTATGGTTTATAAATAGCTTGTGTACAAACCATCAAGTGATTACCCATTATTCTGTACTCAGTGGAGCATTCTCCTTCACACTGGCGTAGCTGACCCTTTTATGCGGCTCCCTCTTTGGAGGGCTGTCATGCACCCATCATCACACACCCGTATGTATATGTTAAGTGCGTTGCTTATCCATATTAAGGGTATATTATCTATGATGCCACCGATGGTCCCCCCAAAATTGGTCCCCCGGACCATCTGTGGTAATTTTTCTTGCCATAGATGGTCCCCCGGACCAAGTATGGCACCAGATGGTCCCCCCTTGCCACAGATGGTCCCCCTCTCGAAAATCATCCAGACTCGTTCATGATGGTCCTCCATGCCTGCCAGGCATATTGCAAAGTTCAGTCTCTTGCATAATCATGTTTCAGTTTGCTGGCTTCGATCATTGCACACCTGAGGTATAGCTAGCTAGATATTGTCTTATGCAGAATATACATGCATGCGTGCATGCATGGATTGCATGCAGCGAGCACTACTCGTTGAAGTTCCACGAGTTAATGTATCGTTATAGCTGCGTACTTAATCACGGCTGGCATGCATGTCTAGCTAGCTACCAACTATTTAGCTGATCAATTAGCTAAGTCTTAGGCTATGCCACACTAGCCATCCTTTTCAGTGCCCAACGAACTTCACTGTTGATTAGTTGTGTGGTGTTAAGAAATACCTGCAATAAAACTGGGCCTTTCATCAAGCAGATAGGTATACTCTAATACACACCAGCATGCATTAGCAAGGTGTCACTCTAATAGAGCAGTCAGTTATTAGTGAACAAAAGAGCATAATGTGAGCATAATTATACAGATCTGGTAAGCATATATGGAGTCTTTGATCTAACTAATGCCCAACCACACAACCACAATAGCCTATATCTACTGGTGGTCTGACCACATTCACACAGGGATAGTGCTGTGTATCAAATAGAGCACATGATAGGGCTTTGAAGAAATTAGCTGGCTATATAGTATGATCAAGAATTCATAATAAATCATTTTTTATTTAGGTGCATATATATAGCATGCAACAGGGAAGGTCTGAAACGATTCCAAATCTCGTACAAGGCTGTCAAGATTCTGGAATCATAAATCAAAACTTCAATTACTATTCTTGTGTTTTTGTATTTCTCCGTATATTATTAATCACGTGATATGATTGCCTAATTTGGTGAACAGGAATCAAGTCATAAATCAATAAATCAAGTCATAAATCAATAAATCAAGCCAAGATTCCAAATCTCGTACAAAATATGTGGTAGTGTCAGACCCCTCGCATGCAACCTTGTTTGTACTGGGGTGTAATGTGATCTGATTAAAGGAAGTGACATGATCAGGTGTGCAGCTACAACAGTGAAAATGAGCTACTTGTCTGATGCATTAAATGCTGTGTAATCTGATCTATATTATTATGATGTGATTTCCTGTATGAAATACAAAACATTGTACATCCTTTTAGATCATCTTATAGCTTGTAGCTATACTAAATTAGCAACATGCACAAGAATGTGCATGCATGCCGAGGGGTCGTGGGCGTCTGTTTCAAATTATTTGAAGTTTATTCCTCATATTATAGTAAATTTCTGTATACTACGCTGCACGTGATCATAATCTTTGTAAATCTCTAAGATTTATAAATCTTGTTGGCGATTTTGCTTTGTTGCTGAACCCTAGATGCATGCATATGCATTAATTGAGACAAATTATTTTAGATTTCTGTGTATTCGAGTCAGGGGAACTCCCCAATAGAGTATTAAATTTCTGCAGCATCCACCGGAATTTTTGCTTAACCGCCATCCCACTATACTGCATGTATATAAAATGTGAATGGCTCTGTGAAAACCCTCCACGTTCGCGTGCAAATTTTGACCAGGGTAGAAATTTAAAATCTCATAATTCTCCTGGTAACTGTTTCTTGTAGATACGACTATTTGCCGATGACTGTGTTATTTATAAGTCTATTACAATACTAGAAGATGCGAAACAGTTACAAGAAGACCTATGTAAAATATGTGAATGGACCAACAAATGGCAAATGAAATTAAATATTGATAAATGTGCTGTGCTACGCTGTACCCGTTCCCCGATCCCCATACAATATGCATATACTTTAATGGGTCATACTTTAGAGATGAAACTATATACATATCTCGGTGTAGGAATTGATAATACTATGTCATGGTCATCGCATATACAAATGATAAGTAATAGATCAACTAAAGTGCTGAATTTTATTAAACGAAATCTTAATAGCTGTCCACTTGACACTAAAAAAACGGCCTATCTAACACTAGTTAGACCTATCATGGAATATGCTGCTCCTATCTGGGATCCGTATTACAACACTGACATTTATAAACTAGAAAAAGTACAAAGAAGAGCTACTCGATGGATTTTATCTGAGTACTCTAGAACTACCAGTGTTACATCATTGTTGTCTTTTCTTAATATAACATTACAACAGCGTCGTCAATTATCAAGGTTAACATTATTTTATAAAATAATTAACAATGTACTACCGATTTCCATTCCTTCACACTATCAAAGAACCCAATTTCACACAAGACAACACCATCCGAACCGCTTTATCCTGCCACAAGCTACCCTTAATACTTATAAGTATAGTTTCTATCCAAGAACTATTAAAGATTGGAATAATTTACCAATTAGTATTATAGAATCAAGAGACTTGGACGAATTTATCTACTTACTTAACTATAATTTTTGTAATTAATTGTATCTGTGATTGTACTAGTTGGGGTTTTTACCCCCTGGGCAAACCAGCTGAGCTGACTGCCCAGTATTTAATCTTAAATCTTAAGCTAAGTGTTGTAGAAATTTGCCTATTATAATGTAGGCACAAATGTCTTAGTACAAATTGATGGATTGTAGAGGGTGCGTAGCCTTCGTACCCGACATTCTCACGCCGGCGATGTCGGCGCGCGCCGGAACAAACAACGTGACGCAAGATGACGATCTTTACGTGTTACCATATACAGGTTCGACTAAAGATCTAACCACATTCACCGCTATAGCCTACAGTAGCTACATCGCTAGAGCAATGAATATTTTTGCCAAATACCTACTAACGATCTTTTCTTTACTCCTTATTGATCTCGGTAAGTTAGGCTGGTATATTTTCAATGTAGCTAGAGCTAGCTACCCCTGTACTTGACTCGTGAATATTGTTCGATGTAACAGCTAACTATAGCTACGAAACTAGGTCAATCCATAGTTGGACTGAGAATGTACGTACTATATGATAGCTATAATATATAGTATATTAGCTTCTGCTTAGTTAGCTATTACTGCATTCAATATGTGTACGGCCGTTAGTATCTATGATAAAAGTTTGTTAACAGGTATCTAGTGATAATAGCTGATTATAGTTATACATGTATGGCAATACTCTGTGACATGGGATACTTGATATTGGATATCCTCAAATTATTGTGTATGGTGATAATATTGAAATATTGCCTAGCCCTACTGAGTCTTCAGTGCATGTTAGTTTAGTAGTGATTTTGCCAGTTTAAGCTATCTATACACATATATATATATTGTTGGTTGTCTTCCACACTGTAGTTGTCGGACATCCACAGTGTCTGGACTATCTCCCTCCATTCGGGAACAGGCCACGTCACTGCAATCAGTATAGATCATTCTCTTGTTGCACAGATGATGCTTCCAGAGAAATTAAGCGAAGAGTGAATAGACTGCTGAGAGCATCTATAAGTAATAGGACGGCAAGGAACCAATGTAGACAGTACCTTCGCAATGTTGCTTGCACAGTATGCTCACCTTATGCTGCTCACGTGTACGAAGCTGAGACTTTAGATACTCCAAGAGTTTTTCCTTCTCTCTGCCACAACTACTGCTTAGAGTTTTACAATAATTGTTATCCTGCACTTTTTGACTACTATCAGTTGAACCGTACTGGGTATGATGAAAACAGTGCCGAACAATTCTGTAGGGACCAGGTGCCCAGTGACCAAACATATTGTTATCCTTCAGTTATACAGGGCCCTCAGTTTGCAAATGACACCACAGAAGAAGTTGATTCTGATAATGACTTGAGTATCTGTGTCCTGCCTATTACCAGCGGCCTTCGTAACCCTACAGCGATTGTCCATTCCAATGATCAAACAGGACGGCTGTTTGTCACCGAACAAATTGGTGTTATACATGTTATCACCAAGGACCGATTAAGACTTCCCACTCCATTTCTTGACATTTCTAACCGAATCCTGACTAGCAGTTTTTATGGTGATGAGAGGGGTCTACTTGGAATAGCGTTTCATCCTAACTTTAAAGAAAATGGTAAATTTTATGTCTATTATTCCACGACTGCTTCAAGAAGATTCATTAATGGGAACTACATAAATCATGATAGTAGAGTATCACAATTCATAGCCTTAAATGGTAGTAATGTGGCCGACATCTCCAGTGAACAAATTGTCATGACGATTCCTCAGTCATCTGGTAATCATAATGGTGGACAGCTTCTTTTTAATGATGATGGCTCCTTATTTATTTTCCTTGGTGATGGAGGAGGTGGAGGAGACAGGCATGGAACAATTGGCAATGGTCTTGACAGGTGAGATATGACTGGCAGTAATAGTAAAAATATAGTAATACTTGTGTTGTGCATGTGTTAGATCTACATTGTTGGGATCAATTCTCCGCATAAATGTGAGTTCACTGCCTTACACTATTCCTGAAGATAATCCATTTGTCAACAATTCACAATGGCACCCAGAGATATATGCTTATGGTTTGCGCAATCCTTGGAGGTGTTCATTTGATAGGGGAGACTCAAGGGGTAGGGGTAAAGGGAGACTGTTCTGTGGTGACGTTGGACAAAATAGGTTTGAAGAAATTGACATTATTGTAAAAGGTGGAAATCATGGGTGGCGTGCATTTGAAGGCAATGAATGTTTTGATCGAAATCTTTGCAATGGTAATTATTTGTATAGAATGCTGAATGTTGTTTACCATATGTGTGACATCATTTTAGCATTAAATGATACGATATTTCCAATTCATGCCTACCCACACTCTACGGGAAGGTCTGTAACTGGAGGATATGTTTACCGGGGATGCTCTTTCCCTAATCTACAAGGTCTCTACCTCTTTGCTGACTATGAGAGAGGGTATGATTACTTGCACACACATCAACACTACATACCGTGTGACACTAAATTACTAACACTTTAGTATTATTTGGACTTTGGAGGAGAGAAGAGGAACGTGGACTGTAAAGCGACTGTTCATGGGGAGTGATGATGTTTGCCATAGTGGTGGTCTTGTCGGTGAGGACAGAGCACAACACATCATATCTTTTGGAGAAGATGAAAGTGGTAAGAGATTTAACCCATAGATGAAAATAATAGCTAGTGGTAAAAGTTATAAAGCAGTATGGAGGCATTCATCATTGAGACTTATGCATTGCTTGTCCTGATGTTACATCACTATAATATTATATAGACCATATGCTACCTAAGGTGTGGACTTATATGGCTTTACTCACGTGTGATAAGAAATAGCCATTGTTTTGAGGGCAATAAGTAGTGTGAATATACAGGAAAGGTGTTAAAACTGGCGGAACACAGGGATTGTATTTGTGTATGGCTGTTTCAGTTAATTGATATACTGTGTGCAGTATTGTAACAATGCAATGTTATACTTTTTATTGTTGTTGTTACTCCATCCCTAGGCGAGCTGTATATTTTAGCCACAAGTAGGCCGTCTCCTACTTCCCGTCAAGGCGTAGTTTATCAAGTCATTGAACCACAAAGGTGAGAACACATGTACGCATTCCATTATTTTATACTTGATATTCACAGGAGAGGTGATCCCTCACAATGCAACAGCATCAACTGATCTCCTACGTACATGTCTCAACTGTGCTCAAGTGTTGTCAAAAAATTTCATTTCATATGTTACTAAATAGCTAGTTTGTCTTATAAAAATGAAGAAAGCAAATAATAATGTAAATGATTGTAACTAGGGGATCCAAATTAGTTGCATGAAGTGCATGTAATAGCTGCATTATTGACATGATTGCAGTTACAGCATTAATTAACAAACTGAAGATTTCTGAACTACTGATAGTCTGCAGCTGCCCAGCAGCAAACTTGTGCTTATAGTATCACTTTTGAAAAGACTGCTTCCTACAATGACGAGCTTTGCTGATGCAGCAGTGACACCTGGAACTGTAAGTACATACTACCGGTATGATCACAGAATCACATTCAGGTGGCTTCTTAATTGTCTAAAGAAATCAGCTTCCTCAGGAAGCTGACATTAGTGGATGAAATGAATATAATTGAGAGAGTTGGGACTTGGGAACTACTTGTGTGCTAGGCCTATAGGTGTGATTTTCTAGTCTCTTGGTACACACAAAAGTAGTGGTATTGTGGACAAATGTTGACACCCAGACAAACAGCTATAGCTTTTGACTAGAATAAAATTCCTCCTGTTTTTGCTAACAGAAATTTATACTTAAAGAAACCTGAGCTATACATACAGGTTAGTTAACTACTTAGTACAGACAAAGAGGTTACGCTCTTGGAATAATGTGATCTACGTAATTTAAAAGGAAGTGACACTTGTGTATGGTCTGATCTATTAGCTATGATATGGTTTCCTTTAGTCCTAATACAAAAATCAATGTAGCCACATCCTTTAGCTTTAGTTACTTCTATATATAGGTATATGAGAAAGAAGTGATATCATTATAATTATATATCAGCTAACTAGCTAATGAGCAAGTAATTTACAAACACATATACATGAATAATGATGTATCAACTCAGTATCAAGCCTAATCAATAAGTAATCATTCTGGCAAGTTTTCATGTATTAAAGAGAGTATTTTAATTAAATGTATTTTAAGCCAAGGGAATGCACAATTATTAATTTTAAAAGGCAATCAATTGCTTGTCAAAAATTTCAAGTAGAAATTTAGAAATTTCTAAAGTTAGAAATTTGTGAAGAAATGGGATTTTGCTATAGTGCAATAAGCCACTATAACAAATATATTTGATGTTCAATAGACTAAGCCTTCTTACGGGTCCCTAGTGGGATAGTGTATATAATGATAAGGCATATAAGGTTCTGAAAATAAACCTTAAATTTTATAAAACTCTCTAATAGAGCAATCAAGCTGATGGAGCAATTAAAAAATTTATGACAACATCCGCGTGTTACCACGAGGTGAAGCCATTTCAACCATTCATCTGCGGCGAGGTGAAACCTTTGCCTATAAATGCAACCATGCAACACTTTCCAACTACAACACCACGATATCCTGACCAGATCAAACCGCATTCACCGCTTTACCGCTAGAGCAATGAACATTATTGGCAAATACCTACTATCGATCTTTTCTTTACTCCTTATCGACCTCGGTAAGTTAAGCTAGCTACTCGATTGATTTGTAAATGTTGTCAGTGTTGTTGTAGCTACTTGAGATCAATCTCGATAACTCCTTTACTCAGTGTTAGCTAAATGTAGTGTACTACTAGAATGACGAAAATAATGATCAAGGATGCATGTCATTGTTTAGTCTAGTACTAGTCAGTAGTGATTTTATATACGTATTGCTGACTGGACTTCCACACTGTAGTTGTTGGACATCCGCAGTGTCTGGACTATCTCCCTCCATTCAGAAACAGGCCACGTTATTGCAGACAATATAGACCGTTCTCTTGCTGCACAAATGATACTACCTCTGTCGTGAAGCAAAGAGTGAATGAAGTGCTGAGAACATCTATACGTAATAGGAAAGCAAGGAACCAGTGTAAATCATACCTTCGGAATGTTGCTTGCACAATTTGTTCACCTTATGCTGCTCATGTGTATGAAGCTGAGACTGCAGATGCTCCAAGAATCCTCCCTTCTCTCTGCCATGACTACTGCTTAGAATTTTATAATAATTGTTATCCTGCTATTTTTGACTACTATCGGTTGAATCGTACTGGGTATGATGAAAACAGTGCCGAACAATTCTGTAGGGACCACGTGCCCAGTGACCAAACATATTGTTATCCTTCAGTTATACAGGGCCCTCAATTTCCAAATGACACTGAAGAAGTTGATTCTGGTAATGACTTGAGTATCTGTGCCCTGCCTATTACCAGTGGCCTTCGTAACCCTACAGCCATTGTCCATTCCAATGATCAAACAGGACGGCTGTTTGTCACTGAACAAATTGGTGTCATACATGTTATCACCAAGGACAGAGTAAGACTTCGCACTCCATTTCTTGATATTTCTAACCGAGTCCTCCTGACTAGAAACTGGTATGGTGAGGAGAGAGGTCTAGTTGGAATAGTGTTTCATCCAAACTTTAAGGAAAATGGTAAATTTTATGTCTATTACTCTGCAAACCCTTCAACAAGACACACGAGTCATGATAGTAGAGTATCACAATTCTTAGCCTTAAATGGTAGTAATGTGGCTGACATCTCCAGTGAACAAATTGTGATGACAATCCCTCAGCCATCTGGCAATCATAATGGTGGACAGCTCCTTTTTGAAGATAATGATTCCTTACTTATTTTCCTCGGTGATGGAGGAGGTCAGGGAGACAGGCATGGAAGAATTGGCAATGGTCTTGACAGGTTAGATATATACAAGCAATAGTAATAATAATGTATAGCAGTTTCCTTTGTGTTACATGTATCGTAGATCTACATTGTTGGGTTCACTCCTCCGCATAAATGTCAGTTCACTGCCTTACACTATTCCTGAAGACAATCCATTTGTCAACAATTCACAATGGCACCCAGAGATATATGCATATGGTTTGCGCAATCCTTGGAAATGTTCATTTGATAGAGGAGACTCAAGGGGTAGGGGTAAAGGGAGACTGTTCTGTGGTGACGTTGGGCAAAATAGGTTTGAGGAAATTGATATTATTGTAAAAGGTGGAAATTATGGGTGGCGTGCATTTGAGGGCAATGAATGTTTTGATCGAAATCTCTGCAATGGTAATTTGTATATGTAGTACACTGCACATGGAAATATTGTTTACCATGTGTAACATCATTTTAGGATTAAGTGACACCATATTTCCAATTCATGCCTACCCACATGCCATGGGTAGGTCTGTAACTGGAGGCTTTGTGTACCGGGGATGCTCCTTCCCCAAGCTACAAGGCCTATACATCTTTGGCGACTTTGAGAGAGGGTACGTATGTACAACACACCATAGATGTGATATGTAAATCACTAACACTTTAATTTAGTACTATTTGGGCATTGCGGGAGCAGCAGGAAGGCGGAGGCTGGAATGTAGAGCAAATATTAATGGGAGGTGATGATATTTGCCATGGTAGTCTTATTGGCAGAAATAGGGCACGGTATATCATATCCTTTGGAGAAGATGAAAATGGTACAGTAATTTAATAGTATCTCAGTGTAAATAATATAGTGTTAACTCAAAGCTATATCTTATATATATGAATATGTTTGCAATACACTAAATATTGTATACATGTTTCACCACCAGCTATCTAGCTTGTCAGCTGTTAGAAAGCTTATTGCTTATTAGGAAGCTTCTGATTGCCTGCATAATGTGTACAGTGCAATGCTTATGGTTGTTCATTACTGTCTTATAGGTGAGCTGTATATTTTAGCCACACATAGCCCATCTCCTGTTTCACGTCGAGGCGTGGTTTATCAAATCATTGAACCAGAAAGGTTTGAGAACACATGCACATTCCAATGTACCTAGTCACATATTATTTGCTTGATGTTATTCACAGGAGAGGTTCTCCCTCACAATGCAACAGCAGTAAGTGATCTTGGAAACCTCAGCTATGCTTCAGTGTTATTCACAGATACAAATTGGACATGTTCACAAAATGTTGTCATTGTGAATATGCATATACGTATATAGCCTACATGCACCTTATCAAATCAAATGTTTGTATAGTTATCCCTCTATCAGTATATATATACTTCATTATATGAATGTTACAAGCTAGCTATGTATGTAACTATATAGCTATTATGCAATACATAGTTTAACACTGTCATATAACATACGTTAATTGATATAGATGATAATTTCATGTCCTTGAGCTACACTTGACAAGTCCAAGTGTGCACTGAGGATGACCTGTTACTTGATAAAATGGATAGTAGTATAGCATGCTATAGATTGATAGTGTGTCCTTTTATCATGTCACATACCTAAAAAGTGTTACCCACTGAGTCTTTATGACATAGATATATACATTATCTATGACTGAGCCAATCCTGAGTGCAGTCCCAGTCATCAGCAATTCGGGCTTCAATCGGCTGAGAATGAACATCAGTTTCCAAATAACATGCATGCATGTGCATGGTTACTGGTTGGAGCAGAAGCATCAAAAACCTACCCCCTTTGGTAGCTAGCCCTGTCTAAAACGTTACGTAATAAAAAGTTAGCAGTCTGCGCGCGCAAGATTTCGTCATGTAGTATCCGGGTGATACCGCTCTCCGTAAACTTCTAGCTAGAGTAAAGTGTGGATGACTAGGTAGAGCCATGAATTCGTTGACCAAGTGCCTACTCGCGATTTTTATTGTACTTTTCATCGATCTTAGTAAGTAGTTTGATGTGTATTAAAATTTAATAAATGTTAGGGATTGTGCAACGCGTGAATTTTATGTGCGGGCTATGATCAAGTCAAGGGCCCGCAACTCCCTGAAATTTTGTACAGGCTCCTAGAAATCTTGAAATCTGACATCTTTAAATCGGCAGTTTCTCCGTATTTTCCGGATATTGATGTTACACGAAGCAACGTAATTATAAATACTTTAGAAATACATAGAAATCTAATCAAAAATTCGAAATACAAGCTGAAACCTTACCCTAAAATCTTGAAATCTTTCCTAAAAATCTTGAAATCTTGCCAAAAATCTTGAAGATTTGAAATCTTGTACAATATCTTTTGGGAGTTGTGGGCCCTTGGATCAAGTTAGCATAATAATTGTAATATACGGTATCGTAGTTCTGGCCGTGCTTTTAGACATCTCACATTTTTTGTTGCAATGTACTTCTACAGCTGTTGGACATCCACAGTGTCTGGATTATTTCCCACCATTCAGAAATAGGCCACCACACTGCCGTCAGTACAAACCATTATCTTGTTGCACAGATGATGCTGCTAAACAAGTGAGGCAAAGAGTGAATAGACTACTGAGAGCATCTGTAAGTAATAGGACAGCAAGGAACCAATGTAGACGGTACCTTCACAATGTTGCTTGCACAGTATGCTCACCTTATGCTGCTCACGTGTATGAAGCTGAGACTTCAGATACTCCAAGAGTTTTTCCTTCTCTTTGCCAAGACTACTGCTTAGAGTTTTACAATAATTGTTATCCTGCACTTTTTGACTACTATCAGTTGAACCGTACTGGGTATGATGAAAACAGTGCCGAACAATTTTGTAGGGACCAGGCGCCCAGTGACCAAACATATTGTTATCCTTCAGTTATACAGGGCCCTCAATTTCCCAATGACACTGAAGAAGTTAATTTTGGCAAGGGTCTAAGTATCTGTGTCCTGCCTATTACCAGTGGCCTTCGTAACCCGACAGCAATTGTCCATTCAAATGATCAAACAGGACGGCTGTTTGTCACCGAACAAATTGGTGTTATACATGTTATCACTAAGGACCGATTAAGACTTCCCACTCCATTTCTTGATATTTCTAACCGAATCCGGATTAGTAGTTTTTCTGGTGATGAGAGAGGTCTACTTGGAATAGCATTTCATCCAAACTTTAAAGAAAATGGTAAATTTTATGTCTACTATTCCACAACTGCTTCAAGAACATTCGTCAATGGGAACTTCATAAGTCATGATAGTAGAGTATCACAATTCTTAGCCTTAAATGGTAGTAATGTGGCCAACATCTCCAGTGAACAAATTGTCATGACAATCCCTCAGCCATATGTTAATCATAATGGTGGACAGCTCCTTTTTAAAGATGATGGCTCCTTATTTATTTTCCTTGGTGATGGAGGAGGTAGAGGAGATATGCAAGGCAATGGTCTTGACAGGTGAGATATGACTGGCAGTAATAGTAAAAATATAGTAATACTTGTGTTGTGCATGTGTTAGATCTACATTGTTGGGATCAATTCTCCGCATAAATGTGAGTTCACTGCCTTACACTATTCCTGAAGATAATCCATTTGTCAACAATTCACAATGGCACCCAGAGATATATGCTTATGGTTTGCGCAATCCTTGGAGGTGTTCATTTGATAGAGGAGACTCGAGGGGTAGGGGTAAAGGGAGACTGTTCTGTGGTGATGTTGGGCAAAATAGGTTTGAGGAAATTGACATTATTGTAAAAGGTGGAAATCATGGGTGGCGTGCATTTGAAGGCAATGAATGTTTTGATTCAAGTCTTTGCATTGGTAATTATTTGTATAGAATGCTGATGTTGTTTACCATGTGTGACATCATTTTAGCATTAAATGATACGATATTTCCAATTCATGCTTACCCACATTCTAAGGGAAGGTCTGTAACTGGAGGATATGTTTACCGGGGATGCTCTTTCCCTAATCTACAAGGTCTCTACATCTTTGCTGACTATGAGAGAGGGTATGATTACTTGCACACACACATCAACACTACATACCGTGTGACACTAAATTACTAACACTTTAGTATTATTTGGACTCTGAAGGAGAGAAATGGAATGTGGATTGTAAAGCGACTGTTCATGGGGAGTGATGATATCTGCCATAGTGGTGGTCTTGTCGGTGAGGAGAGAGCACGACACATCATATCTTTTGGAGAAGATGAAAGTGGTAAGAGAACATATCCATGGAGATGAAAATGGGTAGATATATTGTTATACAATACATGTAATGAATGCATTCAGTATTGAGATTTGTGGACTGCTGTTACTATATTTCGCTGTACGTGTGTATTTTACTCCAGCAGTTACATATAGTACCTAATTATAATTGAATATAGTCTGCTGATATTGTAAAATTCACTTAACAGTATATACATATTGTTAGTACTGACACAGATACCGATAATGAAGGATAAGTTATTATGTATGTAGCAGGTGATATTGATAAGTTTATGCAGAGGAAACATAATTAAGACAACAGCTGTCATCAGTAACATTCACAATAAAAATAATCCCTCTCTTTACCATTTTGTTTGTATCATATGATTTGTGTAAGCCATTCATGTGTGAACGATAGGCAGGATTAGTTTTGTAATGAAGCTACTAGGGTAAAGACTGTAATGCTGATTTCAGGTTTAGAGACCAATATCAATATGTACAAAAATATGTACTTATGCTCTCACCAAGATTGTGTGATGCCCGGGGTTCAAGTCATCAATGGTCTGGAATTTTTCTTCATTACATAGTTTATTTTAAGGTGATAGTTTCTGACTCCTTGTCCATAGGCTTAGTTATTTAAGCTTCCTTACAGGCCCCTAGTGGGATAGTGTTATAATGTATCAGTGGAACTCTTATAAATGTAACAATGCTAATTCCTTGTTACTTAAACATCCCAAATTCAGTTTCAATGTGTTTCATTTTGATAAAAACCACATACTATTTATTATTTTTGGAGACACATTATCCATGATGTTACATTTGTTGTTACTCCATCCTTAAGGTGAACTGTACATGTTAACCACAAGTAGGCCATCTCCTACTTCCCGTCAAGGCGTAGTTTATCAAGTCGTTGAACCACAAATGTGAGAACACACACACCAATACAACTATTATATTTCTATACTTGATATTCACAGGAGAAGTGATCCTTCACAGTGCAACAGCATCAACTAATCTCCTACATATCTCAATTGTGCTCTCAAAAATAGATATTTGAAATGGTTTAAATATAGTTTGTCATTGTGAAAAATATATTGTTTGTGAATTGTGAGTAAAGCAAATAAAAAATAAAGCTTGAATAAATAATTATAGCGACATGTAATAAACAAAATAAATAAAGCATTTAGTTAGCAGATAGTTGTTAGACAAAGTCGGTAGGTTTGTAATTAACATCGGTAGCCACCAGGATGTAATTCTGGAATTGAATAGAAAATGAAATATTTAAATATGATGTAATTATGTGTAGTACTCACAGTTCCAAGTGTCACTGCCGCGTTGACAAAGTTTATGCCTTCCACTGTAGGAACAGGTATCCCAGTGGTCCCATATTCTGGGTTTTGATGATACAAAATATCACTGGCAATGTGTTCTATAAAACTCACTGTTGATCTCAGGTATTATGAACACATTGGTGATCAATTTTATAATATCCTGTAGAGTAGACACCTGTTCAAAAATAACCAGCAGTTATATGCATACTTAATATGTACATACACACACACACACACACACACACACACACACACACACACACACACACACACACACACACACACACACACACACACACACACACACACACACACACACACACACACACACACACACACACACACACACACACACACACACACACACACACACACACACACACACACACACACACACACACACACACACACACACACACACACACACACACACACACACACACACACACACACACACACACATACCAGAAGATCGCCACACACACAAGCGGTATATGTACCAGCACACGTATAGTTTGGTAATATGATAAATTGCTTTCAGGCTAAAACGCTGAAATTAATTCCGCTAACATTTCTTCTACAATACAAATTCTATGGGCATCACCAAAACGTGAAAATAAAAACCTGTGAAAATTTTATTAGTGAATATTTTTAGCAGTGAAAAAAACTAGCTATAAAGTTATCCAATAAACATTAGTTTTTGGAAAGTAGCATCAGCTAGTCAACACCTCTCAGGCTTAGCTATATACAATGGGCTTGTGAATTGCTTTAAAAGTCTAATATCAAAAGTGCTTATGATATGATTAATCATGCTTCAAAGCACCTTCAAAGAAGTACTTATACAATGCTTCAAAGCACCTTCAAAGAAGTGCTTATACAATGCTTTCAAGCACATGCAAGCACTCAAGTGCTTGTCCCATAACTGTGTGGCTTACATTAAAAGTTCCAATGTCACTGGACAGTCAAGTCAACACTAATGTAAGAAGATACAATACACTGCCATAATTATTACATACAGCTACACGTAGTTTAAGGAAACACGTTTATTTTTGCACATATAGCTACGTAGCCGGCGTAGTTAACAGTAATGATATCAGCTGTCAAATATTATAACCGTTCTGTTATTTAATCCTCAGCAATGCATATACCCAATATATTATATTGGTATTGTTTTTGCACCTCAGTAATGTGTCTTTAAATCCAATTACTTCGGATCCATTTCTCTGTACGAGCATCACATCAGTACATCAGCTGGTGTTCTGATAACCTAAGGATGTTACCGTGGGTCATGGTACTGATAGCATTACAATTGTGGGGCGGCACCTATGCATTACAACAAAAACTAAGTACATAATTATAACTACCAAATGCCAGACCAGTAGCTACATAGCCATAATTATTATTATTATTACTAGCCTGCGGACTAAATAACCTAGTATATAAGACCAAGGATGTATACCGGCACTGAAAGATGTCTGCTGTATACAAAGCATTATAAAGAATACTGCCTGACAGGATACTCTATATATGCAAAATGTAAGTTATGTTGAAGGAAAACACATCCCTGGATCATGGACATCTTCAAGTACACAATGAATTAAAACCATCTAATAGAGTAGTCAATATCTACTTATATAGCTTTTAAAATGGAATTAAAACTTTTAATATCCTAACAAGCTACTCACTGATACATGAAGTGAACTCAGAAGGTTGAGAACGAATTTCCAGGTCCGAAAACGGGTCCTCTCATGCTCTCATCTGCTAACGTATATATGCGTGTTAGCAACACACGTAACACGGAATTCCGTTTATTCATACACTTGGAGACGAATCGAAGCGTCTGTTTAGGCTGTGTTTACAAGTAAAAACCTTTCATTTTTATACTGAAAGGCTTTAGTTTATAAACCATTTGCTCAAGTAGATAAGCATAAGTACTTGTGTTTGAGTCGGCTTTTTTGAGCTGTTTTGATGGCACGCATAGTCGCTGAAATGGCTCCATATTATTTAAACAAATTTGCTGGTGCATTTGTAACACACATCAATCCATTCAGTAGAGTAAGGCGAATCTTTTAAGCCATAGGACACGCGAGTCGTTTGCTACGTGTGATTTTCTAGACATTTTCTCATCTCGCACACGCAAGCCCTCTCACAAGCCATACAGATGGGCTCACAATTCCAGTGCTATATGTTTGTTTAGCTTAAAACATACATAAATGGATTCGCTGCAGCATAATGAATCCTTTAAACTCTATTTCAGCTTCATACAAGTAACACGGAACCTTTTATGGGGCTATTTCTAACTATATGTCATCTGGGCCATTAACAGCAACTTCATATATTTTTGCATGTCATTACAAAAGAGGCTATAACTTGTGTATGCTAGCTCGTACAAATTCAATTCAAAACCATTTTATTCTATATAGAACAGCGAATCATTTAAACTATACTCCAAGGTGGTAGGTGCTACGGATAGTTCACTACGAGCCATTTACGTGCATTTTCGCAATCGTGAAGGAGGCAAAATGGCGGCATTTTGAAGAAGTTGGAATATCTCAGCCAGGGAAGGGTTTTTTGCCATCATCTTTTATCATTTTTCTTCTTTCATCAAGACCTTAAAGTTGGTGGTGTTACCTAAAGGATAGCGTTTCTGGTTTAGGCTGTGAACTATTTAATTAATGAATTATTTAATTATTTATCAGATTATTTTTCTTATTACTAGGTTACGTAATATAGCGCTAGCTTATGGAACAATTTATCACTAAGTGTTACCGAGGCTACCACATTACCATCATTTACTTTAATTATTGATATCTTGTTGTTTTGGTTTGTTTTTGTAGTTTTGCTTTGTTTTTGTAGTTTTGCTTTTGTGTTGTATCTTATGTATGTAATTAACTAGTTGTGTCTTGTGTGTATAGCTATTTTGTGTAATATAGCTAAGTAGTTAGTTATTTCTTTTGTGTTATGTGTATGTATGTATGTGCAGGGCCCCACTGAAAATCAGTTCTACTGAGTGGACTCCCTGTGAAAATATTACAATTACAATTACAATAGCTACACATACATGCAGTACATATACAAAACATGCAATGTAAGTCACCACTTCTAGCTACAGCAAAATACAATGCAAACAATGCAGGGCAGACCGGAATGAGTTGGACCGTTTTACTGCTGGATACCAAACATTACGTAATAAAAAGTTAGCAGTCTTGCGCGCGCAAGACTTTTTCTCCAACATTATGTACTGAAGTATCCGGATGACACCACACTCTGTAATCCTCTAGCTCGCATGGATGGCTGCTACATCGAGGGATATATAGAGCAATGAATTCATTGACCAAGTGCACAGTCGCGATTTTTATTGTACTTTTCATCGATCTTGGTAAGTAGTTGGGTATATTTGTAAAATTTAAAATATCGGTGTGGCGAGGGTAGCTAAATGTTAGTCTCGCGTGGCCAGACCGCTATTTCCGCGCAGGGCGTTTATCGCTTGCAGTATAAGCGCCCGCGCAGAAAAGGGTTTGGGAGGTTTCATGACTTGGTTTTCACACTTTCAAACGTGTCGATATATTAACTTTGTATTATTTCCCAGTGAAGCCATACATCAAAGACATTTGTAGGGTGATAAATCTGATATCACCCTGTGGTTAGGACGATATCTAGATATCACCTGAGAAAAAAAGCCATGAAAATGAAAGCTATGCTCAGCCTATTATAAGCAACTGTACAAAGAAAGCTTTGATAGGTGACACAACCAGTAGAAGCCATTGTGTTGATGTGTTCATTGTGAAAAGAAGTACTGATTGGTATAGACCTTTGGGAAATAAGCAAGTTATAACCTAGGTACATTCATATGATATCTTTGTTATTAACACTCGTCCTCGGCTTCGCCTTGGACTCGTATACTCATCCTGGGTTATAACTATGACATAGCCCTGTGTGCTTAAGTTTATGTCACGTGTAATCAATCAATGTGTCACGTGTAATCAATCAACGCCCAACAAAACCTGTTGGCCTCAGTATGAGTTGATACTGTGAAACCTCCCAGACCCTTTTCTACGCGGGCACTTATACTGCAAGCGATAAACGCCCTGCGCGGAAATAGCGGTCTGGCCACGCGAGACTAGCTAAATGTTAGGGATTTGTATTAAATTTTATATTAATTGATTCATATGCCTCTCCAATAACATATGGTGATACCTCAGTATGATCAACTGTGCATAATATGATTGTCTTGTGTAGTTCTGGCCGTGCTTTTGCTTATAGACACTTAGGCCACTCCAAATGTTTCCCATCCAGATGCCAGTTTTGAAGGGAGGGAGATATTAAAAATTACTTACATCATGGAAAATTCTTTGATTTTCCACTTGCTGTCAACTTCCCACAGGGTGCAATCAAGCAATAAGCTTTTGCAGCATGCAGTTGTGATCTCAGTTGTCATACCATAGATTTACAAATTGGGTTTATAAATCTATGGTCATACATAGCAGCAGTCATTAGAATCAGTTTTATATAATAGTGCCAGCTTCACAGAAAGCTTTCCACAGAAATAATTACAACTTTTCGCATACCGTATAGCGGGAAAGTTTGGCGGCGAGAAAGTTTGGTGAATTTCACTGTTATGAGTGTTTGGCAAGGAAAAGTTTGGCGAATGGATAGATTCAGCCATAAGGTAATAATTATAAGTAAAAATTTAGATGGTTTTAGTTTGGTGAATCACGGACGATTCGCCAAATTTGCCAAACTTTCCCGCTATACAGTAATTAGGAGAATTAATGACAATAATGATCATTCAATGTGGATGCTCAGACATAATGCGGGCGGAGAATGGAAACTACACTCTCATTTGGAGTGGCCTTATTTTACTCCAATATCTATGGTGATACCAAGTGTGCATAATATAACTAATAAGTGTGTGGTACTTTTGCGTATAGACATTTTATATTGCAATGTACTTCTACAGCTGTTGGACATCCACAGTGTCTGGATTATTTCCCACCATTCAGAAATAGATCACCGCACTGCCGTCAGTACAAACCATTCTCTTGTTGCACAGATGATGCTGCCAAACAAGTGAGGCAAGGAGTGAATAGACTGCTGAGAGCATCTGTAAGTAATAGGACAGCAAGGAGCCAATGTAGACGGTACCTTCGCAATGTTGCTTGCACAGTATGCTCACCTTATGCTGCTCACGTGTATGAAGCTGAGACTTTAGATACTCCAAGAGTTTTCCCTTCTCTTTGCCAAGACTATTGCTTAGAGTTTTATAATAATTGTTACCCTGCACTTTTTGACTACTATCAGTTGAACCGTACTGGGTATGATGAAAACAGTGCCGAACAATTTTGTAGGGACCAGGCGCCCAGTGACCAAACATATTGTTATCCTTCAGTTATACAGGGCCCTCAATTTCCCAATGACACTGAAGAAGTTAATTTTGGCAAGGGTCTAAGTATCTGTGCCCTGCCTATTACCAGCGGCCTTCGTAACCCGACAGCAATTGTCCATTCAAATGATCAAACAGGACGGCTGTTTGTCACTGAACAAATTGGTGTTATACATGTTATCACTAAGGACCGAGTAAGACTTAACACTTCATTTCTTGATATTTCTAACCAAGTCCGAACTAGTAGTTTTCCTGGTGATGAGAGAGGTCTACTTGGAATAGCGTTTCATCCAAACTTTAAAGAAAATGGTAAATTTTATGTCTACTATTCCACGACTGCTTCAAGAAGATTCATCAATGGGAACTTCATAAGTCATGATAGTAGAGTATCACAATTCTTAGCCTTAAATGGTAGTAATGTGGCTGACATCTCCAGTGAACAAATTGTCCTGACGATCCCTCAGCCATCTAGTAATCATAATGGTGGACAGCTCCTTTTTAAAGATGATGGCTCCTTACTTATTTTCCTTGGAGATGGAGGAGGTGGAGGAGACAGGCATGGAACAATTGGCAATGGTCTTGACAGGTGAGATACGGCTGACAGTAAGAGTAAAAATATAGTAAAACTTTGTGTTGTGCACTTGTTAGATCTACATTGTTGGGGTCAATTCTCCGCATAAATGTGAGTTCACTGCCTTACACTATTCCTGAAGATAATCCATTTGTCAACAATTCACAATGGCACCCAGAGATATATGCTTATGGTTTGCGCAATCCTTGGAGGTGTTCATTTGATAGAGGAGACTCAAGGGGTAGGGGTAAAGGGAGACTGTTCTGTGGTGACGTCGGGCAAAATAGGTTTGAGGAAATTGACATTATTGTAAAAGGTGGAAATTATGGGTGGCGTGCATTTGAAGGCAATGAATGTTTTGATCGAAATCTCTGCAATGGTAATTTGTATAGAATGCTGAATGTTGTTTACCATATGTGACATCATTTTAGCATTAAATGATACGATATTTCCAATTCATGTTTACCCACGTTCTACGGGAAGATCTGTAACTGGAGGATATGTTTACCGGGGATGCTCTTTCCCTAATCTACAAGGTCTCTACATCTTTGCTGACTATGAGAGAGGGTATGAATACTTGCATACACATCACATCAACTTACATACTGTGACACTAAATTACTAACACTTTAGTATTATTTGGACTCTGAAGGAGAGACCAAAAGGATGGACTGTTAAGCGACTGTTTATGGGGAGTGATGCTATCTGCCATAGTGGTGGTCTTGTTGGTGAGGAGAGGGCACGACACATCATATCCTTTGGAGAAGATGAAAGTGGTAAGAGAACATATCTGTAGAGATGAAAATGGGTAGATATCAAGACTCACAATAGTGAGTCACGAGGTCAAGAAGAAGCAGCAGTACACGACGATAGAGTGAGTTATTTACACGTAGCACTGCTAAAAATTTTGCAGATTCTGTAGCTAAGTTGCCATAGAAGTTATTGCTTAATTATCATAGACCTAGTACGTCCTTATAGAATCAATATACTGACAATGGAGGAAATCGGCACAACTATTCCTGAGTACCAGCCATTGCGAGTTTTATGGTGCTCATTTGTGTGACTACACCTGACAAACCATCCTTTCCCGCCTGATTCGCCCATTACTTGGAAATTAGTACCTTCGTTTAATGTAGAATCGGTAACTCGAAGTTCATCAAAATTGGTTCAGCCAGTCTTCTGTTATAGCTTTATAAAGTCCTCAAAAAATTTTTATGCAGCAGTTGTTTTTTCTTGTAATTCTTTCTTTATTTCATCGCACACTTTATGAGGGCTTGCGTGAACCCTGGGATTTCATTTTCAGAGTTTTATTTTATGCATCACACTTGGTTGTCTAATAACTCACTCATTCCTTCATTGATTTCAACCAAACTTGCACCAGCTTTTCTCCTACGTATGTATACTGCACAAGTCAAGCTCTCTTCGGGGTTAAGCAAATACATTAGTGTATTGGAGAGAAACTTTTATGCAGCAGGACAAAAGTACTCCAAATCATTTGCATGAAATTTCAGACACACATGCACAGACTACATTAATAATCTGAATGCTCATGTACCAAAAGCTTAAAGAAATTGTGATGCATCAGTTTGTCAAACTTAACCTTTAAACATTTGATTCATATATTGTTGCAGGAGTGCTATATTCGATAGCTGAGAGTGATTAATTTCTTGTGCCGTCTATGAGAACAGACAATGCCCAAAATTATGAAAATTTAAAAGATCGATGCACTCTAATAGAACAATCAAATACTCTAATAGAACAGTCAAACAATTTATCAAAGATAATTGTGCCGACCCAATTAGTTAAATCTAGCTAAGTCAATACATTCTCCAATGCAAAAGCTGGCACCTAGTCATGAAAAAAGCCAAATAAGTGTTATAAAGCCTCTAATAAAACTACACAATCTAATGTTGTAAAACGATTGAATGGATAAATATTCGCTTTAAGTTTAGCACCCATTTGTTGCAATTTCGACACCATTACACTCCTAAGGTTTTAAGTAGTGCCTAGGTTAAGTCCATATTGTTAACTACCATTTTATTACTTCACGAAAACTACACAACTGCCAACAACTTCATGATAAAGATAAAATACACGTCAAAATGAGCAACATAGAGACTTAGCTTACGAGTAAGCTTTATAAATACACGCATTATATCATGCTTGTATCAACACGCCCAAAGAATGCTTTAGCAGCACGTTATCAATGTACTCCATTATCTAGTTGCCACCCATTTTTCAATTTCTAGTGAAACGTGCATGGGTTAACAAAAATAAATATTTTGTAGTGCGTTGCCAATCCCTATTGTATGTATAGTATCTATGATGGCACGCATAGTCGATGAAATGGCTCCATACTATTTAAATAAGTTTGTTGGTGCATTTGTAACACACATCAATCCATTCAGTAGAGCAAGACAAATCTTTTAAGCCATATTGTAAAGCCATAGGACACGCGAGTTGTTTACTACATGTGTTTTTCTTAGTTGTTGTTAACATTTTCTTTATATGGCGTCAACAGAAAATTTGCATATCAGTAGAAAGTAGGCCATAACTTCAGGATGCTAGCTTCTACAAATTTTAAACAAACATTAATCTATTCCATATAGAACAGCGATTCTTTTAAGCTATATATTAAGTGGTTGTATGATTAATACTTCAACAGTTATGTACTCTTGTAAAACAGTAAAAGGAGGCTTCTTTTTGGCAGCCATGAGCTTTTCGCATTTTCATTCGTGAATTCCATTTAGAGGAGGCCTCAGTTGCAAGAATGAAGGTTTGTTTAGCTTGAAATCTACATAAATCGATTTGCTGAAGTATAATGAATCCTTTAAACTCTATTTGAGCTTCATAGAGGCAACACAGTGGTTTTTATGAGGCCATTTGTAATTGCATGTAATCATGGCACTAACAGCGATTTAGCATACTTTTGCATGTCAGTAGAAAATAGGCCATAACTTCTATATGCCAGCTCATAATTTTTGTAATCTAAATTGCAATGCTGTTGCTTAAATGCTTTGATAAATACAGGCTCTTATATTCATTTCGTTTTCAAAATGAAAGCAAAATGGCGTCATTTTTGAACAAACTAAAATATCTCAGTAGTCAAAGTGTCCTTTGCCACATCGATTGTATTGATTTCCTCTTTCAACAAGACCTTTCATTTGGTGGTATTCCCATAAAGATACTCCTTGTAGTTTTTGAGTATGAATTAATTAATAATGAGATTATTATCCTTTATAATTGGTTATTTAAATATACATGCATGCATCTATATGTTTATGATTTAGCTACGTAGCTACAATTAAGTGCATGTACTAATAGCTATATTTGCTGCCACATCATCTTCTTGTTCCTACCTACAGTATAAAAGGTGGAAAATATGTTATTAGTGTAGCGACATTATCAGTGATTGATTGATTGATTGATTGATTATTTAGCCTCCGGTAGTCGGCCATGGCCGTTCTTCCCTACCAGAGGAATACATACATACATACATACATACATACATACATACACACACACACACACACACACACACACACACACACACACACACACACACACACACACACACACACACACACACACACACACACACACACACACACACACACACACACACACACATACATACACACACAATATCAAAAACATACGTACAAACAAAGGAACATACATACATTACAACAACCATGATTACAACAAGCAAAAATTACAACAAACAAAACGGAAAAAACTATTTAATTAACTATCATGTCACAGATAAAAAATGGCTGTATAATCTTCTAGAGAATATAACAAGAGATGATGGTGGATTGTCAAACAAAATGTGGTAAATTGTTCCACCAGGATGTAGCCAACGAACAAAAAAATTTCTTGGTAAATGTCAGTATATTTAACCTACTAGCTCTATACAGTCTTCCTCTGGTATAGTTTCTTGTCAGGACCTAAAATCTGTTTATGCTATAGCTACTTACAAATCCTAAACAAAAACACCCTGGCTGTAAAAAAAGTGCAAGGCCAATCAGAAGCAGTATTGTAAATGGATAAAAGTGACTAAAAACTTTGATATCAGGTAAGCCCAAGAAGTTGTTTTACTTGATTGATATACAATAGTTTACAGGGCATCTCCCACAAATTGATTGGCTTTGTCACTTGGCCACCTTTTTGGTACCATCATTATTATGAAGGTGACCAAGTGACAAAGCCAATCATAGTTGTGAAGATGCCCTGTAAACTACTATAGCTATCTTTCAAGTGAAAAGATTTCTTGGCCTCAAAGGTTTTGGTCGCTTATCAACATTTACAATACTGCTTCTGATTGGCCTTGCACTTTTTACAGCCAGGATGTTTTTGTTTAGGTATTATTCAATACACACACAGTATGTAATGGAGGCATTCAGTGTTGAGCTTGTGGACTGCTGTTACTATACTTACAGCAGGTATAGTAATAGTAGTCCATACGTTTTACTGCAGCAGATATATAATCGAATGCACTCCACTGATATTGTAGTCTTGCATAGCCAGGCCCCTTTTATATTCGGTATGGCTACGCGAGACTACTGATATTGTAATATTCTGATACGATAGGCTACCAATATTTATGTCAATACCAATTACAGATATGTCAGATACTGATAATGAAGGATAAAATGTGACCATGCAGGCCTGGGAAAATCAACCATCTAGTCACAAAAATACCTGCATGGTTTTTTCAAATGTGTCTTACCATAACACTAAATTTTTACCACAAATACAGGGAATCTTTTAAAGCTGAAAATACTCCTTTTAGATATTCATGAATATCTGACTAGGTGTGATTTGTGCTCACATGGTTGATTTTCACAGGCCTGGTCACAAATATCAGCTCATATTGACATGTCTATGCAGAGGAAACACAAGACAACGTGTACAGTTGTATTCAAAAATAATCCCTCCCTGCAATTCTCTTTCATGGTCTGGGGATTTTTCAGTCTTCGTGTAATTTAGTTTAAGTTGATAGTTTCTGACTTCTTATCCACAGGCTTATATAACCCTTCTTACATCTTACAGACCCTATAGTGACATAGTGTTTATGATGTATTATATTATTATTAATTTGAATGTAATGGACCCTTGTTATTTAAACCCCCAAGTTCAGTTTCTGTGTTTCATTTTGATCAATACCACAACTGTTATTGTTTCTGGAGACACATTATCCATGATGTTACTCCATCCCTAGGTGAGCTGTATATGTTAACCACAAATAGGCCGTCTCCTTTTTCCCGTCAGGGCGTAGTTTATCAAATCATTGAACCACAAAGGTGAGAACACACATTCCAGTACTTATATTTATACTTGATATTCACAGGAGAAGTGATCCCTCACAATGCAACAGCATCAACTGATCTCCTACATGTCTCAATTGTGCTATCAAAAACACACGTTTAAATCCACTCAATTTGTTATTGTGAAAAATATATTGTTTGTGAATTGTGAGTAAAGCAAATAAAAAATAAAGCTCAAATAAATATAGTGAAATATAAATAAATAAATAAATATAGCATTTTGTTAGCAGAGAGTTGCTAGACAAAGTTGGTAGGTTTGTAATTGACATCAGTAGCTACCTGGATGTAATTCTGGAATTGTAAGTAGAAAATGAATTATATAAACATCATGATGTGCTCATGTGACTGTAGTACTCACACTTCCCAGTGTCACTGCCATGTGTTGTATGTGGGATCAATTCTCTGCATAAATGTCAGTTCACTGCCTTACACTGTTCCTGAAGACAATCCATTTATCAACAATTCACAATGGCACCCAGAGATATATGCTTATGGTTTATGCAATCCTTGGAGGTGTTCATTTGATAGAGGAGACTGGAGGGGCAGGGGTAAAGGGAGACTGTTCTGTGGTGATGTTGGACAAAATATGTTTGAGGAAATTGACATTATTGTAAAAGGTGGAAATTATGGGTGGCATGCATTTGAGGGCAATGAATGTTTTGATCCAAATCTCTGCGATGGTAATGTGTATAGAATGCTGAATATTGTTCACCATGTGTGACTAAGGGAAGGTCTGTAACTGGAGGATATGTTTACTGGAGATGCTCTTTCCCTAATCTACAAGGTCTCTACATCTTTGCTGACTATGAGAGAGGGTATGAATACTTGCACACACACATCAAGACTATAATTATACCGTATTACTAACACTTCGGTATTATTTGAACTCTGAAGGAGAGAAATGGAACGTGGACTGTAAAGCGACTGTTCATGGGGAGTGATGATATCTGCCATAGTGGTGGTCTTGTTGGTGAGGAGAGAGCACAACACATATCTTTTGGAGAAGATGAAAGTGGTAAGAGAACATATCCATAGAGATGAAAATGGGTAGATACATTGTTATATAATACATGTAATGGATGCATTCAGTATTGAGATTTGTGGACTGCTGTTACTATATTTCGCTGTATGTGTGTATTTTACTCCAGCAGGTACATATAGTACCAAATTATAATTGAATATAGTCTGCTGATATTGTAAAATTCACTTAACAGTATATACATATTGTTAGTACTGATACAGGTACCGATAATGAAGGATAAGTTATTCCATATGTAGCAGGTCATATTGATAAGTGACAACAGCTGTCATCAGTAACATTCACAACAAAAATAATCCCTCACTGCAATTCTCTTTACATGAGCAGCCATTTTGTTTGTATCATAATATGATTTGTGTAAGCTGTTCATGTGTGAACGATAGGCAGGATTAGTTTTGTATAATGAAGGTACTAGGATAAAGACTGTACATGTAATGCTGATTTCAGGTTTAGAGACCAATACCAATATGTACAAAATACGTACTTATGCTCTCACCGAGATTGCATGATGTCTGGGGTTCAAGTCTGACAAGTCACCACTGGCCTGGAATTTTTCTTCATTACATAGTTTATTTTAAGTTGACAGTTTCTGACTCCCTGTCCATAGGCTTAGTTATTTAAGCTTCCTTACAGGCTCCTAGTGGGATAGTGTTATAATGTATCAGTGGAACTCTTATGAATGTAACCTTGTTACTTAAACATCCTAAATTCAGTTTCTATGTGTTTCATTTTGATAAACACCACATACTAGCTATTTACTATTTTTGGAGACACATTATCCATGATGTTACATTTGTTGTTACTCCATCCTTAGGTGAACTGTACATGTTAACCACAAGTAGGCCATCTCCTACTTCCCGTCGAGGCGTAGTTTATCAAGTCATTGAACCACAAATGTGAGAACACACACATGAATACAACTATTATATTTCAGTATATACTTGATATTCATTGGAGAAGTGATCCTTCACAGTGCAACAGCATCAACTGATCTACATACACGCACGCACGCACACGCACACACCAGAAGCAGTATGTACCAGCACACATATAGTTTGGTAATATGATAAAATTGCTTTCATGTACTTATAGTGTAACTGCATGTGGCTTCACACATGGGAAGCACAAACTTAAAGCACTTGTTAAAGTGTAAGCACAAATGCTTTCACAAATGAAGCATAAATTCAAGCACCTGAAAAGTGAGCAAAAGCATTTTTATACCAAATGTTTCATCATGCAGATGAACATACATTTCATTACTATACCGTAATCAAAATACTTATTACGGTATAGAGGGTTATTTTCGTTAGGTTTCTATTTTCACTATGAGGCTAAAACGCTAAAATTAATTCTGCTAACATTTCTTATACAATACAAATTCTATGGGCATCACCAAAACGTGAAAATAAAAACCTGTGAAAATTTTATTAGTGAATATTTTTAGCAGTGAAAAAACTAGCTATAAAGTTATCCAATAAACATTAGTTTTTGGAAAGTAGCATCAGCTAGTCAACACCTCTCAGGCTTAGCTATATACAATGGGCTTGTGAATTGCTTTAAAAGTCTAATATCAAAAGTGTTTATGATATGATTTAATGCTTCAAAGCACCTTCAAAGAAGTGCTTATACAATGCTTTCAAGCACAAACACTCAAGTGCTTGCCCCATAACTGTGCATGTGGCTTACATTAAAAGTTCCAATGTCACTGGACAGTCAAGTCAACATATAAGAAGATACAATACACTGCCATAATTTTTACATATAGCTACACGTAGTTTAAGGAGCCGGCGTAGTTAACAGTAATGATATCAGCCGTCAAATATTATAACCGTTCTGTTATTTAATCCTCAGCAATGCATACCCAATATATTATATTGGTATTGTTTTTGTACCTCAGTAATATGTAATGTCCAATTACTTCGGATCCACTTTCTCTGTACGAGCATCACATGAGTACATCAGCTGCACTGATGTTGTTCTGATAACCTAAGGTGTTACCGTGGGTCATGGTACTGATAGCATGAAAATTGTGGGGACAAGTGCCTCCTATACTGCTCCCCTATTCCAGCACTCATGCATTACAACAAAAACTAAGTACATATAGCTACTAAATGATCAGTACATACATAGCTAGCTAGCCTACACATACTGAGCCATGCAGTAACATATACAAAACATGCAATGTAAGTCACCACTTCTACAGTAAAATACAATGCAAACAATGCAGGGCAGACCGGAATGAGTTGGACCCGTTTAACTGCTGGATACCAAACATTACGTAATAAAAGTTAGCAGTCTGCGCGCGCAAGATTTTTTCTCCAACGTTTATGTACTGAAGTATCCGGGTGACACCATACTCCGTAATCCTCTAGCTCGCATGGATGGCTGGGCTATGTAGAGCAATGAATTCGTTGACCAAGTGCATAGTCGCAATTTTTATTGTACTTTTCATCGATCTTGGTAAGTAGCTGGATGTATGTTTGTAAAATTTAAAATATCGGTAAGTGGCGAGGGTAAATGTTGGGGATTGTACAATTTACGTATACCGTATTAAATTTATAATTAATCGATTCATATGCCTCTCCAATAACATATGGTGATACCTATGATCAACTGTGCATAATATGATTGTCTTGTGTAGTTCTGGCCGTGCTTTTGCTTATAGACATTTAGGCCACTCCAAATGTTTCCCGTCCGGGCCAGATGTTTTGAAAATTTGGTGAGGGAGGGAGATATTAAAAATTACTTACTTCATGGAAATTTTCCACTTGCTGACAGGGTCCAATCAAGTAATAAGCTTTTGCAGCAGTTGTCATCTCGGTTGTCATACTGGCATAGATTTATAAACCCCCGGGGTGTATAAATCTATGGTCATACACAGCAGTAACCATAGAATCAGTTTTATGTAGTAGTGCCAGCTTCACAGAAAGCTTTCCACAGAAATAATTACAACCTTTCGCATAATTAGAGCCGGAATTAATGACAATAATGATCATTCAATGTGGATGCTCAGACATAATGCGGGCGGAGGACTCTCATTTGGAGTGGCTTTATATTACTCCAATATCTATGGTGATACCAAGTGTGTGTGAATTGAGGCTGCCGTTTTGTTACCCGTGGACTCTTAATAGCCACTTGTACAACTATTATAACGGTAACTAAGTACAATATGTGCGGACATATATACAAATAAATATGATTGGCATAATACTTGTTGTTTTACGGAGACTCCGTTACATGTGCATAATATAACTAATAAGTGTGTGGTACTTTTGCGTAAAGACATTTTATATTGCAATGTGCTTCCACAGTTGTTGGACATCCACAGTGTCTGGATTATTTCCCACCATTCAGAAATAGGTCACCGCACTGCCGTCAGTACAAACCATTATCTTGTTGCGCAGATGATGCTGCCAAACAAGTGAGGCAAAGAGTGAATAGACTGTTGAGAGCATCTATAAGTAATACGATGG